>OZ010581.1:59744295-59849295 GCA_963932145.1 Acanthosepion lycidas
CCATTTTATTAGAACTTTAAAACGGATATTTTAAACGTAAAAAATAGAACTTGGTAATTTTTTTGACTGATCAACAGATTTATCCTGAGAAATTCAACATTGTCGACATGGAAAACAAAAAAAAATACACTATTAAGCAAAGAAAAAAGGATTTACTAATATCTCAAAAGAGGATTATACAATAGCGTCTTTCCTACGAAAAAAAAAATTCATGTAACTAAACATTTCGGTTTTTTTAAAAATCACTTGCCTTGATAAAGTGACATGATGAAATGCGACGTCAAGGACTACGTACCATTTTCTGATTGTCTATTTTACACAAATTTATATAATGAACGTCGAGTAAAATCAAATTAGTAAGATAGTCGAGTCCGAGAATTAAATCTGAATGGAAGCAAGATGTAGCCATTCAACACTGTGGACATTCTCACATTAGAAACCAATCATTTTGAATAAGTTTCTTTTGAAAGCGATTCCAACAGTTTCTTGGCGGTATAAGGTCATTCCAAACAATGGTATAAAATGTTTCTATCAACTGTACCATTATCTCATAAATTGGGAATAGATCTAAAAGAGTGAATTTGTTCTCCGTCGAAATTATGGCAGTTATCAAAGTTCATGTAGGGACAAAGTTCTTGCCATAAAGGAAAAATGTAATTTGTGTGAACAGTTCGTTACAAGAAATTAATTTATTATTACAGCCGTGTCATTCCTGGCAATTATTTTGGGTTCTTTAAGTACATGATGAAATAAAGGTAGAATTGATCATGCGTATTAAAAGGGAAACGGATGGAATTGAAATAAGGGTAGAATTGATCATGCGCATTAAAAGGGAAACGGATGGAATTGAAATAAGGGCAGAATTGATCATGCGCATTAAAAGGGAAACGGATGGAATTGAAATAAGGGCAGAATTGATCATGCGCATTAAAAGGGAAACGGATGGAATTGAAATAAGGGCAGAATTGATCATGCGCATTAAAAGGGAAACGGATGGAATTGAAATAAGGGTAGAATTGATCATGCGCATTAAAAGGGAAACGGATGGAATTGAAATAAGGGCAGAATTGATCATGCGCATTAAAAGGGAAACGGATGGAATTGAAATAAGGGTAGAATTGATCATGCGCATTAAAAGGGAAACGGATGGAATTGAAATAAGGGCAGAATTGATCATGTGCATTAAAAGGGAAACGGGTGTAAAAGGAAAACATGGCTTAAATTAACAGTGGATACTCTATATATACGACAAGTAGTGAATTAACTGTTCGCTAAATTATGACTTCAGTAAAAGCTCTGGAAGCTGGCAGCGTATCGTATATGATATGTTAGTCTAACTTGGACATGAAATCGTAGAATTTATTTCAATGCAAGAAAATTATGCGTGTCCTTCGTGTATTATCAAAGGCCAGAGAGAATGTGGAAGTGGATCGTTTGCCAATATGACAATGAAAATCCCCTTATCAAAATAATCCTAAGCTGAAATAATAATCATTCATCTGGATATTATTGCATAACTATGCGTCTTAATATAGAACGTACAATTTGTGCCAACTGCTATATTAATAAATGAGAATATCAACGATTAAAAATTTTCAACTATAATCCTCGAGGCAGTAGTCCCAACTTATACCATTACGGAATCAGACAGGCTCCGTGAGCAAATTAAGATCTCGGGTCGGTTCTGGACTCGCAATCCTGAAATTTTATATTCCCAAATTTTCATTAATGCGATTTTTTTGAAGATTTTTGATTTTTGCGACAATTTTTTTACGTGATAATTTTTATACCTCGGGAATAAATTTGGGAGTAATTGAAATTAATTGCAACGAATTGCAATGAAATAAAAATAATTGTTTGTAAGGAAAGTAAGGTCCTACGTGCATCAACTTGTCTTTAAATTAAGTGACGGCAGAAGAATTATCGTTGAACTTTTAAAAGGTAAACTGAAGTATTAATGCAATACCAAAATGCAGCGATTTTGAGTTCTGGAGTTTATAATTTTCTATCACTTACAATAGAAGTACGCCTCGCAAAAAGAAATTTCCGTCAACAGAGGACCAGATTGAAATCAAAAGTGCAATGGCTTCAACGACGAAAAGAAACTCTCGCGCAAAGGAAAACCCAGATCAAATGGCAGTCAGGAGAGTTTCCAGTGCTTACAATATGCAAAGACTTAAGAACTTTCAATCTCCTGAACACACCGAGGACTCAATCAAGAGCCCTCTGCAAGAGCTAGTAAAAGTGCCCCCCCCCCACATAAAGCTAGTTAAAACTAAAAGAATTCAGTTCCCCAAAGAACTTTTTTTCAATAAACCGCCAACAATCTTGACCTAAACCGCCAACAATCTTGACCTAAACCGCCAACAATCTTGACCTAAACCGCCAACAATCTTGACCTAAACCGCCAACAATCTTGACCTAAACCGCCAACAATCTTGACCTAAACCTAACGTAAATGAATCACCATCTTGTCCTGCTTTATATGCTACTTGATGCTGTTATGGGATTGATTAATCAAATAAGACGAAGTTATATTTACAATAACCTTTATAGCATGCTTCCGAATTCGATATTATATCTTAAATATCGTAACAACTTGGAGAAGTACATTGACAAACAGCATGTCATTATTGATGCGTCTTGGGGCTTTACATATAAATATGCACATTTTGGATTTCTATTTATTATCGTCTGAAACAATCTAGATTATTTAATATATATTGTTTTCCCAGAAAGGCCTAGACAAATCCTTCGAATTCAATGAAACAGCAAATGAATGATAATTCACAAAAAAAACGTTTTTCGAAGTAGGTACAAAATTGTATTAGATCAATAAATCTAACATTAAATGTCATCATTCATAACAAAAACACATAGCAAAAATATATTACTGTAAATTTGTATACCTAAATATAAGTGTTAATAACAGCTAAAACAGTAATATGTTTGTGTCAAATCTCTGTGTTGAATGTTTTAATATTTCTGTTTTTGTTACTCTAAGAAAGGACCTATTACAACATGAATTGAGATTGTTAAATGTAATAGTTTTAATTGGTATTTCTTTCATCACATCGGGGATCAAAGTGTTAATAACACATGTTTGCCATGTCTCTCAAACCCTACTTTTCCAGCCGTTCCCTCAAGCTCACTCGGTAGGCTCTGCATTGTAACGTTAGCCTTCAATTTTTTCTCATTATGTACCCTAGATATTTCAAGTCTTTTGCTGATGGTAAGCCCAATTTTTGTTGTCATTATCTCTATAACGTCCCCGTTGCTCAAATGTTCGATCTATGGTATTCTCAGAATTATATTGTAGAGCGACATATCTAATTCCGAATACGAACAGATTATATTCGACTTCATTACATAGTGAAAGAATTCTAAGGATATTTTTTCAAGTAATTACATTTACTATTAAGACCCATAGTATTATCACTGTTGTCCTATTTGAATTCTTTTTTATTATTTTTCATTTAATGATTGGATAAGCCCATGGCAAAATCTAAGACTATAAAATAACCGTAGAAATTCTGACGTGTTGTTAAATATCTGAGCTTAATAACTAACAACATACTCCAATAACAGACAAATATGAATGCTGGTTGTTATTTTAAGTGGGGAGAAAACGAAAGAATTGAAATCTACAACTTTTTATCCATGTCGATGAAGTAGTCGTTAAACGTTTATAACTCCTCTTTTGTCTTTCCCACAATTTCTACCCGACCCCCACAAAAGAATAGTCCATTATGTAGTATTTTCAGGAGACAAACACTTATCTCCCTTTATTTCTAACAAAATCCCCATTCTAAATGAATTTCTCTTAATTTATAAAATAGTTCTGCATATGTTATTTTGATTCATAATTAGATTTTTAGCGATTGCTTATTAGGGTTTCCATCGTTCAAACTGTGCGTTTGTAAAAATGTAACGTTTATCGTTTTCGTCATACCTACTTGAGATTTAGACTATGGGAAGTTCAATTAATTTTAAGCCCAAGAAAGTCAGACAGTAGTTCTAATTCTGAAGAAGGATTGGTTTATTCCTCGGCGCCTAACATTCCAAAACTGAAAAATGACGAGGAGGTTTAGGGAATTTTCTCATGCTATTCCAATTAAACCAACTTTAAACCTTGACATTGTGTCGCATTCGGTAGCGACGTGGGTGCACTGAGAAATAAACCTACTTCGGGGTTTCATTACTGATGCAACGATCGATTATTCTTGTATACAACAATCTGTAAACAAATGGAGAGAAAAAGAAAAAAAAAAAAAAAAAAAAAAAACAATCTGTAAACAAATGGAGGAGAGAAAAAAAAAAAAAATCTGTAAACAAATGGAGGAGACAAACAAATCTGTAAACAAATGGAGGAGACAAACAAAATCTGTAAACAAATGAAGGAGAGAAAAAAAACAATCTGTAAACAAATGAAGGAGAGAAAAAAACAATCTGTAAACAAATGAAGGAGAGAAAAAAACAATCTGTAAACAAATGAAGGAGAGAAAAAAAACAATCTGTAAACAAATGAAGGAGAGAAAAAAACAATCTGTAAACAAATGAAGGAGAGAAAAAAAACAATCTGTAAACAAATGAAGGAGAGAAAAAAACAATCTGTAAACAAATGGAGGAGAGAAAAAAACAATCTGTAAACAAATGGAGGAGAGAAAAAAACAATCTGTAAACAAATGGAGGAGAGAAAAAAACAATCTGTAAACAAATGGAGGAGAGAAAAAAAACAATCTGTAAACAAATGGAGGAGAGAAAAAAAACAAAATCTGTAAACAAATGGAGGAGAGAAAAAAAACAAAATCTGTAAACAAATGGAGGAGAGAAAAAAAACAAAATCTGTAAACAAATGGAGGAGAGAAAAAAAACAAAATCTGTAAACAAATGGAGGAGAGAAAAAAAACAAAATCTGTAAACAAATGGAGGAGAGAAAAAAAACAAAATCTGTAAACAAATGGAGGAGAGAAAAAAAACAAAATCTGTAAACAAATGGAGGAGAGAAAAAAAACAAAATCTGTAAACAAATGGAGGAGAGAAAAAAAACAAAATCTGTAAACAAATGGAGGAGAGAAAAAAAACAAAATCTGTAAACAAATGGAGGAGAGAAAAAAAACAAAATCTGTAAACAAATGGAGGAGAGAAAAAAAACAAAATCTGTAAACAAATGGAGGAGAGAAAAAAAACAAAATCTGTAAACAAATGGAGGAGAGAAAAAAAACAAAATCTGTAAACAAATGGAGGAGAGAAAAAAAACAAAATCTGTAAACAAATGGAGGAGAGAAAAAAAACAAAATCTGTAAACAAATGGAGGAGAGAAAAAAAACAAAATCTGTAAACAAATGGAGGAGAGAAAAAAAACAAAATCTGTAAACAAATGGAGGAGAGAAAAAAAACAAAATCTGTAAACAAATGGAGGAGAGAAAAAAAACAAAATCTGTAAACAAATGGAGGAGAGAAAAAAAACAAAATCTGTAAACAAATGGAGGAGAGAAAAAAAACAAAATCTGTAAACAAATGGAGGAGAGAAAAAAAACAAAATCTGTAAACAAATGGAGGAGAGAAAAAAAACAAAATCTGTAAACAAATGGAGGAGAGAAAAAAAACAAAATCTGTAAACAAATGCAGGAGAGAAAAAAAACAAAATCTGTAAACAAATGCAGGAGAGAAAAAAAACAAAATCTGTAAACAAATGCAGGAGAGAAAAAAAACAAAATCTGTAAACAAATGCAGGAGAGAAAAAAACATATGTAAACAAATGCAGGAGAGAAAAAAACATATGTAAACAAATGCAGGAGAGAAAAAAACATATGTAAACAAATGCAGGAGAGAAAAAAACATATGTAAACAAATGCAGGAGAGAAAAAAACATATGTAAACAAATGCAGGAGAGAAAAAAACATATGTAAACAAATGCAGGAGAGAAAAAAACATATGTAAACAAATGCAGGAGAGAAAAAAACATATGTAAACAAATGCAGGAGAGAAAAAAACATATGTAAACAAATGCAGGAGAGAAAAAAACATATGTAAACAAATGCAGGAGAGAAAAAAACATATGTAAACAAATGCAGGAGAGAAAAAAACATATGTAAACAAATGCAGGAGAGAAAAAAACATCTGTAAACAAATGCAGGAGAGAAAAAAACATCTGTAAACAAATGCAGGAGAGAAAAAAACATCTGTAAACAAATGCAGGAGAGAAAAAAACATCTGTAAACAAATGCAGGAGAGAAAAAAAACATCTGTAAACAAATGCAGGAGAGAAAAAAAACATCTGTAAACAAATGCAGGAGAGAAAAAAAACATCTGTAAACAAATGCAGGAGAGAAAAAAAACATCTGTAAACAAATGCAGGAGAGAAAAAAAACATCTGTAAACAAATGCAGGAGAGAAAAAAAACATCTGTAAACAAATGCAGGAGAGAAAAAAAACATCTGTAAACAAATGCAGGAGAGAAAAAAAACATCTGTAAACAAATGCAGGAGAGAAAAAAAACATCTGTAAACAAATGCAGGAGAGAAAAAAAACATCTGTAAACAAATGCAGGAGAGAAAAAAAACATCTGTAAACAAATGCAGGAGAGAAAAAAAACATCTGTAAACAAATGCAGGAGAGAAAAAAAACATCTGTAAACAAATGCAGGAGAGAAAAAAAACATCTGTAAACAAATGCAGGAGAGAAAAAAAACATCTGTAAACAAATGCAGGAGAGAAAAAAAACATCTGTAAACAAATGCAGGAGAGAAAAAAAACATCTGTAAACAAATGCAGGAGAGAAAAAAAACATCTGTAAACAAATGCAGGAGAGAAAAAAAACATCTGTAAACAAATGCAGGAGAGAAAAAAAACATCTGTAAACAAATGCAGGAGAGAAAAAAAACATCTGTAAACAAATGCAGGAGAGAAAAAAAAACATCTGTAAACAAATGCAGGAGAGAAAAAAAAACATCTGTAAACAAATGCAGGAGAGAAAAAAAAACATCTGTAAACAAATGCAGGAGAGAAAAAAAAACATCTGTAAACAAATGCAGGAGAGAAAAAAAAACATCTGTAAACAAATGCAGGAGAGAAAAGAAACATCTGTAAACAAATGCAGGAGAGAAAAAAACATCTGTAAACAAATGCAGGAGAGAAAAAAAAACATCTGTAAACAAATGCAGGAGAGAAAAAAAACATCTGTAAACAAATGCAGGAGAGAAAAAAAAAACATCTGTAAACAAATGCAGGAGAGAAAAAAAAACATCTGTAAACAAATGCAGGAGAGAAAAAAAACAATCTGTAAACAAATGCAGGAAAGAAAAAAAAACAATCTGTAAACAAATGCGGGAGAGAAAAAAACAATCTGTAAACAAATGAAGGAAAAAATAAACTCGTGACACCTACCTCCCGTGAAAATAAAAATCTCTTCCGAATGATCGGAAAACAGTGCTTTCACAAAACAAAAACTGAACTGGAGATATGAAGTTAGATTAATATCCATAATACTCCTGCCATATTGAGTATTAGTCGGTCAAAGCAAGATGTCAGAAATTCGTTCATACCCAAAATATTCTAACATTTGCTACAAGAAAAAAAAAATTTTTTTTAAAAAGATCCCACTCGAAAATAGTATAAACCTTTACATATTTAGAATCTTCATTTTTTTTTTTTTTTATTTAATAGAAGATACACTTCTGGAGAACAACAGGATGAATTTCAAAATCCCACTGCAATATTAAAATTCAATTCTTTTAAAATAAATATTAAGTGATATTTTTTTTTTTTTTTTATTTCCATCCAATCTGACAAAAAATTTAACCATTTTTTTATTTTTATTTTTCACATTATGTACGAATTAATTCTCAAAAAATATTTGGAGCTTTATTGAATTGTTTTTGTTAAGATGCGTGCCGCAATTTCCATATGTTCACGTTTGATGTCACATTCTTTTTTACAGAAATAATTTCTTCTGGACACTAAGAAAAATATTAGGCGAAAATTGCGCCCAAATTAAAACACGTGATATGGAAAAGGGGAGTAAAGAACCCTACCAAAATATTATTTCCTCAAAGAATTTTTTTTAATAAAAAAAAAAAAAAGAAAAAAAAAGAGGTATTCAGTAAAATATTGCCTTATGAATAGAGATTAAAATTTTTGTTTCACTCTGATAAATCTGATTTGGGGCAAAATACAAGCAGCGAGTATCACTTTTTGCTTTCATAGAAAAAAAAAAATAGCATCAATTTTGTTCCTATGAATTTAATGTAATTTATTCTTTGGTGAATATTAATTTCATTGTTAGAGCATTACGCAATGAAAGATTGGATCGAATTTCAACAAGTTTCTACATGTTACTTTACAGACTGATGCTCTTGCCACGTTGTAAATTTGCAATTATGTTATTAGTCTTGCACTAAACTTATCAGATGTGTTAAACCAATCATTTGCGTGTTAGTCTCTCCACAGATTAAAATAATTGACTTTGATTCTTGCTATGATTGTATGTTGAAATTAACTAGATTTAATTTTTTCTCTCAATTTATCGTAAACTACCAAGAACGATCGCGCTTATTTTAAAACTTCTTTCCGATCATCGACTGAAACCTGTCAACGGAAAGTGAGGAATTTTCAAATGTTAAACTCAGAGCTCCCGTGAACTTCACGTTCCTGGCATAGAAATCTTCAAAAGGGAAACAATTAACGTAGAATGCAAACATTGAGTGGAAATTTCCTGTGACTCCTACAGGTAAAGAAGGGTTCTCAAATTTGAGAAGAGATGACCGAGATTAAAACTTACCAAAGTTTGAATGGCTTTCAAAAATCTGGAATTAAATTGCTGAGCATGTTTGCGACCAAGTTTTAGCCAATTTACCAAAAGAATTCCTGAGACTCTAAAACTATCCCGGGGGCGAGGTGAGATTATAATGTACAAAACATGTTCATATACAGCTAGTGTAAACAGTTCTGGGGATAAAATATTTGATCACCAACCAGAGTGAATAAAATGCAGTATTAATTTTGCAGTGTTTTAGCAATAATTTTTGAAAAGACATGTCACTTAATGTCACTTAATAAAATTGTTAACCGCACAATGACGCGATGGCATCAATGATATTACTCACCCCAACAGAATCAAAATCCAGAAGTTATGACCATATGTGTATATATAAAAAAAAAAAAAAACAATTATTTCGATGGCTGGATAATTTCAAAAGGCCGACAACGCAAAATTTTACTCCAGAGTAGTGGGGAATTGTCAGTAACTTTTGTAAATAATCTGATGATAAACATTTCTATATCCGTTTCTTTTAAAGCAAAACATATTCGCAATCAGTCACATGCTCTTAATAGTATTATTTTAGCAACGTCATTTTCAGAAGCAAATAGATCAAAATATTAACGCAATATATTACACGTCGTTATAGGAATAAATATCCAGACAGATTAATGCAGTGTTAAATATGTTAGTTTTATAAGACAATTGAGTAAGAGCTAGTGGGTTTCGGCAGACATATCCAAAATTAGGGCTTCTCCAACTGATAAGACGTACAGCATAACATAACTCATACAATTCTTTTCATGACTTGTGAAAGAACATATCGGTTGCGACATGTGATTACTTTTGCAAAAACGGAAAATGCAGAATCAAACATCTACAGAATATTTATTTTGAAACTATATCATAGAAATGTTGGGAAACAGGTTGAAGAAACTATTGGCATATTCTTCTATCATGAATTATAATATAAGGTCATCCCATAAATTCTGTCCGAATTTTAACTTTTTGTTAAAATGAACGAAATTTAAATTTTATAAAGTCTAATGGAGCAGAACATTATTTATATGTTTAGATGCATTTAAACTGATCAAATTTTATTTCAGAGAACAATAAAATTAAATTTTGTTTGATTAAAACCCTGCTAACATGGAAGTACCCAAGAATCATTTGAGGCACATAATGCTTTATGAGTTTAAGATAAGAAACTCGGCAGCCGAAGCAGCTAGAAACATTCACTCAGTTTATGGAGAGGAATGTGTGAATGAAAGAATTTGCAGAAGATGGTTTGCAAAATTCAGAGGTGGAGATTTCATCCTTGAAGATGAAGATCGAACTGGACGTCCAGTTGAGTTTGATGAAAAGCTTCTTGAATCAGCCCTTGAAGAAAATCCTGCTTTATCAGTTGAGAAATTGGCAGTGGTTCATAGTTCAAACCAAACAACTGTTCATAGTCATCTTCAACAGCTTGGAAAAGTACGTAAACTTGGAAATTGGGTGCCTCATGAATTGTCTGAAATCAACCTAAAATCCCGTGTTGACATCTGCTCTTCTCTCCATTCTCGCCAACTTGTTTCACCTTTTTTGGATAGACTTGTGACTGGCGGCAAAAAATGGATCTTTTATCGAAATGTTAATCATCGTAGACAGTGGCTTGGTAAAGGGGAAGGACCCCAGCCACAGCGGAGAAGGGAACTTCATGGGCAAAAGGTTCTTTCAATCTGGTTGAATTGACAAGGAATAGTCTACTTTGAATTCTTACCACTTAATGCAACAATTAATGCTCAAATATACTGTCAGCAATTAGAGCGTTTTAACCAAGCTTTGATGAAAAAAGACTTGCTCTAGTGAATCGAAAAGAGGTGATGTTTCTTCAGGACAATGTGCGACCCCACACAGCAAGAATCATGTCAAAAAAGATCGAAGAACTTGGTTGGGCGAAAATTCCTCATTCACCTTATTCTCCCGATCTTGCTCCTTCAGACTACCATTTGTTTCGTAGCTTAGAGGATCATTTGGAAGAAACAGCTTTTGTAACAAAGGAAGAGGTTAAAACTGACATTTGTGAGTTCTTCGAATCAAAGCCAAAAGAATTTTACAGTAATGGAATTAGTAAGCTTGTTAATAGATGGAAGGAAGTCATAGATAATCAGGGAAATACATTGTTGATTGAATCTGTAATAAAATTTAACATTTGGTCACTTGTTTTCTTTATTCAAAATTCGGATAGAACTTATGGTATGACCTGATAAATAATCAATTTTATTGTTGCTTGGAATAAAGTTCCCCAATTCGTTTCTTTCAGTAAACTGCGTAGCGCGAATCAACCAATCCAATATACGCGTCTCCTGTTCGCAAACACGGTCGCATTTCTGTCGCTTTGTTAAGCACATTTTTTATAGATTGAGTGACATCTCAAATATGCCTCGGGAGGAAAAGCGTCTGGCGGAATCATCCAAATCGGAGATCTATCATTTCTTATATATATATAAATTGTAAAGACGCAATTTTTGGGATATTTTACACGCGAGACATGTCCGAATGCGTTTTCTCTCAAAAGATAATCCATTTGTTTTCTCGTGTTACAGACGATTACAATTGAACAGCAGGTTCTGCAATCACTAGAGGCCCCATAAAATAGCCAGGATTACAAATCGTCAGAAATCATATGTAATAAAGTTAGCTAACAAACCGGCACTATTAGACATTCGCATCCCTCCGTCCGCCATGATATTGGCAACCACACACAGAACTCAGTGTATCCCACACAGTAGAGTCACCACGAATTTTGTTGAAGCAAATGTGTCAGCATGATCAGGCTAAATTTAAGGGCATAAATGGTCCCCACTAACAGAGGAATGACTTGACTATCGGACGTAATTTATGTGGGCTCTAAGGTTTGGTGATTTTTTTTTTTTTTCAAATTTGTCATCAAAATGCTACAGAAGTTTATCCGTTGTGAAAATATCTATTTTTGATGTTTTTCGGTGAATTATGATCTTAACTTTACAGTGATAAAGAAAATCAGGAAAAAGTTTAAATATACGTGTGTGATGTTCTGAACATGCCCAGGAAATAAGGAACAGGAAGTAGTAATCAGTAATATAGTCGCGGGCAAAACATGGTGGACAGTGTGTTCGAAAATGTAATATAGATTTTGCTCCTTTATTTCTGACAATTGATCATGTGCTGAGGATTCACGATAACGTAAAATGGAATCGGTAAACGAGAACTGATATCGCTATCGAAGAGGATTCGTATATATAATACGTCACATTATAAAGCTTTGTTCATTTCTAGAAATTCATTTTAAACTTTAAAAATTATAATTATTTGAGTGACAAAAAATAAATTAAAGTAATCTATCTGATGATACGGTGCTCTTTGTAGGACGAGAAATAAGCAGACTTTGAAATTACAGCCTTGAATCTAAGGAATGCCAAGTTCCAAAGTTTACACAAGAAATATAGTGCTTTGGTAAATTTTGCAGTAAACTCTTTCGGTAGTAAATATGTAACATTTATGATGGCAATATACAAATATATTTCCTTGGGTGTTTATAAATTGTACACTGTTCTATTATAAACTAAACTGCATTAAATTATAAAATTGTACTGAAATTAAGAGAGAATTACAATACATTTTACTGAGAGCATAGCATGATGAAATACGCCAAACTTGACGAAAACAAAATTTATCGTCTAAATGTTATTAAGAGAAAAAATCAAAGTGTTTTGCTGGAATTTTTTACCTTTTTTAATCGTTCCTAGCACGTCCGAAAGTTTCGTTATTGTTTTATTTTATTTTTTTTTGGGGGGGGGAGTCAGCAAAATTGGCAGAATCGATCATGACAACCCTTTTTTCCATTTTATAACAAAAAATGAGAATCTCAGTTTGAAATTCTTTGAAAAGTCAATTAGCATTTTTTTTAAAACTTATTTTAAGAAAATCAGAAATTATGTTTATTCAAAATATTTTGAACCAAGCTTAGCTTCTGCAATTTGAAATTAAAACAAATCAGGTCATAAACTTTTGCGTCACTTGACTGGTGATGAATGACATATTGAAGGATTACATAAGAATTACATTTCTTAATTACTGCTGATCTTCTGACTAGTCAAAATGATACAATTTACAACGCGCTAAAAAGAGATCAACCTCATAAGGACACTTAGCAAACTGATACGGCCTTTAATTTTATATTTTAACATCTTAAATGTAAAAATCTATTATAATTAAAGAAATAAGTTATTGTATTAAAAATTCATTTTTCATCGAAAACCAATTTTGCGTTCATAAAATATTGTCCACATTCATAAAAACTAAAAGCAAATAAAAACATTTAAAATTTAACAATATTTTTTTATTGAGTTTTGTATGTTACAATTCAGAGCTGATTTTCAGGTGGGGGGGTCTATTTAAAAAGAAAAAAAAAACATGATTTGCATTCCTCAAAGCCTTGTGCTTCAAAATAATGTAATCACTAAAGTGGATTCGATCGAATTTCTAGAGTTTTCACAAAATTAGTTATGCTAAGTTCAATAAATATAAAAAAATTCTGCCATGATTTTCAAAAAAAGAAAAGAAAAAAACATTTATAATTGTGATCATCTGTGAATAGTTTCTGAAAGTTATTAACATCAGACAATTATTTTAATTTTTGCAGGCTTTTCCAAATTAATGTGCGTCATACAAAAAGAAATGCATGTTATTTTACTAGTTCCGGTGATACAAAGAGAATCAAGTTTTCTTAATCAAAATTTAGTATGTTCTAAAAAGGAAACGCTTTCAAAAATAATTCAAATAAACTCTGGAGTTTCCTCTTCATAACACATTTAGACGATAAAATTTTGTTTTCGACAAGTTTGGCGTCTTTTTCATTATGCCATGCTCTTTTTTTAGCGATCTCGTGGAGGTACTTAATATTACTTATAATACATTAATACCTGCTGTCATTTCTGATGGCACGGTTACACTAGTTTCAATATAATGCGTGAAAATATTGAGAATAGGTTTAACAGTATAATACTGCCTAAATTCCTTCAGTGAGATAACAGTAATTTTAGTTATCTTCTATCGAGCAAGATCAGCTTACAAACAATGGCCGGATCTTTAGCTATTTTGCGATATTTGTATGAAAGACGCGTAAATCACTAAGCCACCATTGCGTCCATTGCTGTCTATCCATATATCTATCATTGTGAAGAAAAGGAGAGAGAGAGGGGTTACTTACGGACCGGTTGCCTCAGCCTCGGGGGAATTGTGTCCAGCTAAACTGGAAGCAAATGACCAACTGATATTTATGGTCTTGGTCGGAGGAGGATTGTGGGAAGAGGTTAGCCTCTGTACTCTCACGAGACCTATTTTTCTCTATCAGCCGACGCGAGACTGGTTATTTGTCGTGCTGAAGGATTATTACTTCTTTTTCTTCTGTTGCTAGACCTAGTTGGAGCGGGTCGCAAGAGGAGGGCTCCTTTTGCAACCCTTACCAGGCTGTCGCTGCTCTCTTCTGGATTTTCCCCACTTTTACTGCGTCGAAAGTTTTTTTTGTTTTCCGACATCATTGCCAAATTATTTCTTCCATATTTAGTTTATTCCGGAATACTTTTGAGCTTCATTGTTTATAAAACTCCATCTTTTTTTTTTTTTTGAATTACATGAGAACATTACGTGAAGATTTTAATATCCTTAAGTAATACCGTTCTCCGGACATTCACTTTTAAATTTACGTCGGGTGAGAAATGGGTCACCTCCGAAATTCCATCGAGCTTCCTAGAGACAAATATTAATTTTAGCTTTTAAATCTGCGTGAAGCGATATTTATAAAAGGTTGCAATGCAAGACGTTTTTATCGTATTACGTAGTCCTGTAAACCTGCATGAATGGAGTGAAGAGGAAATAAAATCTGCGTTGGGCAATGTTAGAGGATCACACTAAGATGTTCTAGAGTACAGCGAGAAGAATTTTACAAATGGCGCCATTATTAGTTAAGATCAATTGCATTGGAAGAATGGAAAAAAAAAACATATCGAATATCTACCAAGACAAATACATTCATAAAAGTTGGAAACAAAAGGAAATTTAAAAGTACTAAACATTGCATCCGATTACATGTGTGGAAACAAGAGAAATTCCCTAAAGAACCTAACCGTAAAAAAAAAAATCTCTTTACCTAGATATAATATTCTTAAATGTCGCCATAAAATATATATATTAACTGTACCATGGGAGAAACAGGAGCATACCAGAGGGAAAAAAATGGTGTTATATCTGGAATATAGTGAGAACGTTAAGAAATATAGGCTGGTAAGAATCGTGTCAACTCATGGAAAGAAAGTGCAGATAATTTGTAGTCAAATCTTCAAGCATATCACCAACCATTAAAGGGTTCAGGAACAAGAAAATAATTCAGAAACAAAATACAGAAATAGTATCACGAAAACCTCGATCGGAATTTTTTTTTTTTTTCTATTCTTTCTGTCCAACAGCAAATTTTAGCAGTTTATTCCCACCAATTGCTATTTACACTGAATTAACGTGGATCCTAAAAGAAAATTGAAGATATAAGAAGGATCGGGAGCTATTTCACATGCGAAGCTCCCCCCCCAAAAAAAAAAACAAAAAAAAAACTAGTAAATCAACTGGATAAATTTATAAAATGAAAAACATTTTAAAGTTGATTTTTTTTGTTTTTTTTAAGTTTTACTTCATAAAATTTAAAACAGTTGGACTGTCGCAATCATCAGTAGTAAAATTTAATTTACAAACACTAGCAATTTGTAATAAAAAGCTTCTGTAAATGTGTTTGTCAAAAGTTTCTAAAAAGTCAGAAAGAAAAAGCAATGAAATGTATTATTTAAAATTAAAATCCACACATTAAACAAATATTAAAAAGTAAGATCTAATTAAAAAAATAAAAACAAAAATAGTAAAATAAAAAATTGTAACATGAAAAGAAATAAAAAAAAGTAATAAAAACATAAAAAATAATAAAAACATAAAAACATAAAATAACATAAAAAAAATTAAAAATTAAAATAAAAAAAATTAAAATAAAAAGAAATAAAGTACAAAAAACATCGTCTGATTGACAATGTCAAGGGAAGTCCGAAATGTAATAGCGCCAAGGAATGCCTTTGAATTATGGTTAATATACGCAATTGCCGATTCAAAAGTGAACAATAGAAAATAATTCCGTATATTAAAACAAAAAAATCACTTGGTGAAGAAATGATTACGTTAGGTAAGTTATGTAATTCGAAAAGATCAATCTAGTTTTACGTATATGAAAATATTTTATCGTACCAAGACCAAGGGTTAGATCACCCAAGAGTAGGAATGACCAAAATACACACGACTACGCTCATAGCAAAAAGAATTTCGATTTGCAAAATATAAGAATCGATGAAAGGATAGTCCAATTTTTTTCCGAAAGGGTATTGCAATGGATAAGATATATTGAATTTTTTTTAAAAAAGGCCGCCATTTCAAATGGTATGGCGAATTCGCACAGAATTATATATGGATCTTACTTTTTCTATTGTGAACATTTCAAATTTCTTAACGTTTACACTGCCTTTTTTTACAACCCAAAATGTCATTACACACAAATCAATACTTAAAAACAAATAAAGTGAAATTTACTTACCCTCATAATTCCGAAAAAAAAAAAAAAATGGCGGCAAAACTTCAGCTCCATTAATTAAGCAGAAAGAGACTGCAGTAAGTGTAGAGACAGTCGTCATTGGTTGAATTCCTAAAAAACAAAAATAGGGGTGGCAGGGGGCGTTACCTCCCCACTCCTGAACAACCCTGATATTAAGGACAAAACTTAAATTATGAATCTTCGTGACACACCAAATGTGTTTCAAAATGCATTGAGCAAGGATAATGTAACGGAATATGCTAATAAATAGAAAGATATACTTCCACTATCAGAAATATCTTGTAAAGGTATTAAAACTAACGCGTGATTTTCCAAAATAAAGCTGGTATTTTAAATCTCAAAAATCATACCCCAATCATACTTATGAAGATCTTTAGAATAAAGAATATTTTACATTAATAAAATTCTGATGAATCAATTTCGCATGCAAACAAACGATTTTTTATGCACTATTTTTTTTTTTTTCGTTTTCAAACGAACGAATATACTTAAGTCAGTAAACAAAAACAAAAAAATGGAATGGATGTTGCAGTTGTAGTATCTGTTCCGTACCGGAAGCCTTGTCTCCTCCCTTGCCTTCCCCCACCGTTGCGTAAATTTGTTACGTAGTGGTGGTATGTCCAGCGGCCCTAGTGGAAAAAGGTTGTTAAGGTAAATCTCTAGTTAGACGTGTCTTACAATTAAATTTAACTAGCCAATCACTGACCCAAACATAACACGGCAATTCTTACACCAAAACAACACAATCATAATACCTCAGAGACCTCATATGTACCATATGTATGTGGGAGGCGGGATAAAATGACAATTACTTACCCAGATAATTCCGAAAAAAATGGTGCGAAACCTTCTGCTTTGTTAAATAGCCAGACGAAGACGGCAGTAACTGTAGAATCATTTTTCATTGGTCGAATTCCTAAATGGGAGGGAGAGAGGGAGATTGGGGAGGGGGAGAGAGGGAGATTGGGGAGGGGGAGAGAGGGAGATTGGGGAGGGGGAGAGAGGGAGATTGGAGGGGGAGAGAGGGAGATTGGGGAGGGAGAGAGGGAGGGGGAGTGAAAAGTTTATGGGGTTTATTTCTTTGAATCCCCCTACCTGTCAAAAACAATTCAATGTCGAAATCTCTTTAGCTTACCTTGAGGTGTGGTTCTGTGATTTGAAGATGCTTGTCGATTTCACCAGTTCTATACTTAATGAGTCTATTTGGCTATTCACTTTAGCCCTTGAAAACAGCCAGTTCTGCATCATCATCAAGCTTCCCCACATCGTTTAATTCTAAGGTAAGGGGTTATTATTATAAGCTTATTTGGTAACCTTTCTTTATAAATAATTCATTCGTTGACTAATGCTAGCCTCTTCATACGCAAATACCTGTTTTCTTTTCATTTCAACAGTGGGTATACATGAACTACAAAATTAGTAAGAGGAATTAAAGTTTTTCATCGAACTCTAACAAATACCTTCTCTACCAGTCTAAGACTTCGTTTTCTTTATTTTTATTTTCGAGCATGATAGTTCATTGTCTAAACTTTGATCAAATACGTAACTACTCCCTTGGTAAACAAAGTGCGATTTCTCTGAAATTCACATGATTTCCGTTCATACAGTCTCTCTTTTGCTTTCTTTTCCTCTTTGTCTACATCACATTACGTAATAAATTCGACAGTTTTTTTTTTCTTTTTTTTGCATTGTGTTTGAGGTGGAAACAAATTAAATAGCCACATTAACATGCTTGACCGCTGAATTGTATTCCCTTTTTTTTTTTTTTTTTTTTTTATTGCAGTCATCTGTAACAATTTCCTTGAATCACGAATATAATTTCGCATTTAAAATTAAAGGAGATATGTGAAGGACTTTATATAGATCAAGAACACAATTTGACAGTTTAAAAATTAAATTAAAAAGTAATGAACATTTTTTTTTTTTTTTTTAATTCTTCTCTGTCCAAAGTTAGATATTATGCACATAGCATTGCAAAATGGTTTGAAATCTGAAAGATCCACATTCTAATAAAGTTTATTTTAAGAGGTAATGTATTAATTTATTTCACTAGCAAACAATCATTACACACGAGGACACTGTTCTCGAATTATATAACTATTCAGGAATCTAAATACATTTTGGAATCATTTACATTCCAAATGGTTGTAGATCCTATTAAAATAATTTCACCGTAGGAGATATATTCTAAATTGTAATTCGTTGTATCCTCGTTTTCTACATCCCAAACAGATTTCTTTTTCGTTGTTTAATCACTCATTGAAACTAAGCCCATCTAAGTGCTGACCAGTATCATTGCTGCTTGTGTCCAGACGATAGATGGAGCTTTCGGCCAGCCTTATCGTATTAAAATAGTACATGTATTTTGCAAGTATCAAATACTTGCAATTTTTTTCGCTAAATATCTAACCTGATTTAACATGTTGACAAAATGAGATTCCCAATATTCATTGTTTTTAAAGATTTTAATCTATTTTGTTTGACATTTCAGTGAGGCGGGGGTAATTTAAAGCGTTTAGAATAGATAATGTAAGTATGAATAATGTCCCCCAGTTTTCAAATATTTATCACAATTCGGACCTTTTTCATATTCAAGGTACCTCCATGATATCGCTAAAAAGAAGAGCACAACATGATGAAAAAGACGCCAAAATTGACACAGCATTTTGTCATCTAAATGTTTGATATTATTAAGAGAAAGTTCAATTTTTTTTTTTTTAATTTTTCATTTTTTTAAACCTGGATATAAGATATTTTCTCGGGTCCCAAATTATTCCCATACTTACCTAAACAAAATAGACCAAACCCGGATATAAGAGACTTCTTCTCCAGTCCCGACAACTTTCTTATATCCGGGTTAGACTGTAATTAAAAAAACTGGTTTCTTTTGTCTCACCGGAACATGAAATAACATTTACAGTTTTTACCTTTTTTTTTTTTTTTTTTTTTTTTTTTTTTTAGACCGACATTAATTTGGAAAATCTTTCAAAAATAAAAAATAATTGCCTGATGTTAATGAAACTTGCAAAACTATTCACAGATGATGGAAATTATTAAAAATGTTTTATGAAAGTTGTGGCAGAAATATTTTTTTTTAATTTATTACCCGCCAAAACTAATTTTATGAAAACTCTAGAAATTGAATCGAGTTCAATTTATTAAAATATTTAAAAGCACAAGGCTTTGAGGAAAGCAAATCATTTTTTCTTTTTTAAATCAGCCCTGAATTGTAACATACAAAACTCAAAACAAATATAATTAATTTCAAACGCTTCTATTTGCTTTTAGTTTTCATGAATATGGACAATATTTTCTGAAAGCATAATTTTTTTTTTTTTTATTGAAAATAAATTTTTAATATAATTGTTATTTCTTAAATGTAAAAATCTAAAATAGTTTTTAAATTATAAAATTAGATGAAAGCCGCATTCACTTTCGTAAATGTTCTTATGAGATATCATTTTAGCACTTTGTAAATTGTATCGCTTCGTCCAATCAGAAGACCCGCAATAATTAAATGTAATTTAGTGTTCATAAAAATCGTTAAAATAGCTTTAATTAAAAAGTAGAGAAGGTCACAAGCAATAAAACGTCACGTTACTTGAGTCTAAGCGTTCTCCGCTGAACATCCATTTCATTATTGCAAATTCTTCGTACGAAACACATGTTGCTAATTTTGAATTAGCGTTTTTACTAATTAAAAAAAAATTGAACACCATCTTAAGACATTTTAAGCAGCAACATTACTACATTTTAAAAGTACCATTTCATTTGTATATTCCATTGCAATTTCAATTTTGTGAAGCTGTTTTCAGTGAGTCGTCTTATTTCAAATTTATAAAATTTAATCTCACTCTCAAGTCTTAATTCCTTTACAATATATTTTCCATAAAGCATCGTAAAGGTGAAAGCAAAATAAAATATAGTGCTGAAAGTTTTCCTTAAAAGTAACGAGGTAAATAATTTGTTAACTTAAATCTAAATTTCAATTTTCTCTTTTTGTAGAATAAACTATCCTCACGTAAGCTATCAATACGTCAAAAATATCTTTCGTCACCTATCAAGTGACGCGAAATGTTATAACCTGCTTTGTTTTTCACACTACATCTTTTTGGCGCAGAAACTATTTTTAACAAAAATTTCAAACTGAGATTTTATATATATATATATATATATATATATATATATAAAATGGACATCATTGATTATCTGTCAATTTTTCTGACTCCGAAAATAAGATTTTAAGGAAAAATTTTGGCATATTAGTCACGATTAAAAAATTTAAATACCCCCAAAATACTTTGTCATTCCTCTTAATAACAAACATTTAAACGATAAAGTTTTGTTTATAAGCTTGGAGTCTTATCCCACATGCTATGCTCTTTTTAGCGATCTCATGGAGGTACCTATCCTATTCAAATGAAATTATTAGGACTTTTTCATTAATGAATGGATTTTAGTATGTACTTATTAAAAAAAATCATTGGAAATATTTTTGCGGTTGTCTCACATTTTCCATATTGTGTATTCAATTTATGAGTGGGATGTTTGTCCACTTTTTTTTTTTTTTTTTTTTTTTTTTTTTTAACTATATAAAATAAATCGTTGACGATTTTATTTAAGTAAAACAACAACAAAATAGAACTACTAGTTTGAATAACTCGTCCCGTATCGTTTCGAATGCAATATTCAATAAAACTTTTTTTGCTTTGGAGAATTACTGCATCTGTAATTTAATAAAAAAAAAAATCATTGATTCGACAGAAAATATCTAAACTTAATATTTACTTTAAAAAATAAATTTTCAATGCAATTTTTAAATTAATCCCATTGCACTTCGTCAGAAGACATTTTTTGTTAAAGGCATCTTTGACGATTTCAAATGTCAATTTAATGTCATTTTCGAGTGTAAAACTTTTTAAGAATTTTTTTTGTTTACCTTTATAAGCATAGGTTATTCTTGCTACGGATGCACAAAAAGGATACATTTGATATTTCGCAATTCAATATCAGTAGTATTACGTTATTAACCTAATTTTGTATCTCCCGTTCAGTCATAAAGTATAATATTATACTAAATTTAATAAAATATATATAATAAATTATAATATACTTTATTATCGCACTCCTTCTCTACTTTGAGTTTTATTTTGTACATTTATACACGCTTTTAATGACGGTGGTAGAACGACTGTTTCTACTTTGAATTACAAGCTACTGTGCGTAAATATAACGTTAGGTTTATTCTGTTTTAAGTAAAAGTAAGCATTACTTTTAGGGCATAAATTTAAATAATCTTTTAATTTACTAAAACATCCTAATCAATCTATTGGACAAATAGATTATATATATATATATATATATATATATATATATATATATATATATATATATATATAATTTTTTTTTTTTTTTTTTTTTTTTACATTTTTCGTATACTATAGCGGCGCAAGTAAAATGTAATATTTTCAGGATGCCGGAAAAGTTTCTCTATACACTATTTTTCTAAATTAAAAATGAATAAGCTTTAGAAATTTGGCGCTATTACACCTTCGCACTCCGCTAAAGAAAGATTATTTGACGGAGTGAAGATAGTTAATTTTCAAGTTGAAATAAAATTTATTTTATTTGATAATATGTATTAACTTATTTGTGGCTAATTTGAGCATTTAAATAAAGCATTTAATTGATAAAAATTCATAATATCACCCAATTCTATTCGAGGAAAATTTAATGTGTAGTCATAAGATAATTTTAGCTTTTAGCAAATTGATTTTTTTTTTTTTTTTTTTTTTTTTTTTGAAAACTTAAAAATGTTATTTACTCGTGTTTTGTATCCGTCGAATTCTTTGGGGGTGGCGAAAATAATAGCGCCAATTTTTCAAGTAGAAGAAATTTATTTTGAAAGACGGTAATTCTGTTTGTTTGTTTTTTTTTTTTTTTTTTTTTTTTTTTTGTTTTTTTTTTTTCCGAAATTCCGTGGTGATAAATATTGGAACTTTCAGTTGTCTGTCTTATTTACATCACAATTTTACTATAGACATTTTCGTGTTTTCATTTTCTTTCATCTTGTAATTGATTCGTTTGAGAATTTGGAGGAATATAACGTGATAAAAATTTCATGCCCGGATTATAAACAGTCTTGATGTCTAATATAGGATCATCAAAAAAATTACATTGCCAAGAACATTGAAGACAACAGCTCAAAAATATATTTGAGATAATCACTTCTGTTTATTGCTTTCAGTATATTCATGTTTTACGTACTTCTGTAAACTGTTGCCTCTGCTCAATTTAATGAGAAACTTTCATTTTTCTAGGAACATCCAGAAGTAAAATGAAAGTGCACGGTCAATTGAGTATTTTTTATTTTGATGTTGATGGCTTTCCATATCCCTCGTTTGAAGGGTTATGCTTGTAACAACCCCCACATACATTGTACGTCCAAATAGAAAGGGTTAATAGTGATGTGATTAACTATTGCCACATTCACCATTGGGTGTGTAATATCGGCTAAGTCGATTATAGTTGGGTCTATTGACACTTAAGATTTGGAAAACCGAAAACAAAACTGTATTTCAAGGTAGACTCGTTTATCTTGTTTGATCTTTTTACCTTTCTGTCCTCTTGGTTATTTAATGTTAAATTCTGTATGGTGGTTAATTGTCATCTTTCAACATTAACAATTAGCCATGGCCAACTAATGATATGACAAGCCTGACTCAAAGCTGATGTGCCAAATGAAATGTAGCAATAACAATGTACCGTTTCTTGTAACTTTGTAAAACTCATCTTAATTTAAATTAAGCGATCATCAATATTTTCTATTTATCTGAATGTCGACCTATCAAATTTCGACCGTATTTGTGTGGATCGTTGTTTTAAGTTCGGGAAATACTTGGTGAGGTATGTTGGAAATTATCATTTTAAAGCACGATATGTTTAATTCTATAATGTCTTTGCTGTGACTGTAATAATTATTTAGCTTCCTTTGAGTTCTGCATTCCTGTTTTTAATCGGGGAAATAGTAAATGTCGATTGAATCTCTGTATATCCCACTCGAAAATCAATTGGGTGATTTAGCTTACGTAACACATCGTGTAGTAAAATAGGCGCTCAATTTATTTTGCTACTGTTAATTTCTGCGTTTCAATTGTTAGCGTAGTTTTGCCGATTTATTACACAATTCATGTACATTCAGAGCATTACGATGCGAAGAAACATAGTGAGTAATAAAAAAAAATATAGAGAGGTGTAATTTGTAGGACGCATCATGAAGAAAGACGTCTTGGTATACTTCATACTTACACTACATTTAAGGGAAGAACAACATAAGGAATGGCAGTTCAGGAAAGGGTGTGAAATTCAAGATCGAATTTAAGAGATACAAATGATAGGAAGTTGTGTTGATACTTAATCGTTCTTTAATGAACACAGAAGAAAATGCTAAAATATAATAGACATAGTGAATTTATTCTAGATGTAACTAAAATCTACATTTTTATGCTGTCACAAAGCATTTACGCCATGAATGGCTAAACTTCAATATGAAATTATTTATTGCAATATTTTATTACAGTATAACCCGGGAATAAGAGATCCGGATATAAGAGAAACCAGAATATAGGAGATATTTTCTCTTGTCCCAAATTAGAGCCGTACTTACCTAAACAAAATAGACAAAACTCGGATATAAGAGACTTCTTCTCCGGTCCCGACAACTCTTATATCTGGTTACACTGTACCTACTTGCCGCCATGTTATTATAGAAACCTCCAAGAATTCTACCGAATTAAGGTGTAGTACCTTATTGGTGTAAAATTAACATGCCTAGAAAATGTAGTTGCTATCAAATCTCAAATGGGAATATCTTCTATTATGACTAATGATTTTATAGTTTAATATCTTCGATTTTAGTCATTTGCTCACATCAACGCCGGACGTTTTTAGTTGTGCCTCGTTGTTGAGTAAATGTTCGATGTTATTCCATCAAATGTTATGTTATTGCATAACGGTATTTATTTCGATTCCATACGCTGTAAGATTTTTTTTTTTTTTTTTAGTATCTGAGAAGTGAACTTATTCTTTTTCTCTTATATTATAGTAATATTATCCGTTTCCTTACAAGGGAATATGTGGCTTTCATTGAACGAGAAGACTTTAGTACTCTGCAGTAATTTATGTAATCTTTCTCTTAAAATAAAAATTTCCTGAAAATAGGTAGCTGTTGTTGGCGGAATGCTAATTGTTTTTAGGTGGAAAAACACGTGCCTCCTGTTATATTTTTCCGTAACAATTATTGCAGGCTCGAATGCGAGTCTGATTAATAACACAAAACACTAAAACAATGACAATATTTAAACTAGGGAATGTTTGTGCTTGAAGTTTTCCTAAGGATTTTGAGTGAAAAATCATGCATTGAAAATGGAATGAACATGCTCCACTAAAAGACACTTTTGTGCCACGTACGGCTACATTTTATAGCCACAGGTACAAGAGGAGGAAAAAAGAATGAGTATCATTGCCTATTTATAGCGTACTCCAGCGACAGTCAATCGCGTAACCTACACTGTTATATCTCTTTCCACTGTTGATGGGCGTTTCCTTCCTGACTTTTATTTGAAGTGGTGTAGTAGGTCAAAACTTTGAAGTTTTCTCTTCAACTGGTATGTGATATACTGTTTAGCGGTTCCTGCTATTAAAATTTATCAAATGGTGTGCTTCCGTTACCTGGCAAATTTAATCGTGTAACGCCTGTGTATAAGGCTCGAAGAAGTGTCCTTTTAGACAACACTTACGCTTCATTCACCCCAAACCATTTTTAACCATTGATTTCTAATAGCATTTTTCTGATACAACTTAGATAATTATGAACGTGTTTGGCGTCATATGATATCCAAATGAAAAACTCCATCTGATGAGACTATTTAACTAACTGTAGTTTTCAGGTTTCTGTTTTGGTTTTGCATTTTTCGATGTTCGGTCCAACTACCTGTAATATTTGAAGAATTTACTAAATACACATTTTTGTTTATGATGGAATCGGTGCGAGGAATCTCTGCTTTCATTTCAATTCCAGCTCACATATCTTGTTTCTCATCTATAAATTCCTTAGTCACAGACCGATTTTAAACCAGAAATAAAACTTGCTTCGAGATATATATTTGATAAACTCATTTGTGTTATTTCTAAGTAGTGTAATAATCAAATGGAGAAAAATCAGTATTTTCTCATGTAAACTTTTTGTATACAAAATTAATACGAAATTCATTTTAAGTTTTAAAACTTAAATGCCGATTTAATATCTTGGTTTATTGTAATTACTACTTTTCATAGTTTCAGGTTTTGATTTTAACTTTGAATCTAAAATATTTCACATGGCGTATTCTTTCAACTGTCCATGAATAACTAGCATTAAATCCTACTTTATCGCAATTTACACGGAGTGATAATATGAAGACTTTTTAAGGTTTCGCCCGGTAGTAATCTGAAACCAATTTCCGATCAATGGTAGATAAATTCAAAGGTGTATTACAGATGCTAACTCTGACACGAATAATACAGCAGATATTTGAATAGATCGTTGTCGCTAGGTGTGAATCTTCATGTATCATGTCTGTCTTCATGGTTGGTATGGAATATTCTCAGGTTGCTGGAATTTCGTATACCGATACTATGATGTTTCAGGTATTTTGTTCACCATTTCAAACACAGCATTCTAAAACTGCATTGGAAATATATGATCCTTAAATATGAAAGTTTAGCTTTCAGCAGGGATACTGGACTTTTTATATATTTTGCGACAAATAGAAATCGTACATAAGAATCGCAAACGTGTATGAAATTCCAGTAATAAATAGCACTTTCCCAAAGTAACAAAAAAAACAAAACATTGTCACTGCCATCAAAATAAAATGACGCAACATATTTATCAGAAGAGAAAATAATGATCAATAAATAGCTATCAATTTCCAAAAACATATTTGCAAGAAAATCTTAGAATTAGCAAGTGACTGAAAAATCTCTATTAAGAAAATGTTCATAGATTTCAACGAATCCTAACGCTTATTGTCTGTTAAGTGCAGATTTCCAGCATGAGAGCATTTAAATCTTACTCTTTCCATTATCCAAACACTTTTCTTATATTTGCAGCTTAAATGGAAAGATGGTATATGCTGTCAAAGACTAAGTTAAAATTGGTGAAAAAGACATTTGATGTATTAATTTAATAATTCCTGTCAGGGATAAAAACGAACTGCAGTAATTAACCAACTTTTTCTCTACGCAAAGAATATTTTCGAAATATTTCTTTTAACTTATTGGAAGCTTTATCAGATCTTAAGATTTATATAAACTGAGTTTATTGACAAACAAGTGAATCGCCTTGTAACGTATAAAATATTTCTATGAACTATCATATATTAAATTAAAAGATAATTATATTCAAAGAAGTTGTTTACGAAAGATTTTAATGTAATGTGTCACAATTTAGCGTCTGGCTAATTAATTAAGCGTGAAAATTAAAAGCGAGAAATACTTAAGGCGAGAAGCGATAACGAAAGACATACTGAGCTATGTTATTCATTTTTTTTCTTTTGTTAACAAATAAGTGGTAAAGATTTTATTTTCATTTGCGAAGAATTTTCTTTTTTCGCAGAAGATAGGAAGTTCGTAAGATCTCAGATCTGTCAGAATTAATTTACGCCATGACGCGGCGAGTAACGGCAGTGCGAATAAAAGATAGCAATCTGCCCATGGCAATAATGAAAATTTCAAATTGGTCAAGAGGTTTACAAAACGGAATGCTGGAAGATAATCGAAAATTAGGTCGAGCATCCGACCGAGATAGAATCAGCTGAGACCACACCAAAGAAAAAGGAAGGGAAAAGAGAAAAAGGGAAAATAATAAAGCATTAACTATCTTTCGGAGATATCATTTGGTGTTGGAAGGGAAACACTTGTTTTATGTCCAGACCTTGCCATGAAAAAGGTTGTTACCTGGACATACTGTTGGCGACAGGGTGCGAAGACGTTGAGGAAAACAAGATTCAATTGACCTCCCCGATAATCACTTGGCGAAAATCTCGTTGATGAATTCCAGATGGCATTCAGTTAAGATAGATTATGGACCACACCTCGAGTCATGGGGGTCTGGTCGAGAAAAAGATTTTTTTTTTTTCTTTGAGCGATAACTGTAAACTGAGGCCGGTCTTGCCACACCCACACTACCGAGCGTTCATTGTCTGAATGGTGGTGTGAGCGATGGGCGAAGGTAAACATATGAGAAAGAAGGGAAACCTGTTAACGCCCTCTGAGGGGATTGGTCTGAGATACCAATATGAGAAAGGAAGAATTTGGGAGGGCGATGCCCTTAAGAACACCTAAAGCAGAAAGTAATTGACTTCCAAAAATGGGTAGCGATAAATTTTCCTGTCCGAAAACGAAGAAAATCCTCATTGCGGATTTGGAATTATCGAGGGACCCAAAACACGACAGGCCCCCACCCGGTTTTGGTCGGCGTCCATATAAACGAACGTCCCCAGAGCAGTTAGTAGTAGAAGGCAGTCGGTAGCAGTTGAGGTGTGAGCTCGGAGACCAGCCTCGCAGTAGCGGACTGTAAGATTCCACGCATTCCGACTTAGACTTCTAACCAAAAACAATTTACTTTCGAAGAACGACTTACTCGCACAACCAAAACAAGTTTTACGAATATCGCCTGAAGATACCAAAAAACAGTTTCTTGAAAAACAACTTAAGATATTAAGACTCGCCTAACAAACGCAAAGTGTCACGTATCCATAGAAGCGGTTTGGGAGACGGACGCAGTCCTGTAATCAGCAACTAGATATAATGATGTTTGTTATTCTTTTATTTAACACACTTGAATCTTATCTTACGAGTTGTTACTTTATTTTCTTTTACATATACTTGTGCAGTGTCACCTTTGCTCGAATTCGGCTTGCACTACGGCCCGACTACTGATTGACTTCGTCTACCTAAGATCAAATCACAACGTAGGTAGGTTTGACTAGAAATCAAAGCAGTTACTTTGGTAACCAGACGTTGGAGGCGAGCTGGGAACGAAAAAGCTGATACCGAATCTAACCAGATTTCCATCCGGATCAGCCAAGGGTTAGAGCGTCACATTTGGCGCTGCGACCAATACCAAGTCACATTGGTTGTCACAGGATAGCACGGGGACAGAAGCTCAGGGTGACGTCACAGTAAATTAGAACTAAATATTTCTACAAAGCGAAAATATGAACTGAAAAATTAGGCGATTTTATTGGTCTAAATTTCCAGTAACAATGAGGCTATTTCCTTTCTATATAGGAAATATTCGGAATTCATCGAAACACTGTTATTGTCGATAGAAAAATATAAAATCTAAAGTTTTATAAGAAAAATAGAATTCACAATTCCTAAATCAAAGTGAGTTTTCTTTATCTATTTTTGTAGTGTGCAAAGGCCGGATTATATCAGACACGCTTCAATTTCCATTACTATCCATTTTAGTTTTTGTTTCTGCTGGAAGTCTCCAAACGATTTTCTTCTTTCACAAATAGTTTGGTTAATTAGAAACATTAAATGAGACGTTAATTTGTGACGTCAAACAAAGTAATGACTTATCAAGTTAAGGTTTTTATTAAAAAAAGTATTCTGTATGGGTTAAATTTTTATATTTATTTTACTGGTTAAAATAAAATTGGATTAAACATTAAAGTCACCATTTGCAAATTTAAGTATTTGGTATGCTGCTTTAAAATCAGCAGCCATTACGTTACTTTGAATGAAAAATCTTAAAATGCGCGCACTTAAAATTAAGAGAATTAACCTATGTAAAGATGCTTAATGAATTTAAACCAGTTAGTAATTAAAGGAATCCGCAGAAATTCATTAAGAAAATATCCGAATAAAAAATATTTCCTGCTTTAATGTAGAACCATTGCGATAAAACGAAATACACCTGCATCCAAAATCATAACTACAGCACTGAAGTAAAATATACGTAATAGAAATAAAATTATGGAAACACAGAAAGCAATTAAAACCACTTCCAAATGGGTCTATTAAAAAAAATTAAAATCCTGTATTAAAAAATGAGATAAAAAAAAAATAATTTTTTATAATATTGAACTTGAGACTATTTATGGAATCAAATCCTTAATTTTTCTATTGTCGGTTTATTTTTGCATGTCTCCCTTTATTTCACTAGTTTTCTCTTCCCCCCCCCACACACACACACTCACGAGTGTATACATGTAATATACAGGGAGTCCATAAAGTCTCTTTACAATTTTTTTAAAAATATCTTAGAAAACTAAATGAAAAAATGTGGAAATTGTAAGAAAATATAGACTAGATAATGAAGGTTTTTAACTAATTTCATACACCTCTATTTGCACGAAGCCTATCAAAACGACACTATACATTTCAACTCTAAAATGGATAGATCAATTCAAAAATATAATTTTTGGTAAATTAAATTATTTTTTCAATTAATTTACCCCTCTGAGTAAGGAAATTGACTGTTCGTCTTCATTATATAGATGAATAAAAAACCAAAATACAAACAACCTAGAGGCCAAGAAAGCATTGCCTGAGCCGACAGTAAAAGTAGGAGGAGAACGTCACGTATGAGAAACATGATGCTTTAGAAACCCCTACAAAAGAAGCTGAAGAATTAGCAACAGCTCCAAAGAGGACTTACCTCAAGAAAACTATGGCTGGCGAAAAAAAGCCCAGATTTTAGCTCCACATGCCGCAGCAGGAAATTAGAAAGACCTGGCAAGAACAATTGGTGTGCCTCTGCCAACGTTGGTTAGACCAGGGTGCTGATAAGAGTGACTCTAGAGGAGGAGCAAGAAAATATAAAATTACGCAAGAGCATGAGATTTTTATGGCCGAATTAATTGAAAACCCTCTTAGGGTCACACTTCAAAACATTGTAAATAAGTTGGTCGAAAAGTATGAGTTTCGTGTGACGAATGAATGCACAAAGAAAGCACTTGGACTCAATTACCTTTTACTTTAAAAGCGGTTCATTATGAACCAGAAACTGCCAATAATAATGTCAATAAGGCGAAACGTAAGGATTAGGCAGTAGCTTTATTAGAATTTCAGTCCCAAAGTGTGCCAATTCTTTATATGGATGAAACCAATTTTCATCGCCATATTTCAAGAGAAGGTCGCTCTAAAAAAGGCGTGAGGTGCACTACATTCGCGGCCGGATCCAGGAGAAATAACATCCATGTTATTGGATGTATTAGTAATAATGGATTAATTGATCATAAAATTAAGAGGTTCTTTCAAAAAAAGGGGATGCGAAAGAGTGAACCAAGGTGTGCCTTAGGCAAATGAAATTTATGAAAGGGGAGTTGTCTTAGTTATTGATAACGCTCCTTGCCATACTTCAATTGAAGAAATTGTGAAGGAGGATGAATTTAGGCAACACCAAATTTTCAGACTTTCCCCTTATAGTCCGATGTTAAATCCCATTGAAAGGCTTTGGTCAATCATAGTTGAGGTAAAAAAGAAGTATGACAGACTCAATTGTTGGGATCTTACGTGATTACCAGGGATCTTTAACTACTAAAGAATTCCGCCTCAGCATGTTAGAAGCGATTATCTCCGAGGCAATTAATATTTTCCCTGATGCTTGCACTATCTTCGTATCTGGAATACTCAGATTTCTTCCTTCTGTAATTAACTTAGTTGATGTAATATTTTAAATAAATTTGTTAGGAACGTTTATAATTAAAATAAAAGAATATTAAATTTATTAGTATTATATTATTTCTCATTGTGTGGGTATATTATTTCTCATTGAATTTGAAAAGGTATGAATTTCTTGCCATGTTCGCTGTAGCATAGAACCGTCAATGGTGGAAATGACATCGGTAACCTTTGGCTTTGGAACAGTGAAGTGCCGTATTTTTCTTCGATACACTATATTTTTAACATGACCCCCATGGAAAGAAGTTCTGTATGCTCGCTGAGTCTGCGTATCCGATTTTGTTTCTATAAACCATGACACACATTGTCCCTTTTCTTGAGGAGCCATTTTTTAGGGGTTCATTTAAAGGTACCTCTTTCATCAACAGTAAACCGGAAATACACAAATACCATGTGATTAAAAATTTTTCTTAACTACTTCGTACATTGATAAAATCTGATTAAGCTCTCATCAATTACCTTTGTATTAGGTTGGTGCAAAAATAGTCGTTTTCTCACATAGTAACATATGTGAGAAAACGACATTATTTTTGCACCAACCTAATAATATATTTAAACTGCAAAACTTGAGATAGGTACCTTCATGAGATTGATAAAAAAAAGTATACCAAGATGAAGACGACCCAAAACTTGAGGAAAACGATTTTACCGTCTAAATGTTTATTAAGAGGAAAGAGCAAAGATTTTTTTTTTTTTTTTTTTTTTTTAACTTATTTCCTAAATTTTTCCTTTTTAGAACATACTAAATTTTGATTTAAAAAAAAAAAACAAAACAAAAAAAACTTTTTTTTTTTTTTTTTTTTTTTTTTTTTTTGTATCACCGGAACTAAAATATCATGTACAGTGTAACCGGGATAAGAGTTGTCGAGACCGGAGAAGTCTTATATCCGGGTTTTTTTTTTTTTTTTTTAGCTCAGTATGGCTCTAATTTGGGACCAGAGAAAATCTCCCTTATATCCGGGTTACACTGTACATTTTTTTTTCTCTTCTCTTGTACGATACACGTTAATTTGGAAAAATCATTTAAAATAAAAATAACTGCCTGATTAAACTTTCAGGAAATATTCAGATGATTGAAATTGTATTTTTTCTCTTTAATTAAAGTCATGGCAGAAATTTTATATTTATTAACCCACCCTAAAAATGTTATGAAAACTCTAGAAATAATGTCGCTTTCAGTTTCGTGATTATATTAGTTAAAAGAACAAGGCTTTGAGGAAAGCAAATCATTTTTGTATTTTGTTTAATTGGACCCCCTCTCCCTGGTAATTAGCCCTGAAATGTAACATGCAAAACTCAAAACAGAAATTATTTCATTTCAAATTCTTTTATTTGCTTTGAAGAATATGGACAATATTTTCTGAAAGCAAAAATAAATCCGATGAAAAAGGAATTTTTAATACAATTATTTATTTAATTTTTCTAGATTTCTACATTTAAGTTGTTCAAAAATAAAATTAGTTGAAAGTCGCATTCACTTTCGTAAATGTTCTTCGAGATTGGACGAAGCTCTAAAGAGGATCCTATCAGAAGACCCGCACTTATTAAATATGTGTTCATAAAAATCCTTAAAATGTCTAATTAAAAAGTACGGAAGGTCACAAGCAATAAAGTCACGTGGCTTGACTGTAAGCGTTCTCCGCTGAACAGCCATTTCATTATTGCAAATTCTTCGTCCGAAGCACGTTGAAAATTTTGAAATAGCAATTTTACTAATTAAAAAACAATTGACCACCATCCTAAGCAAATTTTCGGCAGCAACATTACTACACTTTTAAAAATACCATTTATTTCATTTACATATTTCATTGCAATTTCAATTTTGTGAAGTTGTTTTACAGTCTTCAGTGAGTCGTCTTATTTCAAATTTATGAAATTTAATCTCATTCTCAACAGTCTTACTTTAATTTCTTTATATTTTCCCTAAACGTAAAGGTGAAACCTAACGAGATAAATAATTTGTTCACTTCCATCTAAATAATTTCAATTCTCTCCTTCCGTAGAATAAATTTTCCTCACATAAGCTAGCAATAAATCATGAAAATGTATTTCGTCACCTGTCAAGTTAAGCGAAATGTTATAAGCTGCTTTGTTTTATTGTCAAACTACGTTTTTTCGGTGCAGAAACTAACTTAAGCTTGTTTCAAAATATTTTAAATAAACATTTCTGACTTTCTTAAAAAATAAGTATTGAAAACATTGATTTTTAAATTTCTGAGATATTCATTTTTTTTTATAAAATGGAATAAATGGTTGACTTGATTCTGTCAATTTTTTTTTTGTTTTTTTTTTTTTTGTTTTTTTTTTTTTTTTTTTTTTTTGTTACTCAAAATAAATATTTTCAAAGAATTTTGGACGTGCTAGGAACGATAAAAAATGTAAAAAAAAATTACCGAAAAACTACGTTGATCATTCCTCTTAATAATAACAAACATTTAGACGATAAATTTTTACACATGTAGAAGATAGTTTTTTTCAAGTTTGGCGTCTTTTTCGTCATGCTATGCACTTTTTTAGCGATCTCATGGAAGTCCCTACCTTAAGTTATGTAGAGCTTGCATATGGGAACAACGAATATTTTCTGAATGGCTAAACTTCATTTTACATCTATTAAATTTGAGCCTGCGTATGTACAAATAGGCCAGACTTGTATAGTTTGATCATGACACTCCTGATTTATAATCACGACAGTAAAAGTTCACTACAGTTTAGACAGCATATTTTTCTGTAGTCAGTATTTTGAAAAGTTCAATCCGATGCTAGATGTTATACGATGAATATTTTGTATACATTCAAGAATGACATAAACCAGTCTCTGACACAGTTTGCATAAATAAGTTATGTGATGGTCCGCTGTCTATTAGGTTAACTATATTTTGGAAACGATGGATTGCTTAAAATACACCTAAACTTATTTTCCTCAATGAAGAATGGGATAAAATTCCACTGGAAAATATTCAAATCTTATTTGATTCGATTCCATCTAGAACCAAATCAAAGCAGTTTTAGAAGCTAATCGACGTACAACACTTTATTAGACAATGTTTAAATCAGATGTTCACGTTACTTTTCTAATCTGTGTTTTTGTGTAATCGGCTCCAAGCAAGTTGGAATGCCTCTAGTACACATGCGATTAGATAGTTGTGCTGTGAAAGCCTGGATATGATCGGATTGAGGAAAGCATAAACGATGAATGGGATTCAATACGACAGAAGATGGCGATTGGCGGTGCAATTAAATTTTGAGGATTAAGTAAACGGAAAGTGCGAGAAAAAATATGGGGGGGGGTATAAAAGGTTGAAAGACAAAAGCTTTAACTTATTTATAAGCTCATTTTGCACCGATGTCATCGTAACCTACCACCACCACCGTTGCAATTGTGGACCATAGTGACATTCATGGCAACAGTGCACTGGCTTATAGGTTACTTTTTCACCGGTAATGTTGAGGTTTCGCCGTCCCTTCTGCCAGAAGTCCCTTTGCCCACTCGCAAAGCTGTTGACCTCTGAAGTGCAGGTCTTAAACCGCAGTTGGCCGCTTGACACATGTGGGTTTGAAGAACTATTGTTCTTCTTCACCAGTCAGGTCTTGAAAACCTTTCGAATACCATCTGTTTATATGGCAGGTCGATATCATTAACCAAGGTGGCCGGATGCAGTGCGCATGCAACTTCTTGGAACCGTTAACCTTACAGTTCCGTATCCCGATTTCACCTGACTACATAAGGGTTGACCCACTTCGCTACAAATATTTTACCACAAACGATATATTTCTTTTGATTTTTGTTTTTAAAAAAAAAAAAAAAAAAAAAAAAACACATTTGCGAAAATTATTCGCAATATAAGATCTATCAAAAATTTGACAAGACTTTTCTTAATTGGAGGCACGCACACACACACACACACACACACACACACACACACACACACACACACACACACACACACACACACACACACACACACACTGGTTGTTGAAATACATAAGAACAGACGCATTTCACAAAAAATTGGCACTCGAGGGTTGTAGAAACGTTACTGTGTCTGAGACTTCTGTCTTTCTAGAAATGGGCGCGTTCATGTAGGGAAAATACCGTATGAAGCCTATGATCCAAACTGCAGTCCCGACATCCAAAAATCGAATGGGGGCTCGGTAATGATTTGGGTGGGAGTTTCCTGGTATTCTCTTCTGGTCCTGTCATCACTCGTAATGGTAGAATTACTTCATATTAATCTCTGAATTCCTAACTACACACTTACAAGGGCTACCCTTATTTTGCCAGAAAGTGCCATATTCTAATATGATAATGCACCAATAAACACTGCAAAAAAGTGAAATATGGTTTGAAGTGCATCCTAACGGTTTAACATCGTTCATAGCCAGCATAATAACCTGATCTCAACTTGAACAATTGTGGGAAATCTAGATTGGAGTGACGAAGAGATTTCCTGCTCCATTGTCACTGAAGCAATTGTTCGAGATTTGGAAGAATGGGATACAGTAAATGTCTAAGCCAGATATTCACGTTTACTTTGTGTCACTCACTCATTACATTACATTTAACTATTTCAGCATTAAAAGGGCGGGATCTAGATGCCAATCTAGCAACACATTTCAATTTATTTAGTCGGGACATCAGGAAAAGAAATCTTGTTAGAGCATCTGTCATGAAAATTTTTGTAGAAAAAAAAAAAAAACAGGGAAGCAACACGTTAGTGAGAAAGTGACTGATACCAAGTCAAGATCGTTTTTATTGCGGATTTTTCTTTGGATTTTGTCAAGATCCTCGAGAAGAATAACAGGTGCTCCCAAAGCAAATATGGCTACACTATTAAATGCACGAATAAATGGTAGATTTTTCAATGTGCAAGATTGATAGTGACGAGAAAAAAAATTGTGGTACGACACAGCGAACCAAATTTTCTTGCAGTAGATATATATTGGTTCAATGTACTTATCCGACTTCAAGTCAGTTGAAAACGTGAGCTCAAGAAGGCGCAGTATGTTACCATGGTTACAGCATCAGCCATGCTGATGGCCGGCATAGATTCTCCATGTTGAGTAAATGAAACAGTTTTGTTTTGGAGACATTAAAATTTACAGGCCATTTCCTGGCTTGATTGGCGGGTATTTTAAGAGCAGCAGCCAGGTTAACTTTGTCAGCTTTCATGGATTTGCTATTGATACAGAAGTAAATGGTAGTGTCATCTGCATAAATGCCAACTTGGGAAATGATGACCTCGTGTATATCATTGAAGATCAGATTGAGCCTTGGAGATACCCGAGTTTGTACGAAAGTGTCTGGAAACGAGCCTATTCAGAAAGGCTCAAATTTCTCTATTTGATAGGAACTACTGGATTAAACCAAAGAATCGTCCTATAATGCCGTAGCTCTGAAGCTTGCGAAAATCCAGCATGTCAAATGCTTTCAAGGTATCTAAAGCCACAAGTTTAGCTTATCCGTTATCAAAAGCTTGAGCAAGTGTGGGAATGATCTGGAAATGCATGAGTTCCCTAACCAGCGGGATATTTTCACGCACTTAATCTCCAAGAATGTGGAACGTAGTCCTTTCTAAGTTTAAGAATGTCGCCAAGTATCGAGAAATCTGGAGAGTATTGAAGATTAGTTTCGCAGAGAGCTAAGATGTCCGGAAACTTTTCGAAGAGGAATAATTCCACACTGCAGAGGTTGGTACGAATACCACCAATCTAATTACTAAATCCCGATGTCTGTACACACATTAGTCTTTAGCGCCTGCAACCTACTTGCTATTGTCTGTATTTTCTTAAAATATCGAATGTTTTGTTGTATTTATTGCTCTTTATTACACTGATCTTTTTATATATATATATATATATATATATATATATATACCGAATGATTCTTGACAAATTTAAAGAATTCGCTGAAACCAATTCTATTATGGATGTTTTTTAGTTGGATTCACAAAGAACATTCCTGAAAGAATCCATATATACGACGAAAGATTCCATGAGACGAATATTTGAGGAATTCTTTGTCTCAAATGATTATTAGTTTAGTAAGATAACTAAGAATATATGAGCGTGATTTAAAGGTGGTCTACTATTCGGATAAGGATATTTTGCTCTCTATTACTGTTAGTAAATGAAATTAACGTTTTTGAAAATATTTAATGATAAAGTTTAGCCAATAAGGCTGTATAATAGTTTTGTAAAAATGTCATTTTAATATACGGGGTGATCCGAAAATCTTGTCACCCTTAAGTAAAAAGTAACAAATGAAGAACAAGTACTACAAAGCACATTTACGGCATTCAGTTCGTGTCCATTCGCTTGTAAGAAGCATCTCTTCCAAACTGTCGGAGCTCGTGTCAGCCATCTTAAATAGAAAATTATATTATATGCTAATGACAGGACTTTCGGACCACACTGATGAGATATTTTGAAAAATTCACACCGCTTTTGTGTTATGACAACTAACATCAGTTTTTTTTTTTTTTTTTTTTTCTCTCTCTCTATTTTTGCTGTAATGATGAAAATGCAATATTTTGTCATATGGTCGTCTAGACAGAACTGTCAAATGTGAAGTAAATATTGGTGATTTCAAACAGTTACAGAAATTTAACTAATTTCAGTAAATTAAATGAAAAAGATAATGGAATATGTGGCGCATAACTCCGAAGGCGCATAGGATTAGACTGGAAAATGCATTCTCCAGACTAAACAAATTAGCAAGAGATGGGGGAAATGCTGATATGGCATTGAATGGAGGTTCATTACAGCTCAACGAGATGAACTGTCAGGTAATCTGGTTTGACGCATATACTCAGGGTAACATGGACAGAACGTGTACAGCCAGGAATTATAAAAGTTTATCCTAAATAAAAGGAAACTTCTACTTAAAATAGATGTAGAGTTGAAATATCCACTACGCAAAATGAGGGAAGGGTATTGAGACTTTAACATTTATAAAGGTTATTGGTGATATCTAACAATGTCATATTCATTTTAAAGCTGAATAGGGAAATAATCCAACTGATATAAATTAAAAGGAAAGCAAGTTGAGGATAGCTCCAGATGTTTGATAAAAGCAATCGGAGACATATATGAAAAAATATTTGGGCGTTATTGTGAAAAGTACAATGAAAAATTTACTGTTAACCATGACTATTATTCTTTTAAATCTAAAACTGATGCTGGATTTACGGTTGAGGATGTATGTTCCTTATTAGATTTCTTCCGACAAATTGTTTCTAAGAGGTAGTCCTCTTGCATACACAATCAAAAGGTAGACATCTTGACGGTCATGATTGAAGTGATAATAACCAAGAACCCTTCAATCTTTTTATGAGTTAAAATTGATTATTCAACTCAACAGGTAAGTAATTGAGATATTCAAAGAAATGTATGCAGAACGGGTTGGACCAAAAAGAAAACTCGCCATTCGAAAGTTTTCATTCTGCTTGTTTTGTGCAAGAAAAACGATGCGTTACATAATCGCAGTGACAATTTTTTTTTTTTTTTTTTTTTTTGTCTTGCAATACCTGCTATTATTATTGTAAAGATATATTGTTGATGTACCAACGCTAGCGTCAGGAAGATTGTGTGTGTTGGGCAGTTTTAGTCGATAGTGCATATTTACGCTCATTGGCAATCCCCATTAGACGGAACTCCTTTCAAATCCCGCAATAAAGTAAATACCGATAAAATGGATGTTATACAGAATTTACCGGCGCCCTGATCAATTGCAGGGTTAATAGGAGAAACAAAACCTTTACAAAATAAATGCTTTGACAAAGATATGTTCTCCCTGTTCAGTGATGTTTCGCCATCCATAAACAATCCTGGCGAAAACAGTAGAGCAGAAAGCAAATGCCATGGCATAGATACAAATGTAGAAATCATTTCGAAGTTTACATTTGACATTTGGTCAATCTTCGTCTTTAGAACGCCACACCCGTTCCAAATGCGTTGAAATTGAATGTAATTTTTTCTAACAAATTCAGCCTCGGGAAGATGACTCGATAGAACAGAATATAATATACTACTTCAATCATTTTGATAATTAGCTGAAATAGATGCTCATCAAAAAAAAAAAAAAAAAATAGCACCAGTGCCAAAGTCATTCGAAAAATTGTAAAACATGAGATTCTATAAAATTTGTCTTTTTTTTTTTTTTTTTTTTTTTTTTTTTTTTTTTTTTAAATTTTAAACAAAGCGTATATACATTATTTTGCATTTTATTTAAAACCAAGTATTCCCCGCTGACGTATAAAGTTTTAAATTCTACTTCACCAAATCGCAATAATTTGTGAATATATTTGACATGAATTATGAGCAATATTTGATATGAATTATATAAGCAATAAATGTTTTGTATGATCTGTTTCTGTGCAGGTGTTGTATTGTCTGTACAGAACGCTGAATCGAAATACCGATTTCATTTACTATGTTTATCCAAGATAAAGTTTTGAATCCGTAGTTTCAAATTGATAAGCCAAATGAAAATAAAATCTAATTGTTAATTAAATAAAACAGACGACATATGGCTGAGCGAGGGTCATACCTATCCTGTGTTCTGTTCGCGCATCAATGCAGATATACTGGTTGTATGCAGATGCCAGCATCCCAACAAACATTCCTCCGGTATGACCGAAAAATGTTTTATCGTAAATATCCTTATGAAATAAGAACTTGCAGATAACAAAAAATAAATTCTTCCGGTAAGAGATTTGCAAATTAAAAACCAGGACTCGCTACGTTTTGGCCGACCATTCATTTTGTCTCACCGTATCCATATCGCTACTTTTTTTTTTTTTTTTTTTTTTTTTTCTCAATTTACAACGTATAACACCAACTTACTGACAAAAATATACTGGATCCGGATGTTCAACACAACTACATTTCACATAAGATTCCTCAAAATCCGATATATCTCGGTTGACGTTCGCAGCGCAATAAACGGAAGCCATTGAAGCTCTTCTCCCAAAGTTCTGTTCCAAATCTGAATTTACTGTCATTGGCATCGTGGCTGAAAAGGAAAGTAACTGAAGAGTAACTCAATTCTCGTTCCTTTAATTTGCCTAAAAGCTCAGGCAGTAGCACGTAAATTCTGTTATATCTGGAAGAGTAAATAACTTTTTCTTGATGCATTCCTAACGTTTATGACAGTGCCTGGAATTATTGTTCCAACAATCCGGAACATTTATTCAATAAAAATAGATGGGTGGGGAATAAAATAAAATCAAATTTATTGAACAGCATGTAATAAGAATATCGAGCACATTTACAAAGTAGATTCAAGACTCCAAGAATGTTAACATTTGGGTGGGGGGAAAGTTACGCAAGACATTGTTAAAAAAAATAGTCAAACAAATAATCAGTTTGGTATATAAAACTACTTAAGCGAAAAAGAAATGATAAATTTGTAAACACATTCTACATTTTCAGATATTTTTAGTTTACTTAAAAAATAAATATATCTAAAAATTCGTACACGGGTTTCCGTAAAATCAAGCATTGGAGATTTGAAAAGGAACAGTTTGATGTGGAAACAACAATATTTGTGTTGACCAATATGATGACAAACGACGTGTTTATTTCGAGATAAAGTTTGCCTTTGATCTCCCGCAATGATATAAATGTTCAAGAACTTCTCAATAAGACCTAAATTTTCTCGCCTATTTTTCGAATAAACTAGCCTTTCAAACGAGAACTCTGCGTATGGTAATTGTCAAAATTCCATTCTAGTAGATGACAAAGCAAGTAGAAAGTCACATGAAAATGATATTTCTAGGACCTTTACAGAAAATCTAGAACAATGTAGGGCATGAATATTTTTCTCGTGCCCAACAGCTGTTGTTACCAAAAAACTTCTAATCCATATTAGATTGAAAATACTAGGAAACTCTGAAGATATTGACGATTTTTGTGTCAGCGTTGAATAGAATGTTCTAGAGATCTGAAAGACTGATACCCAATCTCTGACGTTAACTAAATACCTGTTGAAACGTGAATATACTAGATAATTAACATATGAAGAATTGTTTAACAATATTTTTTACATTATATTTTTATTCTAAATAATTTGAGTTAATTCCTATATTTGAGTTGAATTCTGTTACACATCACGTAAAATTACTAAATTTTAAATGTAGATATAAAAGAATTGTACCTTTTCGTGATGTTTACATATTGTTTTAAATAAGTTTCACATCATCCAAGGCAGTAAAGACATTGACACAAGAGTTAGAGGGTGTGGAAGGATTAGGAAAAGAATCATTAATAATGAACGGGAAGAGGAAATGGTAACGAGAAGGAAATTAGATAGCGATTGGCATTTTCATTTATATTTTTGAAGAATAAAGTTGGCTGAATTGCATGGCTCCAGAAATGAGTTCCGCAAGCGTGAAGGACATGAAAAGGACCTGTTAACATAGAATTAACGGTTACATCTAGCCAGTCAGTAATGAGCTTAAATTCATAAAGTTTACATACCATAGCGTAGAGCTCATCCATGACGATTACCATGAAAGTATAGAAAAGACAGAGGCAACCTTACAGCGGTGGGTAAGTGACTGGAGGCGAGCCGCCAGATCACTACCTATAATGTTGAATATTCTTTAGAGCTCAAGGTACACCGGTACACATGTGACAGCAATATTCTAAATATGGACGAATGATAGACGTATACGTATGCATGTTACTTGAAGATTTGGGGGGGGGAGAAAGAATTTCATGATCTTTACACGGTACTATACCACAATTATTCTACATCACTCCGTTGTTAATGGTAATAATTTAATTTCAACAGTAACTGAATTTAAACAATTTTTATATTGTTTTTATAACAAGTTAATATTATTGAAATAGCGATAATATAGGGTAAAATGCAGATGGATATCAAATATTAGGGAACCTATTTTATTTGTAACTCTAAGAAAATAGATTGAGATCGTCTGTGTTATTAGGTAGATGGTGAGAAGCAAACGCCCGCGTGATTATATAATTTACGTTACCACTTTCGTTTTTTTTTTTTTTTTTTTTTTTTACTCTTTCCCAGTCGAAGAAAACGAATTTCTCTTGCGCATCGAGTTGGCATTGTTGTTCAGTAAATATATTAGATGGGTTCTATCCGTGTTTTACGTATTTTTTTCTCCTTTCTCGGTCCTTTTCTCCCCTCTAGCCGTCCATCATTCTTGAAACAACCAGAGTCGACAGATAGTTTTTCTTATTCGGACAGAATACCACCAGAGTCCACAACGGTATTCAACAGAAAAAAAATATCTTCGAACAGCGTTTCGGTCTGTTGGGGGGATTTGGAATGTCAAATACAGGAAAGCCAATGTGTGTTGATTAAAATAATTGTAAGAGTTCTTTATAGTAACGTTTCAGATGTCACAAATCGCTTGGCTCCGATTACACCTTCATTAATTAAAGATAAAAAGCGGTTTACGATCCTATAAAGTTAAAAAAAAAAATTCTCATGCAATCGCAGAAGATAAGTAATGTCGAGCCTGGTCAGTGCCGTGATGGATGACAGTGTCAATTTCAGGTGCTGTAACTATTGAATATGATGTCGGTGTAACGGACAACGTCTCTGAAATGTAAATGGGCTCTAAATCCACTCGGTTTCATTATATTCTCTTACGTGTATTGATACCTTTTCACAAAGGTATGAATAGACCTCTTTCCCCCAGCAGATACGGCTTAAGTAGTATGTCTTTCATTAGCAAGGCATTAGTTGCAAAATAAAATCTACATTTTTTGGCTTTAAGTAACCTGAAAAACTATGACGGGTCGTAATAAGAATTTTTTCAGATAAAAAGCAATGAAAATAAGTTCATATCCTGCAAACGATTAACAATACAATTCAGCTTAAATTGCAGTGCTTTTCTGCACATCTTTAATCTTTATTCCTTTTTCTAAAATGTTTACATTTCAAATTTTCGGAAATCAAAAATTAATTTCAGAAATTCGATACAAGTGAATTTGTGTATCATAAAAAAAGCTTGTTTGGATATGAAACAAAAATATTTAAAACAAACTGAATGAAGGACTCTCCATTGTTTCATTATTTCCTGATATATTAATTCGACGAAGAGTTCTTGAAATCAGCGAATATCCTAGAAAATGTTTGTTTTTGATCTTTCGAGAATATTGAGGGTTAAAGTGTTATGTATTGGATATAGCAAACGAATCAACACTATATTATAGGTACCGAAAATAATCTGTCGAAATAATAAAAAACTCTATCTGCGAGTTTTATCTTCAGATGGATCCTTTGGTATCCCCCCCACACACAATTTAGACTTATTCTATGGGGTGGGGTTTTAGGTTAAAGAACATCTTGTCAGATAATTGATTTCAATTTGCCTCTGAGCAAAGAATGAATGAAAGCAATTTTTATAATGTCGAAGCAAATGAAAATATTGTTGAATACGAATGTTAAAAAATGAACATTTTTCAGTATGAAGGAGACCATGAGCAGTGATATTGAAAATAAATCTGCGTAGCATTAAAAAAGCATGAAACCATTCAAAGATGAGGAAGAATAGCAATCATCTATAAATCAATAATATAAATATATTCTCTAGTATTGCGAGAAGGACAGGATAACAGATAACGATTTGTCTTCGAAGACCTAAGAAATGACGCTGGATCTCCAGAGATTCTTTCGTCTCTGATTTCAATTTGCGAAAAACTCTAATGGTTAGTAAGTAATAAACATTCAGTTACTGAAATTAAAACATGAAAACAAGATTGATCAACTGTAGAAAATGTTAGTGTAGACCTGCTAGTGCAAGATAATATTAAATAGTTAAGTTAAACATTAACAAATAATAAAAAAAAAAACAACACACCTGCAAAAATACCATCCAAATATTTGATAAATATTGAAAGTTATATAGAAAATGTATCTAAGGATGATAAAATGACTTTGTATCTTTATAATGATTAAACTTTCAAAACGCCTCCGTAATCAAATGTCGCATTTATATCCAGGATAACATGAAATATAATTTAGTTCGAGAATAAATTGTGTGCAAAATGTAGCTGAAATTCTTCACCAAGTAGATGTTAAATAAGCCATGAATATCAAGATTGATATATTAGTGAGACATGTAGAAATTGTTACAGCGGCAGTTTCAACGTCGTTTGAAATACTGACAATCCTGAAGATATAAGTACATTTCGTTCCAGCCCTGTGCCACATGTAAATTATGCTTAGTGAATTACTTTAAGTTGACTTTGTTTCATTTTATTCCGTGTGACAACTATTACGTATATTTGATGAGACTACCAAAGGAATTATATTAAAAACCAAATGTTTCGAGGGAAGAAATAACAAAACGCAATTAATAAGGATAAAATTTAATTGGTTAAGCCGAATATGACTATTTTAACAGTTCTGTTTAATCTACACAAGCGTAATTATATCTGGATCCTTACGACTGGAAACTTATTTTCTATTAAGTTATGCAATTGTTAGAATAGTAGAGAATTCTCAAAACTGGGGAAAAACAACGTTGAAAATTGTTTACTGAAACATACAATTAAACACATTATAATCGGTTACCATATTCTTTGAAGGATGCTATTTAATATTAAGATAAGAATTTAATGATATTACATGACTCGTTACAATATAAGATTTTCTTCTGTTTCATTTAATAATACGGCCCAAGTATTTCATTAAAATTAGAACTCTGTTTAATCTATTCAAGCTTATTTTGATGTGTTTTCAGTATTTTTGACTAGTTTAATCATCAAGGAATGAATAAAACTATGGTAAACATTATTGGGGGCTACATCCCGCAATTAAGAATTTAATGTCAATTCAAATATGCATTTGTCATATAAGTAATCTTTTGGTGGAAAACAATTTCACGGATATCGATTTTACCAGAGCTGAACGGATCCAATAATTTAAATGCATTTTATATGCATATTAAATTATAAAATGTTAGAAAGGCAAAATTATCATTTGCTTTTAATAAACCCTGTCTTGTGGATTTTTGTTTAATACTGCTTCCGTCACACACACACATATCTATATATATATATATATATATATATATATATATATAACTCGCACAAATAGTTTAAGCTATGGACCATAATTTAATATTTAACTATTAAAATCAAATCAAATAAACATAACCAAATGCGCCTTTCGACCGACACTTCGTCAGAAGTCAATCATTGGGGTTGAAATAATGAACGGATTGTGTTGCTCGTGATCCCCCACCTGTTACCAAAACACTATCTTTTTTCCTGCCATCTTTTTTCTTGAAGACTTCTTTCTCGTGAATGTCTAATGCATTTTCTCTTTTCGCATTCAACAATAGTTGCTCCTTTATAAATTCTCTTTACACTAAGCACTTTTCCACAGGAAAATTGTTAAAATTACTTTTTCATTGCTTTCATCAGTTTATTTTGCCTTTTGAACGTTAAATTATTTAATATTTGTTAACATTTAATTTTGATTCTTAAAATTACCCCCGTTCTCATATTTGTTCTTTGTCTTAACATTCAGCCACAACATATAAACACGTTGGTTTTAAGTATTTTATTCATGACATTTAAGAATGTGTTGCTATATAGGGAATTATATATTACATAACAGTTCATCATTATTGTTTTTAGGAAGATGAACGGAAGTTGTCCCACGGCCATCAGTCTTTTTTTTTTTTTTTTCTTTAAAAAAATAAAAAAAAATAAAGAAATTATAACTATTTGTCCAATTTAGAAAATTGGATATACGACATTTGTGGTACTCTTAGTAATAATTTTCGATCTTAAACTTTATTCAGCTTCTATTTCGTTGTTTCCAAATACCTGCAGATGTGTCACATTGTCGGCAGTCTTTTTGATTTCTACATGTTATATTTTGAAATCTGAATTACGTAATTAGAACATAAGGCTCTCTTAAAAACGATTAAATAATTCTAGACAATGGAATGTTGTACTGGCTTAGAACGATTTCATTTTCCAACTATTTTGATATACCTCCGAAATTTTCCATTAAGACAGTTTCGGCTCGCTAATAGCGTATATTGTGAGTATTCATTCGATACGAAATATTAGGTTTCTAATCGTATTTATATCAACTTCAGAAGAACGAACGGATATAGATTGTTAGTAAACATAAATCGAAAATATATTAAACTACATACGATTTATCCAAGTAAAATTACCAATATCTTTTATTAAAAAAAAGAAAGTTCCCAGGTCGTTTTAAAGATGAATAGAAATGAAACTCTAGTAATATTCAGTAGCAAGTTTCCGAAAGCGATGAAGAATTGGAAGAGGTCTAGGGATGTAATTACGTAAGTCGGATATATTTAATAAAAGAGTGTAAAATGAAATAAATAACGGGAAAGAAATGGGTGGAAAGTATATAGTATAAGAACAATGAAAAGAAAGCCTTGCCATAATTGTTAAACCGTAAATAAAGAATATATAATTCTAGACAAGATGTACATGCAAGAAATATGGAAATCGTTCGAGAACGACCTCGGAAGCGTACCAAAATCAATGGAGAAAAGCAATGTGAAGGATAGCACAATAGATGCCAGCATGAATCCGAGAACAACCAAAAATAAATGAAGAGAAACGATTAAGTGAACAAAGAGAGAGGAAGAGAAACCCTAACCTGAATGAAATACAATCGATTGAATTGTGACCAAGTAAAAGCAGTTGGTGTTAATGATAAAATAACAGGATAAATAGATGTTATAGAAGGCTTTACTGGTAAGACTTGGGAAGAGAAAAGATGTCACGATTTTCATGGATTGGTTTGGAAACTGCTAGCCGCATGGCATAGTAGATAGAATGTTTTCTACTCCTGGAATCTGGCTTCGACTCTCACTGTGGACTTCTTTTTTTTTTTGTTTTTTTTTGTTTTTTTGTTTTTGTTTTTTTTCAAGACGGATTATTGATTTTTTTTTTTTCTGGTGAAACAATCTCAGCTTGAGGTCCATTTTGGAAAGTGTCTGAAATCCATACCAAAAAGGTCTGAATGAAATTGTACGAAAGGAACAAATAGGGACGTCTCCATGTTTATGATTGTGGCTTTGAATGTGCTGGATCTCTTAAAAATTGATCATAGCGGATTCTTTTCTCTCAGAAACTGCAACTAAGGTTCACTCCGAATAGCGGCAGTATAAATCATAAGTGGACTCTGTTTTCAGCGGGGGTTTGTAATTGGTGTTTACTGACGTCTCTAGCAGACGGGTATGCTCGCAAAAGAATAGCTGGTGTCATCTCTCTCTCTCTATATATATATATATATATATATATATATATATATATATATATATATCTTAATTACCGTTTTATCATTGCTGATTATATAGGTTTCCGGGTGTGGTGACTAGCCGGTTAATTTTGCATCCAACTAATTAGCTATATAAAAAGAACAAGTAGTAACGATGAATTATCGGCCATCAACGTTTGTCTAAGCAAATTCATTGTTGCGTTAAACTGTAGTTGAATTTTCAGTCATTCTCTAATAAGCTAGCTACATGCTGGAATAATCACTAGACCGATATTAGCAGAAACTCCTCTTGTAAATAAAATTCAATCATTTTGAAGTTCTAATATCCGTCCCATGTCCATTGCGCTAGCCTTATAAATAATTAATATGTGAAACCTAAAGGTATCTAAATAACATGTGAACACAAACGGGACATTTTTACAAAACAATACGTCAACTGCACTGGTTGCCCACCGTAACGAGACATCACAATTTAGACATAGAAATGCTACTCTGATCAAAGGAAAAACAATTCACCATGACAGATGTTTAGAGAATGAATTGATCGCAATGTCATTTACAGTATATATGCGTCCTAGCTTTTTGAACATTTCACCTTTTCTGGCAAATTTTCTATTATCATAGCGTCGGAATACTACTGAAATAAGCGATGAAAACCAAAAATCTACATTGATATATATGGTGTGTGCGTGTAAAATACCCAGAATCACTTGTTCGTGCATATGTGTGGTCGTAACTTTAGTCCGACTAAACGATGAAACGCGCCACAAGTAATTTTTCCCCACGCAATTTCTCCAGTATTGTACTCCATATACAAAAATATATTTCGTTATTTCATACATACACCAGACACTGATTCACGATAATTTTATTTTTTCAATCATTTCACCCCAAGCAGTAAGGCGGTAATGCCACTAGTAGGTAGGGGGTTAGTGAAAGTGAGAAAAGCCTGGGTATAGGAGGACGAGATAAAATGATAATCTTTATATCATCAAAAAAAAATAAAATACTCGCAAGCGGCGTGAAATAGGTAAACGACCGTTAGTGCTGGACTACATAGCATATTACCGCCATTTCTAATAGTATCCAACGTATTTATGACGATTGGTATATACCCATTATAATTTATAGGTACGGTATATAACACGTATCAAGAGCATATATAACTAATTGTCGACAAATTGAAAGAAAATCAGTCCAACGATCGCACAAAAAGTTGTGACGAATGTTTTCCATTATCAGAAAAGTTGTCGCAATATCAAGTAGTGCAGGCTTATAACACGATTACGCATTGTTCCCAGGCATGCTTTAGCGGACGTCTTTCAAGGTGTTGCTTTGTAAAATAAATTAGACAAAGCATTTTAATTTTTTCATATATGATAGTTTTTTTTTTTTTTTTTTTTTTTTTTTTTTTTTTTTCTTTTCATTCATTTTTATTTTTACCAGAATTTGTCTGTTAGAAAAGCAACATGTGTAACATTTCTCATATCGATATGTCTTAAAAAAAAATGTACTGTTCGATTTAATTAAATTTTAATTTCACATATCTATATATATATATATATATATATATATATATATAGATAGATAAAATGTCACTAGCTGAAGTAAACGACAGTGCTCGGATGTACATGGCTGCAAGTGTATAACAGCAACCCCTGTCTAGAAATGTCTGTGACCTCACTTGCATGCGTCATCCGTTGGTATAAGCTATTCCCCCCCCCATTCATCTTTTTACAGTACGTCTTTCGCAAGTGTTTGATATTTCTTAATGAAGGAACTCCTTCGATAAAGCCTTGATGCGCTGAATTAAATTGTTTCAATGTTTTAGTTATTCAGAAAATTTCCTATAGCTGTATTAAATTTCAAATAGTATAGTTTTGTGTACAAATATCATAGTCAAACAAAAACAGGGATGAAGCGTCAGAGCTTGATACAACTATGAACGCCCCCTCCCTCTTCGCAAGATTACCGTAGAGTATTTTTTTCTTTTAATGTCTCGTTTATCTTTCTCGCACAATCTTTGCTTCAAAGGTTGTTAGAATGCTAATTATGATGGAATCATATAGAAAATTTTGGCAACATGGAAAATCATTTTTTGACATAGTTTGTCGCGGATTTCGTCCAGTTAACTAAAATAATCTAAACCAAACATTTCACGCAAGACAATTCAAGTATTCTATGTAATTTACATGACAAATTTGGAAAGCTTTGGATGAAAAACTAGGGATTTATGTCTGAAAACACCTGAACAGATTTTCGTGGCTTTCCGTTATACGCGGGGACGTGAGCAGGACTAAAGCCACATTCTTATTTCTTGCATACTGGCAAAATTTTGCGACATGTTTGAAGAAAATCGGATGAAAAATGAAGTTATTCAAATTTTTTGTTGAGGTAATACGAAAATTCCGATAATTTCTTCTAAGTTTGTTGCAATTTTTCTGCGAAGTCAGTGTCGCAGTTAAACTTTAAAGCAGTGTAAACCTCGTAGAATGAGCTAGGTTTTGCCTCAAGTGCAAAAACGTCATCACAACCAGAAAAAATGTTTGTTCGCGTGTCATTTTGCCTGGTTTATTGCAAAAAGTCATACCCACTTTTAGTTTTATCAAGATTTCTGCCGAACTCGAGGTAGCCTGGAGATTGTATAATTTGTTTGCCCTACTTTGTTATATTTAAAACATGGGGACAATTTTATCGAAATCGGTCGAGATATGTGGACCTGCATAAATAGTACACGCGTATCTTCAGATTATATATATATATATATATATAAGAGTAACGTTCAACTTTTACAAGACCCAAGGCAACACGATTCACAGGAAGCTGTTCGATTCGAACTTTATTCATACCAATGAAATACGGAGGGAATGTGTGTTTTGCTAATACATAAGTGGCATTAGGTGTTCTTGTAGTGAAGTCTGAACTGGTGGGACCAGTTAAATTATTTCGTCTGAGCACTCTCCGTGGAAGTAGTAATAATCGTGAGAGCTTTGCCATGTATCGCTTGTGGAAGAGAGGTTTGAGGGCATAGAATAATTTGTCACACGTAATGATTCGGAGACGCTTTTAGATTCTATCAAGGGTTGAGTGAGGTTTGGCCAGCTCCTGCCTTGTCTAAATATGACGCCCGTACTCTACTTTAGGTTTGATCCTATTCTTGTAACGTTAGAGGATAGCATAAGGAGACAGTTACTTACTGTAGCGATGCAGGGAGCCGAACATTTTGCATGCATCTTTTAGAATTGTATCGTATATAAGAAATTCATTTGAAGTTAGGTACGTGTTCTTTCATAGGGACATCCCATCCTTTTATCCTGACGGGTGGTAGTTCGATGATGGGAGACTCACACAATAGAGTATGTTGACTTATCACATTTAAAAAAAAAAAAAAAAATGCGACATTGCTGTGAAAGCTGAGTTTTAAAGTAGACACGAAAACTAGTCATAGTTTTTACCCATTTTTGAGCATTTTAGATCTGTACATTTTTTCAGAAAACTATCTCCCTAGATTTTAGCTTACAAATTGATATCACAATTTTACAATTTCAAGAACAAATCAAAATAAAGTTGGTATATTTTGTATTGGGTACATTGAATGGAAAATATTCAAACCAGAACTCTAATTATAAATCACCAAAATCAAATTATGCATTTTCAACCTGTATTCGAAAAGTAAAAGTAAAGTGTACAAAAATGCTACCCAATGAATAAGATTTGTTATAACATAATTAATAAAAACCAAAAGTCTTTGACACCATAATACAAATGGGCACAAATAGTAACACAAGATAATTTAAATTTCAATAGTTTATTGAAAATCGCACTAAAGCTGTTGTTCTATACAATATATTATCTTAATAAAACTAAATCGTACAGTGCAATTTCTCTTTGAAGTCAATGTGTCGTATTTGATGGCATAATGAATAGTTATAATGTGCTTGTGCCTTGTATCTTATCCATATAAATTTTATAAGGCTGCGCTATAAGTATTTCATTGATCACCGGAATGAAATTCCAACGCAGCGATTTTAAATCTAACTTAATGTTTAAACTAATTTCTTCAAAAAGTGATATCGAGTTAGAAAACTCTGATTATTTCATGTCAAACCCTAACTTTCGTGTCGAGTGCAATACCGCTGTTTCAAAATTGAAACAATGTTATTTATTATATATATATGTGTGTGTGTGTGTGTGTACACAATGAGAAATAGAAATAAAATATTGCTCGTACCCATTCGTGTACAAATACACCACAACCTAAAGCTAATACATAAGTAACTTCAGTTCGTATTCCTATCGTGGAAATTGCACATTGTATCCTTTAAATTATTTTCAAATTTCTTTGCAATAAATAATACACTGATAGATAAAAAAAACGTAAACCCGAATTGTTTTATTGGAGGAGTAATTTAAAATTGCACAACTAAAATGTGTTACAATATTATGAATATTCCACGAAGTGAACACCATAATCTAGTATGAAACCTTTTCCTGCAAGTAAATTTTATCACAATTTTAAGTGTTGTTATGCCATGTTTCGATAGAATTTTCTCCATTCATCACATATGCTTTTAAACTTACTCAATTTTAATTAGCATCAGGAATATTCATAACTTTTATCAGGTGATTACGAAAGCAGTTAGTCAATTGTTTCCTTTTCCATTCATCCAGTAACCCTCTTTGAGTTAGGATTCCAATAATTTGGGTGGAGAAAATCAGTTTCTACTCGTACACGGATTTAGTGTCGAGTAGCTCATAATCCACGTAATCATATCCAGAAAAGATTGTCGTCATGCTAGCCCCTAACAATCGACTTTCTTTTTTACTACAGTAAACCCATGATAAAATAAGACCTCTGTTATTCAAGGCTGGGATGGTGAGCTGTTTCAAATACGTTTCGATCATTTTATATCAGACTTATTGTTTGCTTGAATTACTTGAGTAATTAAGCTTTTTATCAGACCACTAGGCTTTTCCAAAAATAATTTTCCTTCTTGTAAAAATGCTATTTAACAAAATTAAAATTATTTTTCGCAGTAGAAATGTCCATGATATATAGCCTTCAAGAATAACTTTAAAATATATTCTTTATGCTCTTAACATTAATTCACTATGATTTCAGATTCTGACTGAATTCTGAGTAATCAGTGTCACTTTTTTTTTTTTACACACAGTCACCGACTATATTACCCATCTTGTAAAACATATAGGAGGGCAACTAAAATATAGAATATAATTAATATCATAAACCATCTTGAATTGCTTTATATAGTGTAATGGTGATCTGGCGAAACTTGGATATTTAGAATTTTTTTCCGAACATGTGCTTAAAGATTGATTCAACTTGGCATCGTGAAAATAAATTCAAGAAAATTGTATGAATTATGTACTGCTTTGAAGACGAGGTTCGACGATTGGAATTTGCACGTTGCTAAAAATATGCGTGGTAAGAAATAGTCATCGAAAAATGGAAAATAATTTATATTCAAGTATTCAGAGAATGTATTTATCAGAGCCGGAAAGATTTCGTTCGTGTATTCAAGGTGTTACTAGATTTCATTAGTCTAAATATATTTACTTTTTGTCTATCGTCATCGCTGTTTTAACTTAAACCTGGAAAATGTGAAGTTTGTAGATCAAATATGTAACAAATTATCGCATGGAATATTAGTTTAAATGTAAACTGATTAAGGCCACGTAATACCAAGTGGTCTGAGTAGAATTCTGTTAATAGTAGATATTCGCCTAGCGTCTGATTCACACATATCTCTGGTCTTTTGAAAAAGATTGGAGGTTTAGCCCTCGTTTCCTGTTTAGGAATAAGTTTCCGGTCTCTTCTAAAGTTTACTTCATATTTTTTTTAACATGTCCTTTCATACTTTAATTTAACTCCACAAAATAACCCTCCATTTGGAGTGGCTCTTTGGCCTTGTAAGTGGTGAAAATTAAAATAGGAATATTATTTCTAAGGTATGTGGATTTGTGATGACATCAATATTTACTGTGCTCTCTCAGCTGATATTAAAATGGAATTTGCCCTCAATATTCCACCACAGTATAACAGCCAGGTGCATCAGATTGTTTTTCCTCTGGGTGCAGAATCGCACCTAACATTGTCATTGGCTGTGCGCGTTACGTAAACGGGATAATCCAGCTGCCTGCAGTATGTGCATTAGTTGGTAAACGGATGAAGGAAAGAGATCTAGCCGTTACAATCGGAAGTGAGAAAAACCTCTCAAGAGAATAATCCACTTTCGTTTAAAGCCCAAAAAGTGCTCTAAAACCTCATGACGATCTTAATGGAAAATATCTTCATGTCGATATACAGTCATACAACGGATGAGTTATTTGCTTTCGTATTATCCATTAAAATGATAACCTCACACAAATAAGTATTGCTTGATTCTATACATGAGTGTATCTGTGGGCTATTCATCTTTAGATTTGTTTTATCAGTAATCATTCATACATGGGTAGTTTTTATTCTGTCTGAAACAGTTTTTATTCTCATTTCACCCGTGGTAAGTCAAAGTATCTCAGACGAAAGGCTTTCCTGAATATGAAAGAATGACGAAAAAAAAAACACACTGAGATAATCAAAAGAACAGAAAGACGATAACGTTTGGCATTGTATTGAACTTTTTGAGGACCAAAGTCGACTGAAAAGCAAGAAACCTGAAGTGTTCCACAAGCGAGAGATATTCGAGAATACTCTTAGCATAGAGCTTACTGATACATTTATTTATTTTAACTGTAAAATGGCTTTGCCGTCAAACTAAGAATGCACTTAAATCCATAATGTGAAGCTAGCAAAGATGAAAGATCGTCAGAATAATTACCATGAAATGTATTTATAGAAAAGGACAGAATACCTGTTACAGTGATACTAAATTAACTGAAACAGGAAATGGCATATAAGAACTTATAATATTGCTGATTCTGTAGATTTTATTTTAAAAAATATCTAAATACATATAACCACCAAACCAGATGTGACATTGGTTTTTTTTCTGTATTTGTCCCTTTCTTGTATAAGAATGAATTCTTTTTGGACTGATGCTAATCCTAACAATCACGTCTTATTATCCATGTATGTATATGTATTTATATATATACATTAATCTATGAATTTCTTTTGTAATTTTCAATTATTTCTTGTTTACTATAACTTACACCAGATTTCATATACTTTTGCTGAATCTATTTTCATATCTTTCATATGGTATAATACAAAATTAATAAAGTTATAGAAATATAATGCGGCGCGTATGATAATGATGCGTTATCCCATGCTTTGTACGTAACGTCCACAATAAAATGTTCGTAAAAGATTCACAAAACCTACTGGGATTTATTATCGCCAACAAACTTAAACTACAGCAGATAACACTGTGCTGATGGTTGACACAGAAAGCAAACTGAATTTACTCTTAGTCAAACTATTAATGGAAAACTTGAACGATCAGAAAGTTAACTGGTGAGTTAGTGTATTAACAGATAATGGAACATTATGCACAATTCCAAAGGCGCAGAAATATAATGAAAGCTGTGTTTAATATGACAAAATTGTAAAAACTTATTAATGAAAAAGGAAATTAATCTAATAAATCATATTGAAGTGATATGATTCCTCTTATAGCTATTTAACACAGTACATATCACAAGGTACCCTCAGTGTAGAATATTACTGAGCGAGAATCTTGTGAGGGTGGAGGAAGTAGTGATTAAGTGCACATTATTAGGACTGACGAGATAGATACCGTTTGATAAAATTGTTACTGGCAGGGAAATATTGTGACGTCTGCCTGGCCGCGCCCGCCGTGCTATCCTGGTCACGGCACCAATTGTGACGTCACCCTGTCTGTCTCCGCGCCCTCGCCGTCGTATCCTCTCCTGTGACGACCAATGTGACTTGGTATTGGTCGCGCCACCAAATGTGACGTTCTAATCATTTTCTGACTCGGATGGGAATCTGGTTAGATTCAGTATCGGACTTGTCATTACCAAAGTAACTGTTTTGATTTCTAGTCTAACCTACCCACGTTGTGATTTGATCTTAGGTAGACGAAATCAGTCGCCGGGCCGTAATACAAGTCTAGTCCGAACAAGGGTAATACCGCACAAGTATATGTAAAAGAAAATAAAGTAACAACTCGAAAAGTTTAAATGTGTTAAAAAAGGATAACAATATTTATCTGGTTACTGAATACAGGACTGTCTTCCTCCCAAACCGCTAATATGGATACGTGACACTTTGCGTTTGTTAGGCGAGTCTTAATATCTTAGGTTGTTTTTCGATAACTGGTTTTTTGGTGTATCTTCAGGTGATATTCGTAAAATTTGTTTTGATGGTGTGAGTCTAAGTCATTCTTCAAAAATAAATTGTTCTTGTAAGAAGTTGAGGTGGGGAATGAGTGGATCTTAAGTCAGCTTTCTTCCAGGTTGGTCTCAGAGCTCACAGCTCAACTCTGTCTGCAATTCCAACTCAACTGCCTGCCTGCCTGTCTTTCTAACACCAATTAACTGCCGTCTACTCGTTGCGACTCTGCTTATATGGACGCCGACCAAAACCGATATGGGCCTGTCGGGGTTTGAGGTTCCTTGATAATTCTAAATCCGCATCAAGGATTTCCTTTGTTTTCGGTCAGGAAAATTTATTAATTTTCCATTTTTGGAAGTCCTTAATTTATAGTTTAAGGGAATCGTCCTCCTAAATTTTTCCTTTCTCATGTTGGTATCTCATACCAACCCCTTCAGAGGCGTCAACAGGTTTCCCCTCTCTCTCACAGTGGCATATCACACCGATCCCTTCAGGTTGCGTCAACAGGTCTAACCTCCTTCACATGATTACCTTCGCCTTCCGCTCACGCCACCATTCAGCCAATGGACGCCCAGCTGCGTGGGTGCGGCTAGACTGGCCTCGGTTTAAATCTCGCTCAACGAATTTTTTTTTTTCTTTTCTTCCCGACAACAAACCCATACGACCCGTAGTGTAGTCCTTAATCTCAATCTTAACCGAATGTCACCTGGAGTTCGTCAATCTTGATTTTCGCCAGCATAAAGTGGGTGGTCATCTGGCGACTTTGCACCCTGGTGCAAATTATCCGTTCCGATAAAATAATTTTTCTATCATGGCCAGCTCCGACACAAAACAGGTGCTCTTTTCAAATGATATTTCCGCAGGTAGTTAAAGGTTTAATCTTTCCTTCCTGTACACTTCCGGTGGTCCAGCGAACATTTTTCTCGGTCAGAGTGCGACCCAATTAATCTTTCTCTGAGCATTCTGCCTTGTAGGCCACTTGACCAACCTGAAATTTTCATTATAACCATGGGCAGATTGCTATCTTCTTTCGCCGCGTCGTAACATAAATTAAATCCGGTATCTTACTTTCTTCGCTATTGAAAATATAATCTTTACCACTTTTCTTTGTTAGAAAAAATAACATCGCTCAGTGTCTTTTCGTGATAGCTTCTTATCACCTAAATTGATCCCCCCCCATTTCTTTTTCTTTTTTTTTTTTATGCAACCCTAAATAGTGTCACAATATCCTCTCGGGAGTTTATTCCAGAAAGTATTTTCTGCTTAGAATCATTTGCGCGGGATGATTTATGCGTGGGAAGTTGAAATAAAATATTCAAGGGTTTTCGATAGTTCAATACATCTGTGACTATTCCTTATCACCAAAGAATGTTAGTCATTTTACAAACTGTGCAAAATGCGCCTAGTCACAAGTACGCATGTCCTTTTCAATATATACTTTCATATATTACCTACTTTTCAGATATCTTTTTGATTGTAATATTTTACATATGATAACATTGTATATTTATAACATATGTGGTTAGTTTAACCGACTTCTGATTCATGCCGAGCTAGCTACTTTCACATTCGCATAAACAAATCTAGGGACAGGTAGGGACCAAACACTTTGATATTCCAGATTAAATATTAGGTTGGTGCAAAAAATAATGACGTAATAATGTCGTTTTTGACGTCAAAAAACGACATTATTACGTCATTACTTTTGCACCAACCTAATAGCAATGTTGAGTGGGCTCTCTTGCTTTAAGTTCACAACCAGTCGAGCAGAAAGGGACTCGAGAATTTTATATCAGCCTGTAGAGATAGAATCCCTCAGGCATTTTTTCTCTAGAGGCAACACATCGTCATTGGCTGGTGTAGGTATGGGTACTCTAACTTCATTGTTGGGTAACTGGTCATATTTTTTTTTTCTGAAGGGGTGTATAATATTCAACATGCTACAACAAATTATTTTGGGACACGTACAGACCAAACGCTTTAATCTTCCAGATTAATTAGCAATGATGAGTGGGCTCTTGCTTTGAGGTCACAACCAGTAAAGCAGAAAGTGAATCGAGAATTCTATACCATCCCGTAGAGAGATCGGATCCCTCACACTTCAGTTCGACATTCTAACTACCTGAAGAAGGCCGGATCGTACAACGGCCGAGACGTTGTAATATGGCGACAATAGTCCGAATAATGTAAGTAGTTAAATTTTTGTTCGGCCATTTGTAATTGAGAAAATAATCGGAGACATTAGTGTATCCCCAGTAATGCCTCCTCTTTCGCACAGAATTATATAATTAGCAACCTAAGAAAGAATTGAATTGTTTGTATTTTTAAATGGATGCTGACAGAGCTGAGAAAAGATGCGAGTAGTTTCGGATATAATGTTTCCCCAAGTATAACTGCCTTTGAGTATAAACTTAAACGTATTAATTTTAATCTATTTTAACAACTATCATATTGCTTAGAATCTCATTGAAACACATGATTTCAGCTGAAATCGGTATTTTCGGTTAGAAAATCTGACAACACACTGTAAACTGGGCGTATCCCTTGTTATAAAAAGATCGCAACAGAAGTTGTATTAAAATGTTTCTGAATCATGCATAACGTTGATTTTTATTAATTTCTCTTGTCAACACGCTCTTATTCACATACTCGCAATGATACTAAAAATCACACCTACTAAAAACATTTTTACCAGTCACTCCTGAAACACATGTAATTTTTTATGACAGACGTTACTTTCTAGAATTATAAAAGTTTATTGCTATTTATAATAGATCAGTTTTCATTTTATATCATAGTTCTGAAAATCTATAGTATTGCTTGAATGGGAGGGAACAATAATCATTTCAGTATTCTACAAACATTTGAATGTCACCAGAGCAAGAGATAATTGAATGACTGAATATTAAGTTTCAAGTGTTTTTGTTGTCTCAGTAGTGGAATATTCGAAAATGTTTAAAGAAATATACTAAGTGAACGTGCTGACGTCAACAAGAACTTAAATATCTGTCTATATCTCTGAGGTGAGGTATTATTACTTACATTTTTCGGACTGACTTACATTATTCCTCATTATTGCCATATTCACAAAGTTTCGGTAGTTGCGCGCTCCGGCCTTTTTCAGGTGATTATAATTTCGAACCGAGCACATTATTTCATCCAGCGGGGTAGATTTTTCTAGTTCCACGTGTCATGCCTCTTGGGATGTCTAGAGTTATTTAGTTTTTAATTCAATTTTCCAAGTTTTGTTTCACCAGTGCTGTAGCCTGGTATTGAACTCAAAACTCTTTGGGTTTAACCACTGGAACTAACCAACATCTCTATTCTCACGAACATATGCCCCAGTGAATGAGGCCGGAGCGTACAACGGCCGAAACGTTGTGAACAGGACAATGAAGATGAGGATAATTCCGAATAATGTAAACAATTTAAGTAAGAATTAAAATGTTTAAAATGTCACATAAAAAAAAATAGTAAACGTATACAAAATGTAAATTCCAGAAGCAGATATTCGACGGCACATGGAAAGAATTATGTACATATATATATATATATATATATATATATATATATATATATGTCAAACAAAACAGGTCGAATAGTAAATTAATGAAGTTTAAATGAGTTCATTTTTGGAAAATATTCTATATTTAAACAAAAGGAAAATTATTTGATAAAAATCCAGAAACCTAATTTTCGACATCAAGTTCCGCAAGCAGATTGATTTGTTTCCTTGTCGAGTATTGCAGCGTTATTTCTCTTATCTTAGATTTTAGTGAATTTCAGTCAAAAGCATATGTCGGTGTCCTAAGGAAGTGATTTCCAAATTGTAAAATCTCTCTCGCACATTTTATATATTAATGATAAAAGCTTTTTAGGGGTTACTAAAGATAACGTTTAATAAATATGTCGGACTATTAAATACAAAAAAAACATTTTTAGACGTTTTGAAACAAGTTGATAGAAAGTGAATTGACGGATGACAATCTAATTCAATTGTGGAAAAGACTCGAATATAAATGTCGGTCATTTCTCTTAAAGTAAAATATTCGGAATGAGGTAAGATATAGAGAATTTACATCGATCGAACATAGAGGGATATTATAGCAACATAATTCAACGAATCCCCATGAAGCCCTGCCATAAACTAACATTATGTTCTGTGAGGTTGCATTAAAGATAAAATAACCGATATTTTTATTATTTCCATTTATTTACACATCTTTCAAAATTATGCAGTTAGTATATTTCCTGAGTGTTCTTTCCGTTTTGCATTTTTTCTTTTACGACAATACCTTCTTAATGTCACCACTTGGCCAAGTGTATTTCCACTGTCACTGTTTCCATACAAAACTGAGAGGATTGCTTGCGGATGATTGACATCAATATTTTTTGGGGGGAGGGGGTGTCTCCAGAAAATTTGTATAGTGCGTTAGTAGAGATTTTCAGTAGTACTCCAATCATTCCAAAAGTCAGTGTATACCGAAATAATGAAGATGGACTTTACAAATCAAGTTCATATCTCACTAGGTTCACATCAAGTCAACCTGATATTCCCTTTGAAGTAATGATTTTAACTATTAAGTATTATCTGCGTAATTGCATTCGGATAGGTTTCTGATTGTTTTTAGAATAACGAATCACAATCTTCTTGTACTGACTAGAAATGTTTTACATAAAAGATTAATTTTCAATATTACGTCCATGTATTTTTTTCAGTACGTTCAATATGACTTCGTCCGTTGCTGAAATCAATACAGAAAAAAAAATTGTGCATTCGACGTGTCTTTGCTAGCCTCACTTTCGTTTTTTATTCAGGATTGGATTTAGCCGGAGGAACATTACTGGATTTGTCTGAAAGGAAATTTCCAAGATAGTTCAATAATACGTAAAGGATTTAAGCGTTCCTGTTTTCTCCTCTCTCCCATGAAGACATGCGATGATTTCTGAATCAGAAGTTTATAAACATTTTAATAAAATATCCTTTATTTCTAAAGATCTTCAATAATAAATGTAAAATACTATGAATTATGTATGCAGCTAGAATGTGTTTGCGAGAGTGACTGAGTGGAGATATAGAATCGATCAATCCGACCGAAAGAAGCCTACCTAGCAATCAAGCGTTAACGGTTTAATATGCAAAACACTGATGCTTTTCATCCTAACATAAAAATGCCTACCAAACTAAGACAATGCATTGCCAATAAAAATGTTTTTACGCTTTCTCTTGTGGCGGGTTCCGCGGTAGACGTACTTTCTTTTATTCATATGCACCGCCTCGGAACGAATAAAATCAGATTTATATGCTAATATTGAAATCTGGCGAATTCAATATTTTGGGGAAGGACTATTTAATATGCATTTCCATCACCCGGTTGGAAATAGGATATAGATTTGAACACATAGTACATAATGTGCTTGGATTGCCAAGATCATTCCAAAGGAATCTCACTTTTTTCTGAATGGTTTGCTTTATCCTTTGAGTTTTTCTTGTCATTAATACATCAGTTTACTTGTAATAGAAAGTACTCAATAGATTTCCTTACATAATTCGACAGAATATGCCCCATATAAAATTAATGAAGCATTAAAAAAAAATCAAGTGGATGTAAGCCATTGGAGAAAACTGTATATGAGACTTAAATTATAGTTTTTTTGCTTTTGTTTATTAGAAGTGATTGATTTACGTGTGTCTGTGTATATAATATATATAATATATATTAGTGTATATATGTATGCTTGTTTAATTTTTCCCTCGATGTTTACATATGTTATTCTATACGAAAAATATCATGGAAAAGAATCGCGCGAAAAAAAGAACCAGTATATAAGTTTTGCTGTTTACTTTAGTTCACTTCGTAATATTCTTAGAATGGACAAATCTCCTTAGCTCTGCTCTCATCCCCACGTGTCTTAAAACATTGTTACAGGCATATTAAAATGTCGTACACGAAAACTCGTAAGATGGCAAATCATCCCCAGCAAAAGGCCTGACGAAAATAGTACAGCACTTTCTTCTATGGTAAATAGGATTTTTGAATATAAGCGCAGAACTATGTTGTCGTCAAGACTTCCTGTTAGAATTGAAATAGCTAGATCTAAGTTCTATGCTAACAGTTTGTCGCACTTCTTGCTTGTGCTTCTTTCGGCTTCCTGCTTTCCAGACCATTTTGAAAATATCAATCGTTATCTACCGTCTTAATTTGTTCTTTTACTGTCTTCTCTCTTTAATTCTATAATACTCAGTAACCTCTTGCGTTTTAGTGGCTTTATTGCTTTGGGTGAAACGATTAGGGAAAAGACAGCATTACTTTTATATTCTATCGCATTGTGTTCTAACTGCAAATCAATATTTTTCTGCACATTCGTTATCACATTATCCTGATATTTGCTTGCATTCGACGAAAAATTCGGATACTCGATTCTGAAACAAATCCTTTTTTAGTCTATAAATGCGAAACATCCTTTGAAGTACAAAGTGTCTGACAGACATGACTGAAAGATTCCTATCGCTAAGCTAGACTTAGCTCCACAAAAGCAATCTGTACCTGCCGACCATCGTCAAATTTAATAAAAGCTTTCGATTACTACTGATCTGGCAGGTGAACCTGCTACGAAAGAATGACTGATTCCATGTTTTAAATTACCAAATATAATCAAACGGCTGCCAGTGACGAGACCAGACATTCACTCAAGTTATTCTGTGAGATGGAAAATCGCAGACAGAAATCGATTGATGTCTATCCCAAAAATCGGTTACTTTGCTTTAAGCGTATTTTTGAACTCCATATTCCTCGCTTGAACTCAGTCGGAACTCTTATATTTGATACATTGCTAAAGACGATTGACAAATAGTAGGTTCTTTGTATCGGCTCAGAAAGTATGGGACTACAAAGACCATCTTTTATTTTTAACAGTGTTAGATGAATACATATGAGGCATTTCTGCCATATCCGGACTCGAGCTACACAATCTTCTTTCCATCCTTAACAATTCGAAAGCGTTTCTGCACTATTGTTGGGGATGGAGTATTTTACACCGTTCAACACTTCCCGCACAAATAGGTCTTCTATATCTATTTTCATGGAAAATGATCTGCTGGACTAGATTCCTTCGTTCCACCAGTTCAAATCTAACAAAAGCAATGCATGTACACAGACGGATTGGGCACATTTCAACTGTATTCCATTGGTACAGGAGTACCATTCGATCAACCAGATAAGAGCCGCTAATATATCGAGAGAATGCTTATTTTTAACCTCTTCACATTTATGGTAACCAGTTACCTATACTACATTTTATCTGAACTTCTATCCGCTCCAACGTCCATACATTTTTAGTAACTCTTTGAGCAGCTCTTTCGAATTTTTTAGTGCGAATGTTTTAGTAAAAAGAAAATTTACAAAGCGATCACGTGTATTAAAGTGTTATGGGTAAATTTTCGCAATTTTATATATTTAATTTCGCGTCTGCTTGCTTGATCTTTTTGTCGACTGTACAGTATAGAAGGGTCATTTGGCTACCGTCTGTGTGAAAAAGATCACAATGGCGAAAATCCCATCGCCAGAAATTAGGGAGCAATATGCTATACTGCTTGATATCTGCAGCGGAATCTGCAATACGAATATTGCAATGTTTTTATGTGTCAGGGCAGATGATCCGGAGAGTTAGATGGGTTCTATGGTGATTACGGAGGTACGGCAGCTCCGAGAACTGACTCGTCGTTCTGATAAGATCTCCCAAATTTATTGACTCAAAACTGAGGCCTACATCAACTGCCTTGGGTCAAGACCTTGGCTGCTGGAAGACATTAAGTCTGGCAAAAGTATTCTACACTATGCCACATAAGCAGGGGAACCCAGTAATATCTCTGACAATTTCTGCCACTACATCGCCCCCATATATCTGCCAGCCTAACAATCAAGACTGCAACCCCCCATGATTACGTGTGGAGCGCAGTTGACCAAGATACAAACAAAACTCTTTATAACACCAAAGATGAAGTGAAGGCAAGGATTATGGCAACATTCATCAACTTAAACATGGAGACCGTCCAGAAGATATGTAAGAGTTTCTGAAGTCGTCTTTAGGCTGGGTTTAAAGCCAATGACGATTTTATTGAATAATGTTACTCTTTAGTATTTCAAGATATTCTTGTATAATTTTGGTAAAAATGTTAGAAACAGATGTGAATGTTACTTTCATTTTAGCGTAATTTAGACGGTAGTTTATCCATTGTACCCTGTAATATATATATATATATATATATATATATATATATATATATATATATATATATATATATATATATATATACGCGTGCACACACACACACACACACAGCGTTGACATGGTTGCTATTCGACAATCTTGTTTACTGTTAGTCCTTCCTTTCGAATCACAAATAGTTGGTACTTTTGATTTAGTTTTGGAGAGCAGAAGCGCCGACATGTTGGTGAGGATTGAACACGCTTCACTAGTTTACCATGCGGCTAAAAATGAAACCTTTTTTTTTTTTTTTTTTTTTTTTTTTTTATCAATGAATGCACACAAATAGGCGTGTCATGTTTCCTAATGCTGAGCAGCAGTTCACTGAACTGGTGTCTTTTGCAGAATGCTATTATTACTATTAACCCTTATTAATTTTAACGAGTGCACATAGCGAATATGCGCTACGTATAGGAAAATATTATCCGTTATTCTATGTTGAAGCATAGACATTAATTATCAAGCATTTTTCTTTCATATTTATCGAATGTTCCCAGTCCGTGTACTCATCTTCAGCTAAATATCACTAGTGATGTACTTCCTAGTTTTCCGATCTATACAATTCCCTTGTTTCTAGAAGATAACATTTCTTATTTCTGTGTCAAAAACTAGCGTTTTTGGTAATTTCCATCAACACGCATAGAAAATATGAAAACAAACATCTGGACTATTTTAAATGAATATAGAAAATGCTACAGTGAAATCAGAAGAGATTTGGCATAGTCAAATATGCTTTCCAAACGTAAAGATTAAGGAAAAGAAAAAAATCTTCAAGAGAGAAAGAAAAGAGTACTTAATTGGTACGTGATATTTGTCCGTCTATATGGCAGTGAATGAACAATCACTTCAAAGATGAAGAGTCTTGAAGCAACAAATCTGGTTCTACAGAAAGATGAGGATATCGTATGAGCAACGTAATTTTTCGCGAAAATCGAAACCAAGGAAATCAATCGGGAAGTCTCCGCTGTCCAGTAAAGACAGATTGAACATCCAGTATCCAGCCATTCTAGGCCTACAATCTAACGCCAACTGTGCACAAATGATGTTGTGGTACGATTAGCCTTACCAGTGGAACGTGGGACAAGCCAAAAAAAATATGTTGGCCCTTCTAACTTAAATTCTATCCAGGTAGCTAACCACCCGGGTAGAAGGTCACGTCTGAAAGTGTAGCCAGGTAAATCCACTTACTGCTTAAGTACATATGTTTCCTCAAATTCGACGGAGCCGAGCTGTTGTTTATACAGCGGCTATACTCAAAGACACTTTGGCTAATCATGATTTTAAGCCTTCTACGCTTAAATGCTCACGGATGATTTCCTTTTGTATTTTCTCAACGATTGACGGCTACCGGTTCGTTTAATTTACTCTTTCACTCAATGTTTCGCTGTTTTTTTTTTTTTTTTGGTTTTTTTGTAGTTTTCAGACACTAAAAAATTCTCATGCCAATATCAGGTTTTCACTTCCATCACTAGTCGACCATAAACCCATTAGAAACCGGGCCTCATGATCGGAATGTTAACGCTTCAAGAATTGGCAACCTATGTTTACGATTCTAACCATATGTTTCTTTCATTAATTCTTTTTGGTGAAGTTTCCAACTTTTGTCACTGAAATTCTGTACTTTTAATAACCTTACAAGTGGATCCACCTTTTTGAAGTTTAAGCGTAACGTATAAACAAAATCTATGAGACGACACATTGTGGAAAACAAATCCTGCCGGAACTTTTTCTAATGCATATTTTTCTTTTCGGATTTCTTTTTTTTTTTTTTTTTTTGCGTAATCCTTAAACAAGTCTTGAAGAAATTGTAAGATTTGTAATCTCTTAATCACATTACGAAGCGGTGAACGGTGAATGTCATGAAGTATAACGTTGCAGCGTATTATGTCTGCCCAGACTCTCTGTGCAAGGAGATACTAAATGTTTGAAATTCTTTGCCAAGACGATAACGAGTGTAGAAATAAGCTTACGTGTAAAATCTGAAGAAAATTTGACAATACCGAGAAAAATAAGGAACTGACAAAATACAATGAAATGTGCTTTATTATATATATATATATATATATATATATATATATATATATATATATGTGTGTGTGTAATTTGTTTTTCATTGGTAGACCTCTTCCGGCTGTTTGCTTCTCAAATTTGATCTTCGAAAATTTAAATGCAATGTCTAACGTTATATTCTGTCTTCATTCTTGATCTTTCATTTTTTTCTGGATAGTATAGATTTCCCATATTCAATTATACTCAGAGGAATCAGATAATGTTTTCGGAAAAATAATGTTGCCAGCTATACTTTTTTTTTTTTTTTTTTTTTTTTTTTTTGGAAAAAAAAAAAAAAAATTATTCCAGCTGTACGTTTTTGAAACAATGTTGCCAGCTCTACGATTTTTGTAAAAAGAAAAATAATGTTGCCAGCTGTACGTTTTTTATTCCATACAAAATAGGCAATTAAAATTCATATAAACTGGATTTGGCATTAAATAACCCACAGTGGTTGATATGCCATAACCCAAAACAAACAAATAAAATCACTTGGGGTAAAATGATGAAAATATACGGGGGATACACTGAACATTTTTTTCATTTGAAAACATTTAGTAAAAAAAAAAAATATTTCTCTTGCAACAGTTATGTATTGGCATGACCGACTCTCATTGATATAATTAATTGCCTAAATTGTATATTCTATTGCACGCTAGTGAAAATTGAGGATTAATGATCCTTAGTGTGCCTTAGCTGTAAATATATAAAATACTAGAACTATACTAGTCTCGTAACGCTAACCCTTTGGGAACCACGTTATAGAGGATATAATTTTACCTCCGAAAGAAATGCTGGGAATTGAAGATGGGATAGCTCCGACCTACATACAGCAAAAGTATTCCATTTTTCGGCTTTATCCTGCTTTTACTAAGATATTGCATGCAATTCTAGTCGGTTTGATTGAATGTGTTCCATCTGAGGTCTAGTGGACAGGAGACGCCTTTCAAAACCTCTAGATTTATTGATAATAGAAATGTCCTTAGTGACTGGAGAAAACTCGTATCCGGACAGTGGTGGTTCGATATTTGCTTTGTTTTTGAGACATTGAAAATATAAAGCCAGTTAAATCTAAGCCAGCGGAGGGACCATCTTTATTTTTCCATAAACAATGATTTTTCTTTTTTGCTCTTTAGTCAGTGTTGGATTAGCGAGTTTCTGACAAAATACGGTATCAATATTCCGTCTTTGTTATGGTTTGGCTCTTGTAAATTTAGAATCTGTCAAGAAGCATGAGTTAATTTCTGAAGTATTAGAGGATCTGTTCAGACTTGTCAAGCGTGTTTTTAGCATTATGTTGTATACGACTACAACTTGGGCTATGGATTTGAGAGGCTATCTCAATAGTGGTTCCAGACTAATAGCTACTTTTAGAGTAGATTCCTTCATTATGACGAGCGAACGCTCAAAGGAATTACTGAGAATTCCAAGGCAAGATTAAACGTATGAAATAAGTGTGTACAAATATATCCATATGAAATGGGTATTAATTAGGTTTAATAAGTCTTAATTTTTAGAGTAATAAAAATGCTTGAAAATTGATATTTGCCTGATATGTATAAATAGGAAATATTTCTTCAACATAAATTTCTATTTTATCCAGAAGATCCCAGAATCCACCTTCCATGCTTTAAATTTCTAATTGTCAAATTAAAGCAAAAATGATGTATGCCATATCTAGGCTGGAGTTACAAGCTCCTCTTTCCATGCGAGATATTCTCAAACATTACCTCGCAATTACTTTCTACCCTGTAAATTATTTCTCGCTGACGCAGCATCAGAAGTATTTCGCTACTCAGTTGCTATTTCAATGCAAAATTTTCAGAATTTTGTTTTGTACTTTTCCTGTTCAGATATTTATAGCTAAAACTCACAATGCTATATGCCAAATTAACATTTCTTTATATAATCACTTACTGAGGCGTTTACATTCGAGAAGCTTCTTCGCAAAAGTCGTTACATTAGGGAAGTGACACCCAAGGGATGATTCAGTGAACTTATAAATTTTCGTCTAGCCTCGACCATTAGCAATCGTAGGTATCTTGATAATCTGCACTTGCATTTTTGTTTTACGTAACCCTCTAGCTTCACCGACTATTGAGTTTAGTGCTCGGTGAATTTTATTAATATATATATATATATATATATATATATATCTCATCTCCGATGAACAGACTTTATTCAAACGGAATTGTTTTATTAGTAATTCAAGTGTATGAAGAAATATAACTAAATACATATAGATTTGGCTTGTATATTAAACACACACAGTTCAGTGTTATGTAATATCGCCTGTCATTACATCTAGATAAAAAAAGGTCTACAAACGGCTAAAACAATACGTCAAATATGATTTCAGTTCATAACGTTTTAACCCAGAAACGATACGATTTTAAATCCAATGTAGCAATTCATGTTGCGGCTCATTACCGGTTCAAATTTTGAAAACGGGAAATGACACTTAAATGTGCTACAATTATTTATATATATATATATATATATATATATATATAGTCTGTGTACAAAATAATATTGTAAAAAGTGGCTGAAATTAGCCGCGTTTAAGAAAGTGCATTACAAAGAAAGCTCAATAAAAAAAAAAAAAAAAAAATTGGGTTTAAGAAAAAAAATGTAATTAGGGAAACCAAAATTTAAGCTACTATGCGACCCAGGTTTCGACTATTAGGTCTACTCAGGCCTAATTATATCACGAATCGGATGAATAGAAATTAGAAACAAGACTAAATCCCTATTCGGAATAAATAAAAATACATGTCAATCGATTTTTAAAAATACAGCTAAACTGAACAGTTATTGTTCAGACTGTCATATTGAATATGGAAATAATAACAATGACTCTTCTCAGAAATTTTATTACAAAAAATCGGAACTGGAGATTTCATCCTCAAAAAATGACATAAAAATTGAAAACCATAAAAGACCAGCATTTTTATATATGTATTCAAATAAAATATTTATGAAATCTATAAATCTCTCCCTCGCCCCGTTGGGAAACTGATTTCTGTCGAAAACAAATTCATTAAATATATATAGCATGTCAAAATGACACTCATTTCCTCTCCGACCAAAGACCAATAATGGCAGACATAGATAAGCATAAATCGTGATCTTCGATAAGCAACATTCACATCAACAACACTATTAGGATACGTGCTATAATTGCAAAAAGCGGTAGCATGAAAAAAACACTTAGTACCATCTGCAAATATCTACTAGAGTGTACTGTGCTTATTCGAGACTTACAAATGACACTCTCCCAGTATTTTAAAATGTTACATGAAAGGAAAAACCTTCAATATATTTGTTAACCGAATACAGTAGGAATGAACCAATGTTTAAACCATTTCTATACTCAATTAGAAAAAATATATATTACAATACACTTTGTTATATATCAAATCAAAGGAAATGTTCTATTTACTGTCGACTTTGTTAGACCTCTAAGCATGAAAATTGGCATTAGAATGCCGACTATATGTATGCCCATCCTGAGAGACATGCTGGTCGCTAAGCTCAACGTTTATGAGATGGTCTTTTTTTACTTAATTGACGTGATCTCTTTCTTTGTCGCCGTGACGCGCGCGCAATCTTTCTTTCTTTGTCGCCGTGACGCGCGCGCAATCTTTCTTTCTTTGTCGCCGTGACGCGCGCGCAATCTTTCTTTCTTTGTCGCCGTGACGCGCGCGCAATCTTTCTTTCTTTGTCGCCGTGACGCGCGCGCAATCTTTCTTTCTTTGTCGCCGTGACGCGCGCGCAATCTTTCTTTCTTTGTCGCCGTGACGCGCGCGCAATCTTTCTTTCTTTGTCGCCGTGACGCGCGCGCAATCTTTCTTTCTTTGTCGCCGTGACGCGCGCGCAATCTTTCTTTCTTTGTCGCCGTGACGCGCGCGCAATCTTTCTTTCTTTGTCGCCGTGACGCGCGCGCAATCTTTCTTTCTTTGTCGCCGTGACGCGCGCGCAATCTTTCTTTCTTTGTCGCCGTGACGCGCGCGCAATCTTTCTTTCTTTGTCGCCGTGACGCGCGCGCAATCTTTCTTTCTTTGTCGCCGTGACGCGCGCGCAATCTTTCTTTCTTTGTCGCCGTGACGCGCGCGCAATCTTTCTTTCTTTGTCGCCGTGACGCGCGCGCAATCTTTCTTTCTTTGTCGCCGTGACGCGCGCGCAATCTTTCTTTCTTTGTCGCCGTGACGCGCGCGCAATCTTTCTTTCTTTGTCGCCGTGACGCGCGCGCAATCTTTCTTTCTTTGTCGCCGTGACGCGCGCGCAATCTTTCTTTCTTTGTCGCCGTGACGCGCGCGCAATCTTTCTTTCTTTGTCGCCGTGACGCGCGCGCAATCTTTCTTTCTTTGTCGCCGTGACGCGCGCGCAATCTTTCTTTCTTTGTCGCCGTGACGCGCGCGCAATCTTTCTTTCTTTGTCGCCGTGACGCGCGCGCAATCTTTCTTTCTTTGTCGCCGTGACGCGCGCGCAATCTTTCTTTCTTTGTCGCCGTGACGCGCGCGCAATCTTTCTTTCTTTGTCGCCGTGACGCGCGCGCAATCTTTCTTTCTTTGTCGCCGTGACGCGCGCGCAATCTTTCTTTCTTTGTCGCCGTGACGCGCGCGCAATCTTTCTTTCTTTGTCGCCGTGACGCGCGCGCAATCTTTCTTTCTTTGTCGCCGTGACGCGCGCGCAATCTTTCTTTCTTTGTCGCCGTGACGCGCGCGCAATCTTTCTTTCTTTGTCGCCGTGACGCGCGCGCAATCTTTCTTTCTTTGTCGCCGTGACGCGCGCGCAATCTTTCTTTCTTTGTCGCCGTGACGCGCGCGCAATCTTTCTTTCTTTGTCGCCGTGACGCGCGCGCAATCTTTCTTTCTTTGTCGCCGTGACGCGCGCGCAATCTTACATTCACGCGTTTCAAAATTTTTCCAGCTATGTTCAAATCGCTGAATGTGTATGACTTCAAAAGTACTTCGAAGGGTAATGCCGAATTGATAATTTTTATTTTTTATAACATGATTAACGATACTTTTTGAAAAGACTTTATTTACCACGAATAAAAACATCCAAAAACTCAGATATACAAATGTTTGTTTTTTTTTTGTTTTTTTTTTATTATTATTATTATTACTGCATGCTCACTTAATTCCTGCAAAATAGGTTTTCTTCAATTTCCCAGCAATAACAGAAACGTCATCATTACGGGCGACATAATGACGCGTATCCTATTCAAATATCTGTATTGTCTAAGTGTTACAATTAAGTCTACTCAGAGTGCATATTTATAGATTCCCTTAAGAAGCGCACGTTGAAGCTTCGAGGCTTAATCAGAATCCTACGTCTCCCGATACAAAACTTGGAATGATTTAGTTATTGCTGAACACAGACATCACTCATGCATCGCTTCACGCTTACTGCTATCTCACTAAAAGCATCCTTATAACAATGTGCGCTTAATTAGGCCTATAGAAATTTGTGTCGAACCAACACCGGACAAATGTTTCTTTGCATTGTGCCGGTAAATGATATTTATCTTTGCTAGGCAGACAGAAATCCGGATTGCTAGTTAGGAATTATCAACGCATCATATTAAGTTATACAAACTGAAATCTTCCCTTCCTTACCTCTCTCTCTCTCTATATATATATATATATATATATATATATATATATATATATATATATATATATATATATATATATATATATATATGTATACTCTGCAGTTTTGTAAAATGTTCTTATGTATAAACTGATAGGGAATTACACACATTCATCACGCTTTACAAAATTAGAATATCCTACGTATATAGGAAAGTATACATTGCATTTACGATATTCCTCATTCATTCCCCAAACCTCATCAAATGCTACTATATCCATGTCATTTTCGGGAGCAGATTCTGGTAAAACTAACTTGGCACTTGATCAAAATGAAGGCGTCTAGATAGAAATAATAAGCTCGTAAGCTATTTCCCTCGCATATCTTTGGAACATAAAATATACTAAATGCCAACACTTTGGCAAATATCACGGAACCTAAAGTCAATAAAATGTACGCTTTACATTCCAATTATTTAAAAACCCTGACGTTCCTATATCTTAATATATCGCTACGATGAGTGTTTCCCTGGTTTTGAAAAGTCTTATAACATCAAAGGAATACTGTATTTATATTCGGACTGTTGTCCTCATCTTATCACAAATTTTCGACCGTTATATCCTCTGATCATCTTCAGGCGTATAACGATCTGGCTGAGAAAATTGTATGCTAATTATGTAATTTTAAAAGGTCATGATCTCTTTTCAACTCTTGTCGAAATTCATGAAGATTGTTTTATTTCTTTCAAAGAATTTCCTTAATATTTGTCTATATTTCCGAGTTGAGATATTGTCCTTGTGGACACATGGATCCGTAGATAAAAGCGTTAATGGAAGTAATTCAAAAAAGTGATTTGACCCAAATAGAGGAAACAAAAACTTGCAGAGTTGATTTAGTAAAGGGAATTAAGTGAGATATTAAAAAAATTCATGTATGGCACTTGGAATTTGAACAATTTACCCAAACGACTAAATGAAGGGTTCGTATCGAAATTCTAGCGTATATTACCTGAAGATGGCTGGAGAGTACAACGGACGAAACTTCGTGAATATAGGAATAAAGATTTTGATGACTGTCCGAATGATGTAAATAGTGTAAACTGTTTTATCAATTTCACGTTTAGTGGGAAGCTGATGGTGAATCACCGACTCTGTAATCTAAGAACAGTTGAAAATTGAGAATCTAGTAGGCAATATCAGTCCACTTATGACAGTCTCCTCACAGGTGAAGATATTTAAAGCATAAAGAAATATGGTTTTACAGAATGATGCTGATGAAACCATAGACCGAACATGACAAGAACGTTGTTTTGGAGAAAATGGTAGCAAAATGACACTTTTATTTAACATCAAGATATGTTTTAAATTTCTAAGGTACACGAGGAAAGATGGTTTCGAAAATCTGATACTTACAGGGCAGACAGAAAGTAAAATGAAGCACCAATACTTACCTTGAATAAAGTAATGATGGAATAAGATGGTGGAAAAATATCAGACAATTTATTAAGAGATATGAAGAAAAGGAAATTGAAGATAACCGTGATTTATATAGATCCTGAACGGACACACCTCATAGAAGATCTCCTCTTGGTGGATCTTGCGCCAATTTTCAATTAAATCCTCGAAAGTTTATATTAAATAATGACAGCTATCCTTAAAGAAACAAAATTTGAATAGGTTGACTGGACTTGGTGTGATCTGCCTATAGATATAGCCATCTTAGTGGACTTGATACGTGGATAATTTCATCATAATGTTTACCTTTTTAATTTGCTGTGAACTATATAACTTCTCTGATCGAGTTTTGAAGATTGGCGATAACCGTTTAGCTAATTCTATAGTATTAATTTCTTTTTTTTTTTTTTTTTTGTATAGCCAATTTCAGTAATCGGAATTTCCATCTTGTCCGTTTTGTCTTTTATTGCGTTAATGTAAAAGAATCGGATTTCTTAGATTTTGGAAAGTAGTTTCCATATTTTATGCTTCATAGCCATCACGTTTAAAATTCATATAGTTAAGATTTCCTCTTCTAAAAATTAAAAGAAATATGGGTGGCCAAAATCGAACAAGTAGGCATAGGATAGTTGTATTTTAGAAACGATCATTCACAATTTTTGATTGAAACGTTATGCAAATAATATAGTATATGCAATCATATATTCGATCGAGTTAACAGTGGATATAGTCGAAGGGGAAACAAATGTCTTCCCTTTGTTTTGCGATATTCTACTGTTAAATATATAAAAAAAAATAGGTATTAATATTGGCAGGTAGTGTTCTTATAAATATCTTATTTTGGATATATGTAATGAAATACTTAAATCTTTGAGATGTTGCTCTAAGATAGTGAGCGTTTAGTCAGTCGATGCACAGCTATTCCCAGAAGTCCTTAACACTGAATGTAGAAAAGAATTCGCAAATTAATTTTATTCCCCAAGCTGAACTCATTGATAATATATAATTTAGACGAGTTTAATAAGACCACATTAGTTATTTCCCCTTCTAATGTGATTAGTCTATAAATTATCAATTTTAATACTTGTCCATTACGCCAAACGCTATAAATCAGCCATATTTAGAAAAAAAAAAATGATTCGCTTTTCCAGGTCAGTTGGACTACTCGCTCTTCTAACTTGCTTTATCATAATTTTCAGCTTAATACGCAAATGCATGTAATAGATGCTAGAGCTGAAAGTATCTGAAGTATTGTAGCTGCATTATTTCGACTAACTTATGTGTTTTGTTTATTTTCCCATGGAAACACCAATTTTTCAAAGGACAATAATGGCTTCCAGGTAAAGTAACGAACATCATCAAATATATAATCATGTGGCGTTTGATAAAAATAACTATTCCTTATTTAGTAATTGATGAAACATATTTGACAGCCATGAAACAAGCGTAGAAAGTAAAACTGACCAGCACACTAATTTGTTAAAGATTATATTTATTGAATTTATTCATGTTTATAAGGAAAGCGACAAATGCATTATTATTCAACAGAATAAAGATATAAAGGTGAACAAAGTTTATTAAAAAAAAAAAATAATGGCTCTGTTTTAAAAATAAAAAGGAACATATAATAAAATAGTTTTAATTTCTGCTATATGCAAAAGTGCTCAATTATCAATGAAAAAGCGGATGTAAATATAAAAGTTGAGACAGACAAATTAGTGGCTGTCTTCTATGCTTTAAGGCAAAAATTAGGCCACGTCTACTGCGTTTTGGTTAGACTTAAAAAAAAAAAAATAAAACATTAACAGACCACGAAAGGGAGCATAAACAAATGTAGTAATAACGATAGTACTAAAATAATAATCAACAACAATACTAATCAATAATAATCATTAATAATAATCAATCAATAATCAATCAACAGCAATGAGTAAAAAGTTGTCATTATTAAATAGCTAAAATAGCCGCATTTGGATCCACAATTATTTCTACTCAATAGCCTCTATAATAATTGGAAACAGATGTTGCCACCCACGCAATAACCGCTAGCATTATGCAATAAACATTATCCATAATGCTCCCGTGACCAGCATTTATAACAAGTTTGGCCACAACACACATGACCTGAAGATTGCCTCGAAGCATGAAACACTCCACTCTCACAGCTTGAAGTTGACCTCATTGTCCATTTATGTGTTTGTTTGTGTGTGTGTGTTGTTTGAGTATTTCAAGAAAGACATCTGAATAATTATACCTTTGAAGAATTTTGAGGAACTTCAAAAACAAGACTGCAACCATTACCGTATATTTCATGGAACGCTTCGAAATTCTATAGTTGTACGATTATTGATTACGAAGCTGATTAGTGTTCAATGCAAACGGTGACGATTCATTTCCGTTATAAAGCATGTAAATATCGCTCTACAATACAAGTGTGGGATATAGAACACGGTACTTCGTAACTGTAATGATAACATTATTATAGAAATTGGCTATTGTATTAACTTCATTCAGTAAATTGATTACTAGTTAAGATTTTGTAAACTGCCTTCATCAATATGTTCGCTTTTCTGGGGACATATGAACGGGATTTCTTCAGATTCAGCCTTATCTATATTTGTCTCTATACTTTGTTTTTCACTTTATCTTGTTATAATTAACAAATAAGTTTTCATCTTTATTTTATAGATTTATCTATAGACTATGAAAATAATACATATATGCTCTTAGGCTGATCAAAATGAAATAAAAAGAAAATTGAAAAGAAAACGGATATAAGCAATAAATTAAATTTACCTTCAGTCTGTCAACATATCTTATGACACTTTATCTGAAAATTCATTTTGTTGTACCCAAAATGGAAAAAGTAGTGGACTTTAATTTAAATATCACTGAGCAAGAATACGTACTGGAATATGTGTACCCATTAAACGAATTCAAGTGAACCTATATATGATTGCGACTCGATTTGGAACAATGTAATTGTTTGATCTATCCTCAGATAAAGGCAGCAATTATATGGCTTTCTAAACTTTCTACAGCCTTGCGTTGCAAAAAAAAAAAAAAATGCGGGCAATCATGGGCATTTTACGTTGTTCATTACGAAACCGAATTAAAAATTTAAAGCTGGGGAATGATTATTGAGGAAGCAACCTGTGGTTATATTTTTAAATTGTACCTAATCCCTTTATTTATTTGTTTTTGCTTAATATCAAACTTATAGTATTAAAAATATCTGCAGTCAAAAAGGTCTACTCCACAGATTTAAAATAAGGAATCTAACTTTTTCAGCAATGAGTAATGGAATAAAATTAACAAGACGTTATCGGAGACTAATTTCTTGTTTTCCCTATAAAGGACGGTAACACAAAATGCAACACATTTACTTCCCTTATCTTTAAAGATGAGAGAGACACTTCTGAATTGTAAATGCCGACACGCACGTGGAATTCATGGTTTTAATCCAAATAAATCCTTGCTGTTGCCAGACAGCAGTTTTATTGTGTAATAAACTTTTAATTTGTTTTTTATTCATTCTAACAGCTTGGAATATGACACTTTTTTTTTTTTTTTAATGGAATAGCAAAAATATTAATTAACATTACAGATTAGATAAAAACACGTGACGCAAAATTTACTAATGGAATATCACCGCAGCAACTAATTCCACGTCAGAAATTGAAAGTAAATTGTGTTATAGTGATTTACTACGCGTAGCTTAGATGTGGCGCAAGACCGAAACTGTAGGACACTCAATGGGAATCGAACTCTCTGTTCAGTCGTAATTGATCGACAATAAGAGGTTTTCACTAAGTCGAAATGCTCCATTCATTATGTTATGATGTTGCAGTTCTGAAGGAGGGATGCCCACATAAAACGGCCATAACTTCATTTAAAAGCGCAAAGAAAAAAAACAAACTGATACTTCGGGTTTATTTCTGTCCGTCGAGCAGTCAATGGACAGTTGCACTCGACACGCAAAAATACCCTCAGGATAATTGTGAATCCATATCGCGCTCCACACCAATCCTCACCCCAATGTAGGTTAGTGTGGCAGACTTGGCTCTCATTCTGTTGTTGGTATAAAAACTTAGACAACTCTTTAAATATGGTTGTGAATTCAGTCGGGCTATGAGAAGGACAACCCGGACTACAAGACTGTGCGTAGCCGTGGTAATATTACACACAGACTGACTTGTATTTAATATCAATTAATGATTATAATAACTTACGCCATTAAACCATAGAATTTCCAAACAAAAAGAAACCACTGTTTTACGGATGTTTTCAAATTCTTTCCGAAAAAAAGGACAGACTGAATCTGTTGACTAAATATTTAAAGAGTTAAAATAACATAAGTGCAATATACTAGAGATGGATACCAGTCATTGCAGAAGAACCGCAACGTAGGTGGACTGTACCTGACAAAGCAAATTAAATCATTAATTACACTTGGTCGATGCAGAAGCCTTGGAATAGCTGAACGCACCGCAATGACGCAGGAAGAAATGAAAGATAAAACATGAAGGCTACTTTAGATGTATAACGATGATGCTGAAGACAGAACCTGTCTACAGAATTTTCGGGAAAAATGGTATAAAACATCGGCTACTTAACAATAAGGTACACACACCTGAATAAAACGGGTTCAAGAAGTGATCTAGGAAGTCGCTAGCAATGCAAAAGGATGTACACGCGGTGTATTTCACCAATCGCTTACATGTAAAATCTCTGAAGAACAATGGAGATTAGCAAGTCAGAATCTTTTTCATACATTAAGTATCCATTTCTTAATGCAGACAATACAGCGAATATCTTATCAGGCATGCTCGGAACAATGTAAATGCGATAAAAGGAAACAGAAATAAGGAGGAAAATAAAATAAACCACACCGTGAATATATATATATATATATATATATATATGTGTGTGTGTGTCTGTGTGTAACTAACGTTGGCGAGTCATGAAAAAGAAACGTATATTCTGATCACTAATGTCCAGACAAATGCGTTAATTTTATTTACATGAAAGTAATACAGTGTAACCCGGATATGAGAGTTGTCGGACCGGAGAAAGTCTCTTATATCCGGGTTTGCTCTTTTATATACATTAACACAGGCTCTTATTTGGGACAAGAGAAAATCGCTCTTATATCTGGGTTACACTGTATTTACAAATCTCATAAATACTGCAAATTTCCTCACTTTCACAAATGTTTTTAGATACAGTTTAACCCGGATATGAGGCCTAGGATATAAGAGAAACCCTGATCTAAGAGATTTTATTTGGTCCCAAATTAGAGCCTATGTATATAAAATATACCAAACCCGGATATAAGAGACTCCTTCTCCGGTCCCGTCATCTCTCTTATATCCGGGTTACTGTATATCGTTGTCAATTTTAGAATATTTAGCTTTCTTTCAGACCTTTTATGGTTCTGCTAATATTTTCCTGTCTGAATGAAAGCGATTAAAAGTTATATTAGTAGTATTAAGATTGGAACTTAAAGTAGCACAAATTATTTTCTATATCTTGTTGAAACTGCTACAAGTGTTTTCAAGAGTGTTAATGACCGTTATATTTTTTTTCAAAATCCGTTCACTTGGCATTATTCACGCAGCTGATGCAAGCCTTTCTGATATTTCTTCATCATCGAATATTGTATTTTATTGTATTCATTCAGTAATTTCTTTGTCGAGTTCCTTAATCACAATACCCATAACCTTTTATCATTTAAAGATGGCTTTTGCATATTTATCTAGCCTAAATTTCATGCATATATCATCTGGTAAGCTTTTTGCAATTGATGTCTACTGTAAAACCTTTACTTCCGGTTACTAACCTAATGTTAGAAATAACATGACAATTTCTACGGAGCATGTTATTTCTTTAATAAAGAAAAGGCCTAAGATAACACTTTGCATAACACCCTTAAGATGCAAGTTGTAATTAAATACATTCTTTTGTCATAAGACGTGGGCTACCAAAGATACCTTCAAGGAGTGTATCAGAAGCATTTCCAATTAAACAAAGTCCTCCACGTACCACTGAAATTTTTATGTCCTTATGTGCAATATTATTGAGATTACTACTTCAAAATTCTTACATTTTGATAGTTTCCTTTTTTTTTAAGATATTGAAAGATACATTGGTCTCGACGATCAATAAGAACTCATTTTATTTTGTGGTCTCTGATCACGAAGTCTGAGAGATTAGCTTTGATTTCTTGTGAAGTCCCATAAACCTGTTACAGGAATTATATCCGTAATCTGAATAGTGTTCATACCATATACTTGTAGTTCTATTTCCGTAAATGTTATAGAGTTTCCAGTACCAAGCTATATATTCTGTACGTGATAATGCTGTGCAACCTGATGTAAGATGATCAATTATTTCTGAACATTTATCACATCTTCATTGAGGCTTAACACAATTATGTAAGTGTATTTGGTAATGTTTACTTAACAAGCATTGCTCCTGAGCAGCAAGATTAAAAATCTTCGGTTTCAGTTTTTAACCATGCACTACGTAACTGATGGGTATGTGTTCTTTCTACCTCAACTGTTTCGGTCCGGGTAGATTATTGATCATAATGAGGCTTGTTTTTTTTGACATTTTCTGCATTGCATTTTTTTAAATTTTTACTTTTTTTTACTCACTATGCCGATGCCGTATATATATATATATATATATATATATATATAGAGAGAGAGAGAGAGGTTTATTTTCACTTCTTCACCATGTAAATTTCAATTTTGAATATGTCGGCGTCCTTTATTACTGTTTTAGACACAGGTCATCATCTTCTGCAATTTTTCAAGACCGATTGTTTAAGTTTTGTTAGACAGTCCGACCTAATCCTCTGACCATTTAGGATCGGGCCTCGTAAACACGACCAACATCAGCCTTTGATGCATGCAGAGGAAAGTGACGGGCTTTCTCGTTTTGGCATCTATTTGCTTAATGACAACTATTGTCGTGTTAAAGACGTTAATACTGTATTGCACCACATGGATAAGCAAAGTGTTTTTGGCTGATATTCTGTTCAACTATGTATTTAACGCCGAACGCAAACGCCTGTATTATTAATTTTCTCCTTTACTTGGGCGTAGTTTTCTTGTTCCACTTAGTTAATCTTTGATAGCATCGAGATCTATTCAGTGTTTTGTGATGCCAACGAATAATCGTCGTAACTTTCGTAATGTTCGTTGTAATAGACACGTTGTAATCACTTGAACAACTATAGTAATGCCGTTAAACAATACTGGTGTCAGTTGCCTTCGAATAACATCCACACTAATATTATTTGCTCGATAATACACGCTCGAATAGTAATCCGTATAGAGAAATAGTGAATATTATAGCGATAGAAGACTGTAGGAAGAGATTCGTATAGTAATAGAGGATAAAATAGAAATGGTGATCTTTTAGACGCCACGGTAATTGCTATTTGAGCTTCACTGAAGGTCACGTGATCTACTTAATTAAAAATGGGATTTACTGTGTTTGCTCTTTGTTGCTCTGTTGAAACTACAGTGTCGGCAGCTTAACTTCATCTCTATATCAGTGTTTCTGAATTCTCTCTTTTTTGAAAATTATTTTGCATATTTATACAAGCCGAAATTGATACCGATGCCATCACTGAAACATTCTACAGCATTGAGGAAACCTTCGTCTTTCGTAAAGGTTTTGAAGTCTACCAAGTAGAATGTGATTAAATACTTTCTTGTTTACTAATATTTCCTCACGGTGACTTCATTATAACATTTTTAAAATCTGGATTTTAAAATGTTTTTCCTCAACAAAGATACCTTTTAGTAAAATTGAAGAATTAAACAAACTTTTGCAAATTCTTGTTTAATCGATATCAAGAAACACTCGGTTTAATCGGTGCAGTACAGTTTTTAGAATCGTTTTTTCCAAATCAACATTTTTACATATTGCCTCGAGCGGCATTGAACAACCTTCACTGAGCAAAGCAGTTAAATGTAAACAACTCACGCCTCGGAGTCGTGTAACTGTTCGTCAGTATAGGACAAACAGCTGCCCAACCCCGGGTGGGATTATTTGATTTAACTTGCTGAACCGCTTTTTTTCAATATCAGATTTTGCAGGAAAAAAATTCTGAGCCAAACTCACGCTGTCATAATCTATTAAACATGCCTATGAGGTTTCGAACGAGAAATACAGTATGTGCTCGTATTTTAACAACCTTCCAGGAAAAACATGTTAATTTCACAACGAAACACTGACCTATTTTAATGCAAAAAACGGAAGCAATGTGATTGTATTTATAAGCAGAATTTTAAGTCAGGAAAATTTAACATTTTTGTTTCTATTAAATGCAAAGTTGTAAGAAATCATATGAAGGAATATCATTTAAAAAAAATATATATTTAATAAGTTTCTTAAATAACACACCGAACTATGTCTCGGCCTAGCAAAGGGTTTTTTTTTCTTTTACACTTGAAAAGGAAAGCTAATAAATTTTAATAGATAAATCTCTTTGCAGAATATTGGCTGTACTTCTTGAAAGATACTAGAGATATTCTGAAGAGATTGCGTATAATAGATTTTATTGTATTGTTGTTGAGATTTTTTTTTTGTTTAGCAGGCCCAGAGCTCTAATTACAATAAGTTTTAATATTTTAGTGCCACATCTTTTTCAATGTCTGTTGCTATTACTTGATTAATATTTGTCATATTCACTTTGTGCTGCAATTATCAGACCGTTATGCTACGGCCGATAATTAAGCAGCGAGGTATGAAATTACATTCCGATATATCGCGTCCTCTCAGGTTGTTGGCGATCTTGACTATTCACAACTTCTTATATTTTGTAGATCTAAACAAACTCCCAGTTCCTGTTTTGCGTTCCATACGCACCAGGGGAGGCACTGTGGAGTAATGGATAGCGGTTCGGATTGAGGAACCGGAGAGCTGAGTTCGAATTCTGCTCGAATCCATTACATTCAATGTTAATACCCTTCTTATATGTGGGTAAATAGCAGAACAGTCCGGTAAATAGCAGGATCTATAGCCTTTCTACCGCAGACAAAAATGGCAACCTACTGCGGGGAAAAAGTGCCTCGTCAGTCATGTATCGGAAAGATAAATGATCGCCTACGCTGTATAATGCATGGCACATAACTACCCATTAGGAGGTTAATCAATGGATTCACTGCTCTTCTTGACACCAGTATGTTAACCAGATACGAAAATATCCAAGCCGTCTTTCCTTATTATGAACGTTGTTTTTCCGTAATTCATTGAAAGCCAAATATACACAGATTTTAGATTTGTATAATTCTATATACAATATCGCTTACTTCAGCAATCATGGCTCTCAACGACCTCTTCTACCTCCTTAGTAAGTTTCATTTTTATCTCTCATCCATATTCTGCAAACAATTTTCACAAGCTAGTTAGGATGTTATTTGCTTTTCTTTGTTCCTCTTATCTTCACGAAATCATGCAAGTTGTAAATTCACCACGCATTCTCATGTGTCATTTAGATTTTAACTGACTGCACTTGATTCGCAGTATGTTTCCTTTTTGTTCTCATTTTCCTAAGACGATGTCTTTTCACATATTTCTGCCAATGGTACTCTCAGCAACTTTCGGTAGAACCACATATCTCTTCCTACAATTTCTTTTTCATCTGTGACTACATTGTTCATATTTCAGCTTCATATAGTATAAATTATGTAATATAAGTTTAGTAATACTTTCTTCGTTTCTAACAAAATGTTATGAAATTGCTTAGATTTTTTTTTTTCGCTATGGCAATGGACCTATCAATCTCTGTGATACAGATGGTAAATCCTACAGATGTAAATCTTACTTGCTTCGACTGATGATTAGAACACGTGAAACTAAGGAATATAGTTCATGTGAGTATATTCCATGGAAATAGCGATAGAGCAGTCGGTGACTTGCGACATTTCCTCTCTGTGAAAGGGGTTGTATGTTAGAATATAATTTGTTGCTTGCAAGAACGCAGAGACTCTTCTTAATCTCTATCTAATTAAAAGCAACTACACCCCACATACAGAGAGATGACTGTTTTTTTTTCTGCTTCTTTAGCGATGGGTCATGAGTTTGGGATGAGCGCACAAAGCAGGAGACGTCTTTGAAAACTCAAGTTTTCGGGTAAGACGAAAATCCAAAGAAGACTATAATCATAGCCTTTAAAAAAGTTAGATTGCCGGTGTGATATTTCAAGCAATTGGCGTTTATTTTTCATTTTAATAAGTTTATATTTCGCTGTTGCCCTATAACTACATTGGTTGCTATGTAAAGCTTGATAGCGAAATCTGTTTCAATTTGGAACGACCATCTCTCTCACTCAACTCGCTGCTAGATTAAGTTATTAAAAATTGTATTGTTAGTTATATATTTGTTAGGTTACCGTTAAATTGGTAATGAAAGTTCTGAGCGATAATAATGGATAGCTATTATTCCTTGAAATATTAGTGCATATATATATAACGTTATTTTTAATGGATACACGTATTTAAGTAGAAGATTCGTTTAATTTACGATAATTTATAGAAAGTTGCCCGGAAAGGTTCGAATCTGCGTCTTCCTTTGTAAGAGATACCCTTCTAAAGAATTAATGGATTTATTTGTAATCCGGTATTACTATTCAAATATTATTAGTGGATACCCGTAACTGAATAGCAAAACAGATTCTTTTTGAAAATGCCGTTTATTACGTATACTTGCCTTAAGGAAACGTACTAAAAAAAGTTTTAAACAATCGAACATTTATTCGAATACAGGTAACCATTGAAAATAGCTTTTCAACCCTAAAAATAACGACCTAAAAATAAAATCATTAATTATTTTAGATGTTGCTATAAATATGTTGCACGAGTAACCAATATCAGAAATACCATATATATATATATATATATATATATATGTGTGTGTGTGTACGAAGAATAAACATTGCAATTAGACTCTTAGCTTAACATCTGAAGTAATATTTTGTCACCATAGAATCTGCTTGTTTTTCTACGTTTATATTAAGTTTCAAATGAATGTTATTACATATATATATATATATATATATATAATTGTTTATTTGCAATGGGTACTTATCTTCCATAATGTTCGATGTTTTACCAAAGAATTTATACATCTCTCTCCTACTCATTTTTGTTGTTCTGGTAAATTGCGTATCCTTAAGCAAAGTAATTTCTTTCTCTGATTTTGCCATCTAATAGCCACTTTACTTCTCCAGTAGCCATGTCGCAACATAATTAAGATAATGGCACGTTCAACATTTTATTTGTTTTCTTCGGTCTCCCGGCTTCATTTTTTTTTTTTTAGTAGAGATTAATTACTGTTTATCTCTTTCTGTTTCTTTGTCATTTATTCCTTTCAGAAATCGTATTGTCTTGGCAGTTATTTCTGGCTGTAAACAACACTATCCCATTCATCTTGTGTTGTTTCTTTTTCTATGAATTATTTCTTTTACTATTCTTTCCTGTTGCTGTGAAAATCAACAATACAGATTTTATCCAACTTTTTCACTTCTTATTGTTTAAACCTAGAAGTAACCGAGAAAGTATCCGTTCGGAAATAACGGGTGGGTTTCTGGTAGCGCAAATTCCGAAGAATGTTGTGAGGATTTTCCGCAATGTAAAATCTGAATCTGACCCAGAGAGATTTATTCCATTGGTTGATTGTCCTATGTCATTAGACAATTAGATAGTCTTTTTTTGGCATACATTTTTAAATAAACTATAGAGTCGTATGAATTGACTAGGAATGTTATAACGTCAGTGGACTCATAAACGATATTGAATGCTAGCTGAGAGATTATCAATGAGGTTTTCAAGCTTCCTTGTTATTCTTGTCAACACTTACACTTCCATTATTTTGAAGGACAGTGACTATAAGTCATACTATGAGTGAGGGAAATGCAAAAGCACAAAAATGGCAAATGACTATGCCCGTTTTGTGGAACTCGGCTACATAAAAACGCATCCATCATGTTGACCCCAATTCCATGAATTAGAGGTTCTTGTTTTGTGAGTAGACATTGATTCAGGGACTGAAAATTCTTGAAGGGATTGATGGATTGGTTTCCGATAGGAATGTGAGGACAGGTTTGACAGTTTCAGAAAGATCTTCTGGAAAGACGAAACGTATGTTCCTAATATTAGTGCAAGTGATAGGGTAACTGGAAACTATTTTTCGTATGGTTGATATGGATTTTTCCATATGAGGAATATTGCAATCGCAAGCCGCGAGATCATCAGAGGATATCATCAATATTCTTGGGTATTATGCCAAAACCTTAAACTTGCATCATTCTGTAGACGGACAGTGAAGACGAAACCTACTCTCAATTGGTCAACGCGAAACCATGAAGATCCTCAGAGGTCTGACATATATGAATTAATCGTTCGCATTGGCCCTATGGCAATGTCAATTTGGAGGATTTCCAGGATTTCGATTCTCTAAAGTACACTGTCCATAATCTATTCTAACATCATTTTAGTCGTGCTACTCGTTACAGCCTTTTGACATTGGAACATATTTAAGTAAAAAAAAAAAAGTGCTGTTATGTAATATATTACTCCGAACGCTTTTATTTACTCACATTCAAATATTTTAACTGAGCTGCATACTACATTATAATACCAACACCAAAAAAAAAGGAAAATAAACAAATAAATTCCGAAATGGATCGGATTGTGTAACTGCAGTTTCCATTTTATGGTAGTCCGATCCTCCGTATTCAGGAAAACAAAATAAAAACATCACCTGAACACGAATGAAATGTTTCTATCTAGTGATGATATACACAATGGGTATTTTAAATAGAAAAGAAATAAGGAATAACGGCCAACTTCTCCTATATAGTCGATTTGCAATATAGGAACTCTGAAATCGGAGAATAAATATTTGCAACAGCCTATAATCAGATAAGCAAAAAGTTGATATGAACCTTCTAATAAAAGATCGTAAATGAAATTAAATCTATTCCAACTGTATCCATTACACTATAACAAGAAAATATAAATACATTAATGCAGAAAAGGCATGGGATTGTTAATATACATGCTGAACATAGTAAAAAAAAATATCAAGAACATGCCAATGTGCAATCAATTGCACTTTGTTCGTTCATATCAGTTATAGTCACAAAACCAATGACATACAACGTATATGATCAAAGAATTTGACCACTAGTGAAATCTCAACCTCGAAAAAAAAACCTTAGCGAAAGAGTTGTATAAACAAGATGAAAACTTCAGAAAAAATGGATTTTATACAGCGTATTGCTGAATGAACCTAAAGGAAAGGAGCACAATAGAAAATATACCGACTTTGTCAGATATCTGATATTTCTTTTAAGGTGATAATATTAGCAATGCTACCAGTGACCATAAGTAAAAACCTCAACAAGTTAATTTGGATATCAGTATCAACGTTGCCCGTGTCCTTGTCTCTGTCGATGTGCCCGTGTCTCTGTCGACGTGTCCGTGGCTCTGTCGACGTGTCCGTGGCTCTGTCGATGTGCCCGTGTCCGTGGCTCTGGTTTGAAAGCCGAAACATATTGAATTGAGCCTAACCAGTCAGAATAAAAGCTGCCAGCAAACTTTTACAGGACATATTTTAATGGATGGAGCGTAGTGATATTTTTCACATGCTTTTGAATCTATTCTCATTTAATTATATGCAATACTTAACACCAAAGTGGTTTGAAATATAGTAATTCTGGGATAGTTATAATTTGAAGTTTACAATTTATAATATTTACTATGCTAAAAAAGTGTTATTAACCCAAACCATCTCGCGTACTAAAAGATATTTTTTTACAATTATCTAGGATATTAACATACATATCTACCTCATTATACACGCCAATAGTAGACGATATAAAATACGATTGAAAAAAAAATTTCTCTTGGATATTACCTGCCAAATTGCAAAAATTTGTTATTTTAACACAATTACAGTTCTAATAATCGTTTCACTAGCAATAATTCAAAAGAATACTGGCATTACATTTACGAATATTCTAGTGGACACCTCACTATATGCAATACCAAAACGATTGTACTCAATTAGATCACTTCAATACTCTCATCATAATCATCTGAATAATTCTCTATAGAAATTTTTTTTCAGTTGACAGATTATGCAGAAAAGTGTCCAAAGGTTATATTTTTGCGAGCATTCAAAAGAATATCATTGACAGATTTTGTATACTTTATCTACTGAAAAGAAAAAAAAATAAGATTAGATGAGAAATCATATGTAAAAAAAACAAAACAAAAAAAACACTTCCTCAAAGCACCTTCTTTGTCATATTAAATGATCCTTAAAGAAAGTACTGCTGCATGTAATATATATATATATACATATATATATATATATATATATGAGAGAGAGAGAGAGCAATCCTAGTTTGACTAAATGACAAGTTGCTTTAAATTTTTATATAATTTCTCCTGTGATCTTATAATTTTTACTTTTCAGTAGATAAATTTTACAAAAACTGTCGTTTTTTTTAACGCTCGAAAAAATAATACATTTGTACAGTTTTTGTATAACTTGTCAACTGATGAGAAAAAATCAAAGCACCGTCTGTCATTTTTTAAAATTTGTGTTTTACATATATATATATATATATATATATAATGACCCCAAAATTTAGACCACAGTTTATATATTAAAATCTGATCCGAATATCGATCATTTTATCACCAAAAACTCAAGGTGATTGAGAATGTGAGAAAAAAAGCTATTATGGTGTGAATAATATATAAACATATTAAAAAGACAAAGTAACGGAGAGAGAATAAGCGTATCGACAACCACGAGCATTTTAATCATAGGGCAATTGGATGTTCGAATATACGCCTTTTCTGGAACTGTTTGATACATTACTTCTCTCTCTCTCTCTCTCTCTCTCTATATATATATATATATATATATATATATATATATATATATATATACACGAGTCTTTTTTTTTTCTTTAAAAAGCGCCTCCTTCATCCAACACTTCAGAAGGATTCTTTGTGAAAAAATATTGTTTTGAAAATGACAGCGCATTATTTTAGTTAAAAGCAATCTTCGTACAATTCTACTTCAGACAAATTCTTTGTATTAAAAAAAAATACAAAAAATAATCAAACATTTATTAAGTAATGAATTTTAGTCGTGACTCTTTTTATTTTCCCGACAATGCTATTTCACTTCCGCAGTTTGTTTTTTTTACAATTGGGTTTTTCACAACGAACCTTTCTGAAATAAATGTTGAATTAAGGAGTGTTTGTTTGTCCTTTTTTTTTTTAAGAAAAGGACACTCATTTTTTATATATATATATATTTCACAGTTCAGTGGGATATAAAATGTTAGATGCCTACAAGTAACATGTGTGACAGTAACAACTATTAGCGTTGTTACATCGTTACACTTCAAATGTAAAATATGATCTTGCGTTCGTTATAGTACGATGTATAAAAAATTTATATTAATAGAAAATTGAATTCATTGTAGAATTCTAATTAAATATTCGGAATATTTGTGCTCAATTTAGTCTGCGTTGCAGATAAAATATTTTGTTGCTCAATACACAATTCTACAATTTTATTGTTATATATCCTGAAGAACTCGCCAGAGTATTGAAACTGTATTCGAAAATTATGTGGTTTAAATGAGATTATGTACAGAGTATCTTCACGACGTGGCTTATTATGGGTCTTCTCTTTTCGCAGCACTAAGAGATTTCCAATTTTCCATCTATGTACATATTCTGCAATATATTTAAAGAAACAAGTCATGTACTATGAACACCATCTCCTGCTGCCCTTCTAACATCCCATATGCCATATTAGTGTCTAATTCTCCAGAGTGTCTTATTTTGTCCACATAAAATTCAACCCTACCATCCTGACCGTAATGAAAAAGATCATTTCCTACACTTTCCTTTAAAGCTTCCTGCTTGTTCATATGTCGTGTCCAGGATATTCTACGTAGAACCATATCTCTGTTGCGTCATGTTTCTTTAAACCTGAATAAATTGTCCAGCATTATGTTTAATACAGGAAGCCTGATATTGTATAATAATTAGGTAGTTTTTTTTCTTTGCTTCTAATCACATTTTACTGCTTCATAATATTGTGCTAAGTTTTTAGGATGCGTTTTTCGTTATTTCACTGAGTTTTGTATATTGCATAACCATTTTTTCTATTATAATTTCTGGTTTTAATTGATATTTTCCCTGTTGGATATTTCATTAAAGCGTTAGATAACCTTAAATCGTACTAACAATCTGCGCGAGAATTTAAATATATTAGCAGCTAATATATCAATAGATGAACATGGCTTCATTCCTATTTCTGCAAACCCATTCTCCAATTTACTAGCAGTCGGGCATGGGACGACGCGTGTATTTCTGGCAAAGTATCAGCTTATCCAAATATATATTTGTCTCCAATCTGCCTTAAACTTGATATATTTCAATCGTTGACCCGACTTAGTTAGGATCAGTTTGGTGCACCTTAGGGTATGCATGATTCGCTGAACGTACGAATGACTGTAGTTTGATGGATCTTCGCGAAGTCATTCTATGTCTCGAAGGCCACGAATATGCGACAAAGTAATCAGTTTCGAGCGGACTTCATGTCGACTTCCTGAAATGGATGGCCGTTGGCGATGTGATTTCGGGTTTGATTTCTATATGGACTGAAACTGTTGATTAAATGTAGTGTCGGAAATGTAAAAGAAAGAATAATGACTTCGTGTATATATTTGTATTACGAATCACCGCTTATTCATGTGAATTGCTGACTCTTGGTTGATGCAATTTTCGGCTAAGAAGCAAGACTCTATAGCCGGTTAATTAATGTTACTTCGAAATTGGCCAAGAATACATGATGCAGTAATATAAACAAAATACTTAATATATTGGAAGTTTTACTCTTTACTTAAATGGAAATTATACATAAGAATCTTGTCTTTCTAAAGTTTATTCTAAGTTTCATTCAGGTTTTTCATATATATATATATATATATATATATATATATATGATGAAACACTTCCGTCGTCTTTAACGTAGAACGGATCAATACAGAGTAACCGCACACAGTATTTATCATGCTGATAGCTTGTTTAGAAATATAAACATTATATGAGAAAGAACTTTGTTTAAAGAATTTGCGTACATCGTATATCATGAAACTCCCAAAAACGCTCACTTCCGGTTTTGAATTTAGACATTTTCCTAGACGCCTATCTACATTCCTACTGTACAAAAAATGGGTCATAAGGCGAATTGATGTCTTTGAAAAAGACATTTGCGTGAATGTTAAGAGCTCTAGATGTTTTCAAATATATACATGTAAACACATACAACTCGTACTGAAAGAACATTATGGCAAAAAACATAGCAATAATATCGTTCTAAGAAATTTAGAAACATTAATATGCAACAAAACTATGGTTACAAACTCTGTGTTTCGTAATGATTTCTTAAACGCAAAATCGTGCACACGCAAATTTACCAAACTCCATCCGAAACAGACAAGGGTAAATGCCTCATTCACGGGTAAAAGAAGACTAAATTTAATAAAGGCACTAATAAAAAGAAAACGCAAACTGAGTAACGCCAACAATGAACACGACCAAAATGTGTTGTTTGAAAAAAAAAAAAAAAAATCAACATTCCTCTAATTCTAAACACGTCCATGAAAATAATGCATATATTAATTAAAAACAAAAAAAAAAAACAAAAAAAAAAAATCAACTCGGTTAATTTTTTTTTTTTTTTTTTTTTTTTTTTTTAGAAAATCAACCTAGATAATGGCTAATAGCCGAAAACGCACAGATATGCGAAACAAGTGGGCAATTTTTAAACACTTTCTCTAGTAAAGAAAACACAAAAGAAAAATGAAATAAAAATCTTAATAGCAGTACAATGTCAGTCGTCTTTAACGATATTTATATTAAAGAGATCTATAGCAATAAATCTGGAACATATGGAATTACTTTATATCTAAATATACTCAACATTTATCCATTTACAGAAAATATTCTGATTCTCATGAAAGTAATTAACACAAATAGTCCGATGTAAACCTTGGTATATTGTGCTGCTAGGCAGTGATACTATTTGAAATTAATTTTCTTACTAAATGCATCCCGGAAAATCGCCTAAACCAACAGAAAACTAGTTAAATACAGTGTAATCTTGGCGTCAAGTCACTTCATTTAATGTTCGACAGATATCTTGTGGAACATTCAGAATTAATATATGCAAGATTTTCCGAAAGCAAACGCGGTGCTATTGAAAGTTAATCCTCAAATGCATTATTTAATGGATTTTGCTAATAGATTACATGTCACAGCCAGCTTCACGTTATACAATGATCATATACTTGACGCAAATATTTTTTCCGAACAATAACTGAATTCGACCTTTTTATAGGTCGATCGGAACGTTGACATTTCTATTGTTTGTTCACGAGTGAATTCGTCGAGGCAAATTATGATTTGATTAACCTTAGTGTTTATAATGTAAATGCCTATTCACTTCGAAATATGTAACCTGGACGAGAAATTTTTTTTTTTTTTTTTTGCTGTGAAGTTTACTTCCTTCTCCGCCTCGGCAGAAGTAAATATTAGGTTGGTGCAAAAATGACGGTTTTTGACGTTAAAAAATACTTCAAAAACAGTCATTATTTTTGCACCAACCTAATATAAACACAAAATACGATGAGTAATTAAATAATTTGTGTATGTATGTATATATATATATATGATTTATTTACATATAGCAACTTCTTTCCGTTGCTGTTGCATCAGGAAGAGACGATGGTGAAATTCGGAGTGAAAAAGACATTGGTGATGGGTGTCTTTAGCGTTTCTCTGTAATCGCCTTGCTGTTGACATGAATGCTTGTCTACTCACTCACTTTGACATCGAACGCAGATCTGTTTACGGTTTGTTTGAATTAGAGAATATATCGCGGTCAAACGGCCCCAAATTCAAGTTTTTTTTTTTTGGGGGGGGTTCTTGTGAAGCAGGAGTGAGTCCGACTGGTCAGTATATTATAACACCTACCGTTGCCTATAGCCGGTGATGTAACCGCGCTTAGTGTTCCGATACTCAGTGTTTTAGGACGATGTATTTAACCGCAGCGCTAACTCTGTGCTGGTCAATGCTGACACTGGTACAAAGTCGTTGCTGGCTGCTTCGAGCAACACCCACTCTGCTCACGTTTTGTTCTTGATCTCAGAGCAGTGAAAGATCGAACCTCGTAGTATTCGCAGTGCCGGTTCGAGTCGTGGTGTTTCGTCATTTAAGTATCTTCACAAAATAAAATAAAAAAAAAAAAAACACAAAACGAAAGACTCCCGATAACTACAGTTGGTTTATATAGTCTTGGTACAAGAAAAATCCACTTTTCTCGCATCAATCTCTGTAGTGTCCCTGTCTGGCCTAATAATTTGGGTTCGCAGTTTTCCGGAATTAGGAAATCTGGTAGTATCTGACGTGGATTCTAGAGGCACTTGATACAGAGGTTATCACCCGGAGTCTGCGAGCTCCCAAAGCCATCTGCTATACACTTCGGCCCAAAATTGGCGGGGGGGGGGTCGAAGGGTTTTTGAAGTCCTTTGATTCTTAAATGTTTCATTAATTTTAATAGGGATTCTTACTCCATATTTCTGATTTCTAACTAGAAATTTGGAAACTTGCTTATCTACCTTCTCGGGTAGTTTAATCAGTTTTAGTTTAGTTATTAATAGGGATTGCTCCTCCCCTAACTCCAAACCTCTTTAGATAACACACCACTACGCTACTCAGTCGGCTTAAATCTACCCTCTTCATCCTTCTATCACGGCAGTTTAATTTAGCCCTCCGTAAGGCCGGACGAACTCATTGTGACAAATCCACCTTTCAAATGGTGTCGGCGAAAGTGCAGAGTTTATTCTAATCGTTAATCTTCAAGCTAAAGATAAAATTATCTCTCCGTTCTTGGATTTAACCATGCCTAGGGAAAACACAAACTAGATCACGTTCTCTGCAGTTACAGAATCAGTTTTCATAACTTCCGCAGTCGCAACGGGTTTTCTCCTTGTATTCATTTCCTAATTCGCTTTTATCACCGAAGATTATATTTGTTTGCCTGAATTTCCAAGGAAGAGATAAACTGTTCTCCAAATCTCTTTTTGTCAGCATGCCAAACTCTCGATAAATAATAAACTTTAGGAGAGAAGAAATCCAGAAGGTCCCATTTTCAACAAGGAATCTCTCTCGTGTGTGTGTGTGTGTGTGTGTGTGTGTGTGTGTGTATGTGTATATAATATATATATATATATATATATATATAAATTCCGTTTTTCGCTTAAACCTTTTCTGCACAGAATACTCATTTGCCCACCTCAGGGCCTCTGTCTCACATTCGCTTCATCTTGGTTAAAGTGGATATATGCGTGGAGTCTATGCAGACTGCGTAAATACGTTTTGTATTTACGCAGTCTTTTATGGGTTGTCACGAGTTTCGGTTTTTACAAATTATATATTCTCTCATCCTCCCTGTTCCTTCCATCCTTGTTCCATACGCATTCCTATCGTTCGTAATGCTTAGCCACGTTTGTCATTTTCTTGTTTTTGCCACTCCATGCTCTGCTATGGATTTACACAATATCTTTAGGTAAATTACTCGCTCTTCCCCTCTGTCTACATTTACTATTATTGTCTTTTCTTGTTTCTACTGACATGTTTTAGTTTCTCGATACTTTTTGCTTTTAGAATGTATGTTTTAGTATAAAATACACATTTGGATGTAAATGGCGCATTTTCCCTCGTCTGCTATTATTTTTCACAGATACTTAATTTCTGAAGTAGTTTGATTTTAAAATCTCCAATTCGTATCTTTCAAAGTAATAATTTATTCCAATATTGTCATGTTCGCTCTTAAATCATACAGCTTATCTATTTTGATGGTTTAACAATCGACCAGAAAAAAATAATATTCACATTTGGTTTAGAATATTAACGTTTCAGACTAAACATCACAATAGTGTGTGCTGGTAATAATGTATGAGAATGTTTTTATGTAGCCATGCTATTTTATTGTATGCGCGTTGTTTCTTAGTGACACGTGTTAGCATAACACTTAGAGTAACAATGGACAGGAATTTTCTACGTAAGGTTTGAGTGTCCGATAGATTGTTTTTACACCAACATCCATTCCTTTGATCACATTAGGAAAGTAATTGTCATCTGGCCCTCCATCCTTCTGTATGTCCTGAGAGTGTTATATTTTCCAGGTTCTCTTACCTTATAAACAATCTCTTTTGTATTTTAATCGTTTCTCATATGATCTGTCGGTGTTCGATAAGAGCATATCCATGTCCTGGTGAAGACGTCAAACTAGATCCAGCATCAAGCCCTTTGATCAGGAGGTTTTGAGCGTGGAACCACCTCTTAATTGCAGATTTTCCCACGTCCATGCTAACCCGTTAGGGTCCCAGCTATGGGAAAATAGTTAACTATTACCAGCAACACTTTTTTGAAAATTTTTTTACCAGCAATACAATTTTGCAGGAAAAACATTACCAGGAAGTTTTGACAAAATAAAATGTTACCGGCAATAAAAAATGTTGTCAGCATTAAATAACCCATTGAGATCGATATCCTGTAAAACAAAAAGGAAAAAGGAATACTAAAACATGACTATTCTTCAGAATTAGCCACAAATGCAACTCAACAGAAGCTTATTTCAGGGATTAAAACAATTCTTTTTCGTTACGAATGTATAAATTTATAGTGAGGAAAATAAGTTATAGCTTTAAATTCAGCCAGTTATATGCCATGCGTGATATTCTTAGCCGATCATGTATCGTTCGATATAACTGACGAGGCAGCGAATAGGATTGAAATGTGGGTCCCTCAGATTCCATGTGATACGTAAGCAAAATAAACTAATATATATTCAGGTAAAGGCTTTTTAAAAACACAAAAATATTTAGTTTGTTTTTATTAGTATTGTTTGAAATTAATGACGGTAATGAATATTGTATGTTCTCATTTCAAGAAGTGTCATTTCTTTCCGTGTAAACCATTTCTCTTCGCTTATCTTGTCAAATGATCAGAATTTGCTTGGAGGTTTTAATATTAAAACGCGTTTCTCGTTTGTAAGTTTAAATGAAGCAATTCTGCTATTCAAAATTTACCTTTCACGAAATTTTATCTGATGCCATTGCTGTATGTTCGGCAAAAGGCCGCCAAGTTTAATGGCTTGTGATTCAGTAAGAGAAATAGTGGATTGAAGTATAACTTCCGCCCAGTACGCTACATTCATTTTCTCAAAAATCCATTTGAAAAATCATGCTTCATTAAGATATAGTCTAAATAATACACTATCCATCCGTTGCTCTTAATTACTCGATAATCTCCGTTATTGGAACAAACATTTGAGTAATTTATTTATTACATATGATGTAAATAATAGGTAAGAAACAACAATATAATGAGGAAATTACAAGAATTTTTACCTGAAAACTGTACCCAATGTGATGTATGAATAATACTAACCAAATGATTAGATAGTGTATTTCTACAAGAAGTTTTTTAGTTTAGTGAACTTGATTTAATCGCCCATCATAAGTGTAGGTATAGCACTGTCTATATCTCTCATAATACCTCTTTTATATATCTCATCCTCTCTAGGTGTCTCTTGTATAATCTCAGTCACGAGGTTTATCTCTCTCTCTCTCTCTCTCTCTCCCCTGTGTATGTTAGGCAGGCTGGCTCTATCTCTTATACACACACATTACTTTAAACCCTTTCATATAGCATATGTTATAACTATATTTTGTATATAACCTGTTGTCCCTATCCTATGTGTGGGGGGATATATATATATATATATATATACACACACACACACACACACACACAGAGAGTAACCCGGATATAAGAGTTGTCGGAACCGGAGAAGAATTCTCTTATATCCCGGTTGCTCTTGTATCCGGGTTTGGTCTATTTTGTTTAGATAAGTATAGTTCTAATTTGGGACCAGACAAAATCTCTCTTATATCCGGGTTTCGTATATCCGGGTTACACTGTATAGTGAGTTTCTCAATATTAGTGTCCGTTTTGGCTAAGTCTATACGTATCGATTACCGTCTGTCCCTCCCTCCCTGAAGAATTGTATTTAATTCGAATCAAAGATAGAGCAAGTAATAAATACGTATAGACATAGCCAAGCACAGACCCTAATAATTGACACACACACACACACCTCACGCAGTGCCTGTACATATCCAAAGGGTATATTTATATTCAGATATATAGGCGTGGGTGTTTGTCCAGTATTCGTGGTTGAATTCTCTATTCTCAAGGATATAACAGTCGAAAGAAAATAGGAATTGGATTTTGCGGACCGCTGAAGAATATAACGAAACACCAGGGATCGATTATTTTTTCACGGCCCGGAAATTATTGCATAGAGAATGATTTGCACTCTACTCAACTCAATATTCTATCGAATAATCCCGGGTAGTTATTCCTGTTACAAGCTTAATATCCTTAGATCACTGGCTTCCGTAACAGAAAGCGGAAAGCAATAGATTACAACACATGCTGTCTTATGAAAGGATGTAATTTAATCATATCTTTCTCAATGCATCTTAATGTTATTTCCTCGGTTTTCGTATTGACGTGCATAACACGGACATTTGCCTGCAACGCTTGTGAATCTGTCACGCTTAGTCGGGAATAAAGTTTTCGTACCTATTCGCAGCCGAAAAGTGCTATTATTTCCATAGTCATCTACATTGTCTTAATTTAGCTGACGTCAACTCATAATATTAATAAATTAAATCTAATTTACAACAAAGAAACGAGTACTGAACTGTTACGTAATATCACTCTATCTGTATAGTAATGTATGTTGGACCATCTCTTCGCCAATGAAGAGATCTCGAAGCAACAGATATATGGTTACACAGATACTCAGAATGTCATGGAGGTATAGATAATGGATGAACGATTATATCAAATATTAGAAAAAGATATGGCTCATAATGATAAAAGGTTTTGGAAATTATGATGCTCAAAGGACAGATCGAAGGCAATTTGGACAGGAAACAGCGTATAACCGACCTAGCGAAATTGAGTAAAATGGTGACTAAGCAAGTTTTAGGTGAGATAACGAAAATAGAATTAAGATGTACAAAGGACCGGATAAAGGTGATACCCAAGATAGCCAGCGACCTGAATGGAGATTGCACAGAGGAAAATCATTGTAAAAATTAATAGGCTTTAAATCGTATGTAGCAATTGTCAAGGAAATATCACGTGAACTTAGGAAAACAGAAAACACCAGGAAAACTATAAATTTGAAAATAAATATAGACATGTTATGGTAAGACCTATTTTAAATAAAAAAAAAAAAGAATTTAACTTGGAGCTGTGACAAAAATAGTATATACTACATTGAATGGGTTAACAAATATTGTGGGAACTATGTTGTTAAATTTATAGAGAGATCGATTATTTACAACTGAATTCAGTAAATATAAATCGAGGAGAAATGGATAGCGACGCGGAACAGTTCGAATTCCAGTTGAATCCACTACATTCACTTACGTGCTAATACCCTCGGGAAAGATATGAATCCTATTCTCCCCCCACCCCAGCTATTGGAAAGTAGCAGAACAGACCGGGTTTTCTGGTCTACCGCAGAAAGAAATGACAGCCTACCGCGGGAAAAATCTGCCTCGTCAGTTACCTATCGAAGGATAGGTGATCGCACAAGCGTGTATCATGTATGGCACATGGTATGCAGAAGAGATTTCGTAGGGGCAGAATGGAAACTCCAGTAAATGTTATAGAATATAGTAATGGAAAGGGAGGAGAAAGGACTTAACTTGAATTGTAAGAGGACAATGTATTATTGCGAGCAAAAGGTACGATCCAACCTGTGAATTAGAAATTGGAGATACAAAGATCAAGCAGCTGCAACAATTGCAGTGATTTGTGTTTTAACGTAGGGCGGAAAATGCGACGGTGCATTGGAAAACTGAAAGATAGATTCATCTTCTCACAGCAGAAGTAGACATGAGGCACAACATGTGCCTGTACAGAGGGAAGCTGAGAATACAATGGACAAAACATGTGAGCAATAACGAAATGTTAAGGAGAATGAAAACTAAACGTATATTTTTGATTAGAATCAAGATGAAACTGAAACTCCTCGGACAGATCATGAGGAAAGGGACTTGTGGGAATTCATATAAAAGGAAAGATATTCACAATCTGTGAATAAACAGCCTAACCAATTTGTATAAATGGGAAAAATTAGGAGTGGGAATATATTAGGAGGAAAAAGACAATTCTTGCTAAGAGAAACAGGACAGTAAGTTGCATAAAACTATGGTGGCTTACCTTCGGAAGGGGAAGTACACATGATTAATATAGAGAGGTGAAGTGTAAACACTTCACTAGAGCAAATACAAAATTAATCAAATCTGTCAAACAGAATTTACCACTCTTTAAATTTGTCAAAATTAATTCCGTTTAATTGATGTCGTGATAATCCCTGGATCCCAGATTGCATGAAATAGATATTCGAATAAAGAATGAGATTGCCTATCGTCTTGCTTTGATAGGATACCGAGAGTATTGGAGTATATGTAATCGGAAACGTTAATCAATAAAAAAAAAAAATCTTTTTAGTGAAGATGCTTGAAATTTATAGAAGACGACCGATAATTATAAGTACTTGTCATCCGTTTCATCATTAAATGAATCGGTTATTGTGAGGGTTCAGCGAAATAACAGAAAAGGTATCATTGATTCAAAAGCAGTAACATTTAATCATTGACGTGAAATGTCCTGGAGTAATAGTGAGAGAAACACTTTAACATTAGTTAAGAAACACATTTACCTATTTTTTTTTTTTTTTTTTTTTTTCGGGCAAATTGCAATATATTAACATAAAAGCATAAACTGAATCAAAGGCAAACCCCTGTTTAAAATTAGAACTCTTGTTGCAACAGCGAGTGTCATGAAGTCTAACAGGCACGATTTGAAAACTAAAAACAAATCCTTTTTGATGTTCGTAAAGGAAAACATGTCGGAATGAGCTGAACTACGTTAATATGAAAGGGGTCACCGATATAGGCGAGGTATAATAGTCATTATACAAATTGAACACTCAAATACGCCCTTGAACCAAAGAGATGAAAGTCAAGAATGTATAAAATAATAGTTCCTTGTAATACGTAAAATTTGAATAATGCTATTTAGCGCCAACTACGTAAAGTGCTCACGCACATAACATGCAGTATTTGATATAAGACTGATTCTATCAGCAAAGAATACTAACAAATGGTCTGTAAAAATTATGAATCCATTTATACATTGCATATGAAATGAGCTACTTACTTTCTTTAAATGGAACATTCGATTTGCAGCCAGCACAGCTGTCGGGTGAAATTTATAAAATATTTCCCTTCAATCCATTTTCCTGAAAAAATATCTTATCAAGTTCAGTAGCTTTTGTCGATCTTTCACGTATTGACGGGGATTTATTTTCTTACGTTTTTATTTGAGGTAGAGTGGAATGTCAAAACCTTGATTTTAATTTGATCTTAGAGTTACATGTGCTATCCATTTTAGCTGTTGATAATGTTGAATGGTCCCAACTGACGTCGTTGGTCTTATCTGCTAAAATTCTTTGATACAGTAGCGTCAGTTCAAAAGGTCTCGAATAAACATTTTTTCCACGAAAGACTTCATTTGATCATTTTTAACTATTAATCTGAGAGTTTTGATATTTCTGAAATATTTTACTACCATGCTTGACCTCCATATCAGCCTCGATCTGATTCGACTATTTAACATGGCACAAGTTTTCATGTTAATATTTTGGTTTTGTAGCAATTTGTGGTGTTAGACCAAACTTCGTATAACGCAGCCTAATAATAATGAACATGGAAGCCCGCAATCTTTTAATTGCCGTAAGTAACTGGGTTGTATCATTTAGTAAGATAATGGAGATGAGAATGAGTGGACAAAATCGTTTCAAACTCTGAAAATAATGACACGACCCCTGCATTTGAAGTGGTGCCCTGCATAAAACAAATCAGTTTATAAGTTCATAGACTTCGACGAAAATAAAATACGTAGACTTCTCGTCTTTGTTTGTAGCAAGTGAACATTGTTTGTCCGATACGTGGGAAAACAGTGAAGATATACTAGTGAAGTACTTTGCCGAGTTCAAAATCTTGTAAAAGAAAAGATTCAGGACAAAGAATACAGGAAGTGTTTCTGAAAGTAATTAAAAGCAATATCTCTTGTTGAATGAACGAAAACTGCGCCGAGGGCGGCAGGATACTAATATCCTAATAGATAACAAGATATCGAGTGTCATGACACTTAATTGTTCGCAGATTTCGCATATCGAATTTACCCCAAGGAAAAAAGTAAAACTGCTACGACCCAAAAGGTTACTGTGTGTGAAAAATTAGAAAGCAAACATAATTGAGATGCGAGAAAATTAGAAGTGGAAACAGGAAGTCGATAGATAACGAGTAACACTACATATAACTTTGTGGAGATCAAAGTTGGCTGAAATACATGGCATAGATGGATTTGCTCAAGCACAAAAATAATCACTTGGCATAAATCTCATGGATATATATAGACAATTCATTTGTAAATGAATGTGAACTTGTTGGCAATATAGTACTGCGCTTAAATTCATAGCCTGGGTACCATAGCGAAGACCTCGTACGAACAATTACCATGAATGTATTTATAGAAAAGACAGAGGGAAGCAAAATTATGTTGGTGGAAAATATGACTGAAGTCGAGACGCCAGGTCAGGACCAATGATATTACCGATTTAAAAAAAAAAAAAAGAAAACTCTAGATATATAACTGGAGCATCGGGACACATATGACAGCAATATTCTCAGCACGGACGAATGGTAGACATATAGTTATGTGAGATTCCGGATAGAAAAAAAGTTCTAGCATGACACTTTTAACAATCTTTCTTAGCAGCTGACCGAGCAATGGACTTGATGTAGTCGTTCATTCCCAGGGGTCATTCAGATGATTAATTTCTTCGTTAAATATGGGGAGCTACAGTCAATATATCGTTAAACAATTGAGCATGTCTCTTGGGGTCTGCATTACTGCTAAGTAGTGTTTCTGTGAATATATTGTGGCTGGCATCGAGCGGTTCGTTTCAGTTTAAATGTTGAAGCTGCCTTGAATGTTTGACTAGTCTAGATACTTGGGAAAACACTCAATCGTAGAGTGTGCAGAATGGGTTACATATCAGAAGTTATTTCTTACTGACTACCATATAAGTTTATATGCTGTTTTTTATCAAGACCGGTCACAGTAACGCTCATAAGATGTGTTCCATGTGCACAGGATACCATTATCAATCATGTTATGACGGGTATTTTGATTATTTGTAACACAGCTTTGCTCTGATTCTCTCCCGCTTAATTACTTTGATAATACTAATTAAGCAACAGTATTAGAGACCACCAGTAAAATATGTATTTCTATAGATATGGCAGAGGTATCACATCTAGATTACTGAATATGAGAAAATAAAGAATTTTAAAGTAGACTGTGATGACTTTTATTCCCATAATAAATTGCATATTGGGCATAACCAAATAACACATGACAAAAACACAAAACGATATGGTACTCGGCTAAAAAAAAAAAAGGTACTCGGCTAAAAAAAAAAGGTACTTCGCTCAGAAATGGTAGCCCGCTAAAAAGGGTTACCACTGGAGTTAATTATTAATATAAGGAAATGCCACAGTGCGTTTTAAGTATCACTTGACATAATTTGTTCAAACAGCAAGTACATATAGTACCGTCATGTCTAACACGGTTTCAGGTAAATATTCTCTATAGGGTCGTAATAAACAAAAATATTTTATTACCAAAAATATTAGTAACACTAGTAATATTACTAATAATCGTACTATTAATAATACTGGAACGTCCTGGGTATGACGGTAAACTACATCCGCGTCCTCGGTGCGGCAATGTCTCAGATGGTGTTTTCGGAGAAATAATGTTGCCAGGTGTAGGTTTTTGAAACAATAATGTTGCCAGGTGGAGGTTTGTTTTTTTTGTTTTTTTGTTTAAGTAATGTTGCCAGCTATACGTCTTTTTGTAAAAGTAGTGTTGCAAGCTATACGTCTTTTTGTAAAAGTAGTGTTGCAAGCTATACGTCTTTTTGTAAAAGTAGTGTTGCAAGCTATACGTCTTTTTGTAAAAGTAGTGTTGCAAGCTATACGTCTTTTTGTAAAAGTAGTGTTGCAAGCTATACGTCTTTTTGTAAAAGTAGTGTTGCAAGCTATACGTCTTTTTGTAAAAGTAGTGTTGCAAGCTATACGTCTTTTTGTAAAAGTAGTGTTGCAAGCTATACGTCTTTTTGTAAAAGTAGTGTTGCAAGCTATACGTCTTTTTGTAAAAGTAGTGTTGCAAGCTATACGTCTTTTTGTAAAAGTAGTGTTGCAAGCTATACGTCTTTTTGTAAAAGTAGTGTTGCAAGCTATACGTCTTTTTGTAAAAGTAGTGTTGCAAGCTATACGTTTTTTTGTAAAAGTAGTGTTGCAAGCTATACGTTTTTTTTTTTGTTTTTTTTTTTTGTTTTTTTTTTTTTTTTTTTTGAAACAATAATGTTGCCAGCTATACGTTTTTTTTATTCCATACAAAATGGGCATTTGGGGTTCATATAAACTGGATTTGGCGTTGAATAACCCACAGTGTTTGATATGCCATAAAACTCAAACAATAATACTAGACGTATGTGATAACTTCCGGAGTGGTATTGCAGTGTTACGTGATTTACGGCTGGTAGTATTTTCGGGAAGACTCGATGCACATACCGCTTAAATAAATTCAGTTTCTTGCGGACGTGTAAATTAGTGTACAGATAAATTATTCCCCGCAAAAAAGACATGTTGATAATCTAAAATTACTATTCAAAAAGAATGTGAAAATCTTTCAGCTGTTGTAACCAAGAAGTTAGAGCGCACTTTGAAAAGGTAAAATATGTTAATGGTATTGATCAACATCAGAAACCAAGGCAATTGATAGATTCGAAGAAAAGAGGCAAAATGAAACGGCATTCCATGAGTCGTCTTAATTATAAAATCGAATGGATTAATATTTAGATGCCATGATTTCGCAAGATTCTCTACGAGAGCGATCAGTTACAATTAATGGAAGGCAATTGTTGAATAATAAACTTAGTATAATTATTTTAAAATATATGCATTCGAAGAAAATACACTCCCGCCATAGCATATCAAATTGTAAATCGTTCAATAAGAATTTGCCGAATTGCAAATTCACGGAGAAAGAAACCGAAAGATATTTAAAAATTTCCACGTTAGAACGTAATTAAAACAATTTAAAACATAACGCCAAGAATTGGTAATCTGGGTAACATTTCGAAATTTTCGTACAGCAGCAGATTACTGAGAGAACATTTACAGACTTTTCTCGCGTCATTAAGAAAGCGAACAAATCAAATCGTTATGATGTGAAATGCACTGAAAAAAGGCTCCAGCAATTCACCATTCGTCCACGTATAAAATTCTTTTGAATAAGATTTCAGTTACGTTCCTAGCAAACAGTGACAGAAAACTCTACTATACAGAACTGGTTATCGAAAAATACATGTTTAAATATGTTTGGATTTAATTTCAAGCTACAACTATCTCGTGGGGATATTTAGACCAGTTCTGAAATCATGACTGTCTACATGCTAACTAAACATAGCATGGCTAAAGATTCGGTTTCTTTATCTATATATTGACATAACTTCTTTGGGAGTATAGCAGACTGATTACGTTAATTGTTCCACGGCTTTGATTAGTTTTCCTAGTTATAAAATGACACCAAATAGACATAACCTCTGCTGCGAAGAGTGATAAAAAATTTCGTGTAACTCTAAAGTCTTCTTGATAAAGCAAACGTTAAAGTCTAAAGAAGAATTAAACTCGGCTTACTAATTCCATTTTATACATCTTTAAGCTTTCCGTGCAATGTATTACAGTGTATCCCGGATATTAGAGAGTTGTCGAGACCGGAGAAGTAACTTATATCCGGGTTACTCTTATATCCGGGTTTGGTTTATTTTGTTTAGGTAAGTATGGCTCTAATTTGGGACAGCCAGAAATAGCTAAAGAATACAAAAGTTAAAGAAACAAGAGAAAATAAAATATTAAGGTAGACAAAATTTTATATATATATGGAAAATGATATAACATTTTTTTTTTCAAAAAACATTGTCTTGAAAAGAGAATAATTTAATATTCTAACAAAGAAAGGAAATTAATGTATTGTATTTAAACATCATATAGACTAACACATGTTAATGGAAGAGGAATGGATAATATCACACACACACACATATATATATATATATATATATATATATATATATATATATATATATAATGGATCCTCCTGTCGATTTCGAAGTATCAGGATTGTGTTTTTATTTGAGCCACTTCAGTCCCGCTAGTGACCCGCATACAAGTCCACACTGGTGCAACAGCGAGGATCTCGCAACATAGCCCCAAAAATATTTGAGACGCTTTTCGACGTCATATAACTGTTAGCCGATGTATACGACTGATTTCGAAATTTCTGCTACCACTCTCGTAAAAATACCTCCAGTTATTTCTCTCCAGAGCAACTCACTCGAAGAAACACTGACAGCTGTGTGGTTACTCTTTACCTTGTCTTTATACCTGAGTCACGGCCGTTCAACTGTCTTTAGTTCAATGTCGATGGTGGCTATACATGAAGAACTAGGTATTCTCTCGTCCTTACAACATGAT
>OZ010581.1:59854295-59979295 GCA_963932145.1 Acanthosepion lycidas
AGCATTTTTTTCATAGGCACAATTTCTCTTTCCATTCCAAGAGGAAATAGAAATATATACGAAGTGAGGGAACAATTATTTCCTTCAAAATCCCAGTCCATTTCTGGTTACTAGATTTAATAGGATAACAAATACAGAGAATATATGGAATGACAGTGCACCATAATGGAAAACACAAGCGAGAAAATGTATAATAAATATTCATCAATAACGTAAATATTAGTGTAGAGAACTAATAATCCGCCATGGATTGAGTATTCAACCTCACAAAGACCAATACAAAAAAAAAAAAAAAACTTATCTACAGCAAAAGAAATGTGAATGTATGGACGATTGTAGATACAGGAATAATTCTTGTAAAATGTGCATCTACTCCGTGTGATCATAAGTATTCAAATAAGTATTTCTCACTCTCTTCTCGGTCACATTCCCCACCCTCTTCTGTCACAGTATACATACATGTACGAACACTTATTCTAAATGTTTATACTTTAACGCATAATACGGAAATATTCAATGCTTTAAAATGCGCATATATATATATATATATATATACTCTCTGTAACAATGGCTATCGATTCTTTATTGTTTAAGCAATAATTAATAACATTTCTGAAATCAATAAGGTTAAACCTGATATAGTAAAAAGATGTCCTGTGTAACTGCCCCTGCATTTGCTCTCTTCACTTACCCATTATCTAATGTTTCTTTTTGAGTATTTTTTTTTTATTTTACCTTGTTGAATCGTACCTTAATTATTTGTGTATTAATTATAGAAGTTTAAGTTAATTAGTGGTTTATGTGTTTGAAATTATATATAATCTTACATTGATTGCACAGCTGGGAATTTCGTACGTTCTGCATTCGTAACGTGCAAATTGGGGTGGGGGTTAAAACCGCTTCCTTCATATATTTTTGTTGTCGCAATATAAGAATGCAACAACTGTTGCATTCTAAACAGATACCTTCAAAACATCGTACTCGCAATTATGACTTCCAACTGCAGAAAATCAAACCCTGCCCATTAAACGACAGATGCATCACCAAATTGTTAGTTTATAAAGCTGAAATGAACTTGAGAAGTCCAAGTGTTATGTGGGCTCTACGGGAAACCGTTGGTAATGGCGCTTCTACCACCACCAAATGACATTAGGCAATATCGAATAGAGAAACAGCGCTGTCCTCTCTACTTTTTTCCGGAAACTTAAAAGCGAGAATAAAAACCAAATTATCACTTGGGAACTAGTGACTAAGCCAAATCCTTCACTTGGAAAGGAAACAGATATAACCCACGTCGTTCTGAGAAATTAATAATCCTGAAAAACACAAACAATCCTAATGTCTTAAACAAAAGAATTGACTTAATACCAACCTGCCTAAAAAATCTAATTTTCTACTCCAACAAGCTGACCCAGATTAGTATAGTTTAGCCGGACACGTGGGCCATATATATACTAGTATTGATATTATTTATTTTTATTAATGTTTATAATGTATTATACAACTATCGTTAATATTAGACTGTAACGCATTTAACTTATTTGCTTATTCCATTATTTTCATTACCTTATCACTTACCATTTTTTAATATTGTTTTGAATTATCTTACCTTTTAGTCTTACTATCAGTAATGTGTTTATTTTTATTTGTAACACATACACACACTATATATATATATATATATATATATACACACTATTTATTTACACATTTCTATTTTTGATATGTATTTTATTAGTATTTTTATTTTTATCACGGCATATTATTGATATCACTACTCTTATTTAATTTATTAATATGTTACTTTAATTTTCATGAAAAAATTAGTTGCCTCCTTGATATGTAAACGTTTTACTTATTCATTCCTTTTAATAACAGCGTCACTTGAAATTAGTTTGTAATTCTAATCATATTATTAAAGATAAATGCTAATCTGCGCCTAAATTCCAATGGCAAATTAAACTAAAATACATTTATATATTTTAAGAAATATAATAATCCACCCAGATAATACAATACATTGCTATGACCAGAAATATTAAAGAAGCAGTGTTAATCCCCAAAAAAATGAATCTGATGAAAGCAGAATTTGATACTCAGTTGAGCAGTCAATGCAAGATATTATGTCTTAAACAGCTTTATTTAATAGGGAGTACATTTTTTCTCATACTATACAGTGCGTATATGAATTTATACACTCTTATAAGAGCGCTTACTCGTGCATTTATCTATATTTATCCATTTTGTTTTATATATATATATATATATATGGTGATTGCAAAATAACTTCCTATTTTTATGCTTGATGAACTCCCATATTCTAAAATTATTAGACACGAGTCCATCATAGACAAATATAAATTTGTTCCTTACAGCTGTATTTTAATCGGTTATAGAAATTGTCTACGATCACTCACAGAAAGCATATATAGTTTTGAAGGATGCTATATTTATGGCTAAAAGTGCTCAATATCAAGATAAAACACAAATATAAATCGGACCCTGACTTTAACCTCGTGTTCTGAAAGACTTTGAATAAATACATTGTTGTTGATGGGATATTTACATTATTTCAATGGAAATAATTCATTGCTTCAAAAGCCATTAAATTGGAACTTATTTTTCTCTACTTACAAACTGTTATTCATGAGTACAGGAATTAAACATTAATTCACATATTTCTCTTTTTTTTTTTTTTTTTTTTTAAATTAACAATTATAATTAAATCCTATGTGACTTAACTTTTTTCGAAAATGGATGCTAACATCTAATTAGACATTTCTTTCTGAAATTAACGCCGTAATATACTTCTTAAACGTTTGAATTCAACTTCCACTACGTATTCGAATTCACCAACTGTCATGACCTAATATGATAAGGTATTATTTCGGATATCTTTTTATAACCCAAGATACATCACTGAGCAATTAAACAATATATTAAGATATTAACGTCAAACAAGCTATTTAAAGATTTAATTACTTTCTGGGCAAACTGATGAAAGAAAATCTGTTAAATCCTTATGTAAGCACAGTGTTGAATTTTTATCATTAAAGCATTAATGTAACAGATTCAATACCACGTATATTACTGGGAAATATCAAATCAATGAATTATAATTTCATTTCTTATGTTAACTGGTTTCTAAACATTTTCGTTGGAGCATTCGTATCATGTACAGGTTAATCTAGATTTAATGATGATATTTTCATTATTTTAAGTAACACATGCATTATTGGAGTTTGAATATAATAATTTGCTACATGTGGCTTAGCTGTTGCACAAGTTTACCATTTTGGACTCATCAGTGAGGATCGAACTCCACTCAGTTTTAATTGATTTAGAGAGACAAGTTTGCTAACCATTATACAAACTCCAATCGCACAAATATCGATTAATTTAAATTTTAAAAGCGGAGGTTAGATGTGACATATGACCGCGCTTGTAGAGCACCCCCATTATATTTTCTAAACAATGCCTAGATGTGGCATAAGTTCGAAAGTATAGGGCACCCAGTGAGGATAGAACATAGTGCAGAGTCGTAGATATCTAGCGAGGCAAGCATTACAGCAATGCATAGTGCTCGATGTTTGAAACGTACTTTAGACCGAGAGTGTAGAGCGTTCACTGAGAATCGAAGCTTGCTAATTATTACACCACGTCGTAGTGCTCACAAACACTGGAGACTGGACTTCTTTTACTGCATTATGTTTTAGATATTGACAGGGCGTAAAAATCGTGCGTAGTAAAGAACTACCAAACAAATGGATGGAGAAGCAGAATTATAATTGGACATTTTTCTTTTAAGTGTCCTGTCTCTTCAATACATAGGAAATCACAGACCTCCACTCCTTAGTGTCCCTTGTAGCCCTCCATATTTTTTTTTTTTATTTCGCACAAATCTTGTTCCCCCATTCATTTTCCCAAGCCCATCACGTATTTTAAGCGCCGCTTATCTCTCTTTCTTTCGCCCTCTGTCTTTCTTTCGCCCTCTGTCTTTCTTTCGCCCTCTGTCTTTCTTTCGCCCTCTGTCTTTCTTTCGCCCTCTGTCTTTCTTTCGCCCTCTGTCTTTCTTTCGCCCTCTGTCTTTCTTTCGCCCTCTGTCTTTCTTTCGCCCTCTGTCTTTCTTTCGCCCTCTGTCTTTCTTTCGCCCTCTGTCTTTCTTTCGCCCTCTGTCTTTCTTTCGCCCTCTGTCTTTCTTTCGCCCTCTGTCTTTCTTTCGCCCTCTGTCTTTCTTTCGCCCTCTGTCTTTCTTTCGCCCTCTGTCTTTCTTTCGCCCTCTGTCTTTCTTTCGCCCTCTGTCCCGTGAGTACCAGACTTTACAAGCCCTCCTTCCTCATTACGTGCCCCAGAAGTTTCAACTACCTCTTCTTGCTGTTAAATATAAGTTCCCTCTTAGTTTCCATTCTCCCAAACTTTGTCGTTGCTCAGTTTCGGTTCAGGGTTTCCTCTGCATTTTTTTCAGTAAACCACATTTCTGTTGCTTCAAGTCTCTTCATCTTTGAGGACATTGTCCAACCTTCACTAGCACACAGGAGATATATCGCGGAACAGTTCAGTACTTTTTTCTTTCTTTCTGACGATTTGTTACGGACTCTGCTTAGCTTTTTGAAGCTATCTTTTTGCCCTCCTAGTACGTATTCGGGTCTCTGTTTCGCACTTTCTCTCCCCTGTAAGAACACTTCCCTGATATTTTACATTTCTGTACTTACTCGATTTTAGAATCTCCAAACTGTAATTTTGAGGATAACAATGCATTCTCTCTTATAATTTATGCTTAGTTCTTTAATCTCGTTTTCCTTCGCTACCTTCTGTCAAAAGATTTGTAGATTGACTTCCGTCTCTGCTATCAGCACTGTCATCTTCCAATCTTATATTGGTTAGGACTGTGGCCGCCAATAACAAATACTGGTAGGACTACTACTTCTCTCTGAATTACCACGATGTATAACTTTAATAAATCAAACGAGAAGACACATCCTTGTCTTATACCACTTTCTATTTTTACTGTAAATATGATTAAACGTGTGCGTTTTTCTAAATTGAATTAAGCTTTCTTAAATTTCTGAATTTTGAAGGAGACTCGTTATGTTTATTGCATTTCAACAGAAAAACCAAATAATGTGGTGTTGATTAAATACAAACTTGATTAGCGAAACTTCAAAGGGAAATTTTAATTTTATGATAGATCATTGTGATACTTAAATAACTTCCATATTACTGGTGGACTAAGACTTAATGCAAAGGAATACATAAGCATATGTTTAGCTCGCTCGCTCGCCAGCTCTCCAGTTATCGTGAACCAGTGTATTTGCATCTGATTCATGTCAGAAAATGATACGACTGAATATAATTTAATGTGAATAGGGCTACAGTGTAACCCGGATATAAAAGAGATGTCGGAACCGGAGAAGAAGTCTCTTATATCCGGGCTTGGTCTATTTTGTTTAGGTAACTATGGCTCTAATTTGGGACCAGAGAAAAGCTCTTATATTCGGGTCTCTCTTATATTCGGGTCTCTCTTATATTCGGGTCTCTCTTCTATTCGGGTCTCTCTTCTATTCGGGTCTCTCTTCTATTCGGGTCTCTCTTATATTCGGGTCTCTCTTATATTCGGGTCTCTCTTATCCTAGTTGCACTACTACATTTTAAGTGCAGTTGATTTGTAGTGACAGTCATATGTACTTGACCTACGCTAGAAAACCATATTCTGCTTCGCATTCGGTATTTCACCCGCTCGTCAAACTTACCAGGTGCATTTGAGAATTGACATGGAAGGTAACCTCATAGCCACAAACTGCGAAATCGCGCCTCTAATGATGTGACTACTCGTGTGTGTTGGTGTGTGTATATCTATATATATATATATATATATATATATATATATCGTAAAGAGCCAAGTAAACCTACCTTATCGTGAAAATCCGTTTAAGTGAAGCCTAGGTAGGTTTACCTGGCTCTTAAGAATATTTTATTTATTCCCGCTCTACTTAACATATTGAGCACTCTACGCTTTAGCTTTGCTACTCTGTTGATTTTTTTTTCTTCTTTGGACTAAAGACTTAATGAACTGGACGATTGTTTCGCCCTGTTCTAATGTTTTCAGTTCCTTCTTTTTTTTTTTTCCAATTTTAATCTCGAGCGATATATCTACAAGTTGGGCTATCCGAGTTTTTTTTTTTTTTTTTTTTTTTTTCCAACCGAATATTACTATATAAGGGTTGTCGTCCTACTTCTGTGAGAGTCAAATAGTAGAACGTTAATTAAACGCTATGTTCGCGCAATTAATCCTAGTCTGTCAAACGTTTAAAGAATTCTACAAAACTACATAACCTCGCAGCGACATCAATCGACGATATCCAGTAGAATATGTATTGATTTAAACTAACGATGGATTTACTTACGTATTCGTGTTAGTTTCTCTAGTTTATATAAGTTTAAGATTTATTTCTGTTTAGTTCTCCGAGGGGCTGGAATGATATGCTCTCGGCCCGTCCAGCTAAAGAAACTTTAAAATGACAATTTATTGTAATGTTAATATATTCTTGGCCGGCACGTCCTTCCATATCTAACGATGCTTATTAATATGATGCAGGTTATTAACAGCTCAAGATTATACAGTTAGGCTTTGAAATAAATGACTTGCATTTAATTTAATTTTACAATCAGAGAAAAAATATATCAACGGCTAATATTTGTTGCGTTATACCGAGTGTCACATCAAAATTGTCCAATTATTAGATGAAGATCTGAACCGGTGTATCTTAGAATTGATTAATGGTATCTTAGGAGAATCATCCGAGGTTTTTTTATAACAATATTAAACCCTAATTTGAGAAATAAGAATGTATAATTAGTCTCTAAGCTTAACAGAAATATCGAGATGAAACTCATCATAAAAGGAAATGACATGTTCTTTATTAATTAATCGTAGCTAAATATTTAAAGCTTAAGATTGAAATAAAGTGTGTGTGTGTATATATATATATATATATATATATATATATATATATATATAAAAACAGGATAACTTCGTGTCGGTATAGTGTATTTCAGACCAGCACTGCCATATACAGTCTTCCTCAACCTTAGACTGTTTCGCAATGGGGGTTTTGAATTTAGTTTAGAGAGCAGTCGGTGAAAATGTATAGAGCTACTTGATGAGGATACTGAAATGGTGACAAGATATGCAGGTGTGGAATTTTATTTATGGCCAAAGATTTTAGTTGTATACAAGTGAATTTACGTTCCTGCTAGTGGATTATATTATTACGTGGTGGGGAATTTGACACCACACACACACACATATATATATATATATATATATATATATACACACACACACATGTTCTTAACATGAAAACAAACAAAAATATTGAAGCTTTATACATAAAACAGTTGAAACCTAAACTGAACAAAATAAGCTATGAAATCTCTGCAAATATCCATAAATGTCTATAATTTATAAGAGAAGCCATTGGTATATACCAACGGTTTCCCATACTAAATACTTCCCGTTTTTCTTTCTCGCGTGGTCATGTGTGACGTCACGAGCCGCGACGCGATTTTTGCTTCCACGTCTCGTATATACGAGTTTGTCGTTATTTGGAAATTTTCATGCAGCAAGGGCGGACTATCATTGTTTCGTCCGTGTGTTCTTTGATTTATTGAAATTGTAATCTTTGATAATTGCTTGTGTAATCCGGAAGCTGAAATTGGATTTAAACATGTATCAATATGGTGTTTTCCTAACGTCTTCCAACGAAAATGTGATTAAGCTTATCAGACACTATGAAAGGAACTTAATTAAAATAAAAAGACAAAACTTGTCTATATTATTTAATGAAACCTGCATTAATGAAAAATTGCTGCCAAAATATACACTATATATATATATATATATATATATAATCTCCTCCATTTACACCATTAACGTTCATTTATTTTTGGAATAGAGCTGTACACGAAATTCTTTGAGAGGAAGATATTAAAGAAAAAATGTAATCAGAGGGCGGTTTACATCAATTGGTTGGGGAACCGTTGTTTGTTGGTAGTTAATGAGTGATAAGTTAAGATCTATATTTCTTTATAAGCTTGAAGCTGCTACTATGACTACATTTTATATATATATATATATATAGAGAGAGAGAGAGAATTTCTAAATTCATTCATGATGGTCCTCGTCCTATTTAACTTAATTTTCTGCCTTAGAGTTGCAAGGTGTCACACAGCTTTCACCTACGATTCCATTTTCAAGTCATTTCACTGCTCTTTGGACCGACATAAACAAACGTTTATTGAAGTGAGTTGGCTGATTTTTAACACATTTCTGGAAATGAAAAGTCTTCTTTCTGTTCTGACATTCGGCTCGAGGTTTCTTCTCTACTGTTCCATATTTTTAAAACTTACTCACCATTCTCTTGATGGTTCAGGAATGGACTTTAATGACGGAGACCAGGGTAGGAATGTTGCTAGAATTACTAAAAGCCTGAATGATATTTTTCTTTTCCCCATTTGTCAGTTAGGTAAAGAGAGGTTAAGACACTAAACAATTTTATTCTGTTCCCATTTTAGCTGAATAACTCAAATTGTTTTTCAGTGATTCTTAAGGAGAATTTTCGCAAGATGGCTAAAAGTTTTAGAAGCAGGAATAAGAAACTCAATTTTTTTTCCAATATTAAGCATATTCTATTATGGATAATTATACTGTTACGATTTACACAATTTTACACTTAAACCGTATATATATATATATATATATATATGAGTGAAATTTCCCATAATATATATGGTTTAACTGTAAAATTGTGTAAATCGTGTGTGTGTGTGTGTATATATATATATATATATATATATATATATCTATATATATAAATCACATCAATCTCCTCTTACACATGTGTACTGGGTATAACAGCAATTTTGTCGAAATTGTGTTAAAGGATTGGTTAATTTCCCATCCCACAAAATGCGTAATATCTAAAACCCACTATATAAACTGAGTTTTTTCTTTCCAGGTTTTCAGATAAACCTTTTAGCCATATTGACACGATTTTTTACAAAAATGTCTGAACAGTCTTTGAGTTACGCAGCTAAAAAGAACATGTTAAAATAGTTTTGTGTCATCCCCTCTATATCTTCACAATGAGTGAGAGGAAAATGATCATTCAGGCCTTCAGTATTGGTACTAACATTCATACACTTGCTTCCATCTTCCAATCAATTCAATAACCATCAAGAGAATGGTGAATAAGCTTAAAAAAAGGGAAAACTAAAGCCGAAATTTGGATCAGGTCACAGTTGCAGGAGTCATTTTAAATTCGACGTAAACAAATCACACTGGTCATAGTAATGCAATACCGTTATAAAAACCTCGGAGAATTCTAACAAGATATGTGTAATCATTTCTAAGATAAAACGGTTTCAATCTTATTCTGACAATTGGAAACATTTGCTGTTACACAAAAATACACAATACATACCCTGTGTGTGTGTGTGTGTGTATATATATATATATATATACTATAAATTAATTGATTTAAAATGTTAAAATTACTGGGTTTTAAAGACACAGCAAAAATCATAAATCACGTTTCCAAGGATACAGAAATCCATTCAACCAGACAAGGGGTGTTTGCTTGTTCATTATCGCTGTATCAGTTACGTTTTGGTAGGAATGTATTTTTCAAGGAAATCTGACATCCGTTAATATATATATATATATATATATATAATATAATATCTATCACTGATTATCTTTCTTTAACCCCACAACGTCCACTATATGGTCTAACGAACATCTCGCGTTAAAGTTTTGAATTTCAAATTTTTTTCACCAATGACCCCTCAATACATAACATTTTCTGCACCTGAACTGTTATTGTCTTTGTTCTATGTAGCAGCGATCCTAACATGATTCCACGCATTTAAAAAAAAAAATCTATATTTTCTGCTCGATGAATCGCTTAACCAACTAAAATAAATTCGCACGTCTGACGTAGGTATATGCATATTTATTAATAGCTAATTCTTGGCTCCGTTTTACTACATCGAGCACTATTATGTTTACACCTCATCGCAAAATTTGGTAATTATTTACTTACCTATGTATACAAGCCAGAACGCATGTATAGTGTTTTTCATTTCTTTACTTCATTTTCCTAAACCTATATCTATAAATTACTCTTTGACGTCGACCATTTTCTTCGGTGTATACCAGTCTGTATACATTACGACATACGTCATTGCATGATGGAACTTTTTTCTTGACTACTCTACATAAAAGCAAACTCTTCTCTAAAAAGAAAGAATACGTATTCATCTTATTACATAAAAATGAGTGGGTATTGACTAGAATATAACTTTTTCGCATAAAGAGAACACCACGATGATTGTGAATCTGCCAAGATCTTTTGATTTAAGTCCCTGAAAACCTCGCATAGTGATGACCTCCTTGAATTTGAAAAAAAAACTTATTCTCTGCAATTGACGTAATTAAACATATTACGAAACATAACAGCCTAGAAAAGAGTATGAAAAGATATTGGCAAGGTGGGCAATACAGATAAAATCCGAAAAAAAAACAAAAACTGGCAATTTATATGATCACAACGTTGCCCACTACCACAAAGCTATCTGTAAGGAAGTTAATAAAGTAAATAAAAAGCTCCAGCTGGACGTGGAAAATGATATCAATTAAGAGGCACAAATCATAGCCATCAAACGTAAAATCGACGAGAGGATGCATATGATTCAAAAGCAACAGACTTTTATTACCTTTTAAGGGCCATAAGGGTAATTTCCCCCAACAGTCCACAGTTCCGATTGCTTAAACGTTCTAAGAATAATATAGGCAAAATCAGTAATTCTATAATTGAACGAGTTTGCAACTACACCACGAATGCCACAGGGGTCAACCAATGAAAACTATTATAGACACTATCAATTGGTCTGATAATACAGTGTAACCGGGATATAAGAGTTGTCGGGACTTGAAGAAGTATCTTATATTTGAGTTTCTCTTGTATCAGGGTTTCTCATATCCTAATTTCTCTTATATACTGGTTTCTCATATCTTAATTTCTCTTATATACGGGTTTTCTCGTATCCTAATTTCTCTTATAGCCGGGTCCTCTTATTTCTTAATTTCTCTTATATCCGGGTTTCTCATATCTTAATTTCTCTTAAATACGGGTTTCTCATGTCCTAGTTTTTTATATCCGGGTCTCTCTTATATCTGAGTCTCTTATATCCGGGTTACACTGTATAGGAAATAAAAGCGAGTGCAATTTTCTGCATTTCAACATCTTCAACGTTTACCTTTCTATCACCGAAGACCTGTTAATGGCTGCTATTACTTTGGGCAAGAATTATTGCACCGTCAGAGATGAGGATATCTGTATCATTACGCCGGCCCCAAAACACATCCTATATCACGATGATTTTTTGTGAACCGAAAACGACAATCCTAACTTCGCTACAGCGATGGTGGTGTTCGACACCGGAAGCTTGTGAACTAGCCATCATTCTATCATTATGGAGGTTCGTGACTACTTTTGATAGTGAGAATATTGGCCTGTACAGAGATGAGGGAGTTATATTTCTTCATAACACAAATCCTCAACAAATTGACCGGATTATGAAACAGTTAATCAAATTCTTTAAGATCATGGCTTAATATCAACAAGACCAATGTTATCTTTCTTGACACAATTTTCAATCTATCCAGAGGAGTGCACATACCTTATAATAAGAAACTTTCTAACAATATTTACATTAGAAATTAATCTAAACTACCCACCTAGTATCTTTGATAGCCTACGTTGCACAGATTTGTGCAGGTTATCTACTAACTCTAGTAATAATTACATCTTTGACAAATACAAAATCAAATATATATGATCTAAATAAAAGCAAGTACAATATTAAGATGGGATGCATCCCAAGTACTAGCAGGAATATCAATAACAAAAAGTAGAAATAGAAAACGAACTTATTGCAGTCGGTTTTAACGGTAACATCAGGACCAACATCGGTAGAATCATTCTTAAACTAGGACGAAACAGTTTAGAGATGACTTCATTCTGAAAAGAAATTGAACAAGATTAAGGTTAGATATAGCTGCACTAGAAACAGTGAGCACAATATATAGCACAACTTTATAACATCGCCCTTAAATTCTTATTGTAGCTATGATCAGAAATGCAATTGCCGTAATGGTTGCGTCTACCCTATGATTGGTAATGCATGTATAAAGGAGTTATATATGAGACTTGCATCAGGCGCAATTGCCAAATAAAATTTTATTTTGGGTCAATTGCAAATAATTTGAAAAAACGTTTTTACCATCACAAAATCTACCTTAACGACAAAAATACGCAAATGCTACGGCACACTCTAAGTTTTACCGGGGTATCAAAAACTAAAAAAAAAAAAAAGGTACACGCCTATTGTAAATTCGGAATTTTTCGTTAAAATTAAACCATTCTCTAGGAAGGGAAAAAAATGCAATTTGTTGTACTAGACAAAAAGTACATCCTCAAAAATATTGACAATTATAATATACTTAATAAGCTAAATGAGCTTATGTCCTGTTGCACGCATAGAAAAATATTTCTGATAAAACAGTGTAATACTGGTTAAATAATTTTCGACTTCATTTACTTTGGAGCACACACTGGTTATCTCCCTTTAACCTCACAACGTCCAATAATGGGCGAACGAATTCCGTTTCGCGTTCAAATTTTGAATTTCAAATTTTTCATTTTTTTCTCCCAATAACACCTAACAAAATCCAATTTTCTGTACCTTTAAACACCATATTAGCCTTGTACTATTTTCGCAGCATCTTAATTTTCAACAACGTAGAAGCGTTCCTACTATGTTCCTCTGCGTGTGTGTATATATATATATATATATATATATATATATATATATATATATACACATGTTGTACCTGACGATTTGAGTAACCAACGAAACTTATGTTGCACACGGAACGTAGGTCTAGGCATATTTGTTAATATCTATTTCCTAGCTCTGTCTAACCACATCGAACACTTATGTTTACACCTCTTGGCAAAATTTGATAATTTATTTGCTTATCTGTCTATACAAGCCACCACGCGCATATACAGATGCATATATTTAGTTATTTAATTTTCCAAAACGTATATATTCATTCATCGCCACACGCATGCTCATATGCTAAAATCATATATATATATATATATATATATATATATATATATATATATATATACACACACACGTTCATACGCTAAACGCGCGCACACACACACAATAAGCCCTCTAAAGTATTTCTCTAGAATTCGTGATGTTAACCCCACGAGATTTTTTTTTAATAGAAAAACATCTTGACTAAGCACCAATGCCTTTAGAAAGGCTTGAAGATAATAACCGACGCTTCTTGTTCAAGTACGCCGATTGAAGTGTTTTTTCTGAAGCGAAGCGAAATGTTGTTTTTCACTAGCTGCGAACATCGTCGGTTTCTGACCCGGGTCTTTAGGGGAATAACATCGGATTTTTGATTACTTCTTAAATCGATATCGACCTGTCACTTCAGTCAATTATGGTAAGCGAACTTGTAACTGATCCTAATCAGTTACTTTTGTATTGAGCGAGCCGTTTTGAAGATGCTCTCTCGACAAAGAAAGAGCCGGCCAGATGTGCGTGCGGAAATTGCTCGTTGCACTTGCGGATATATTGACAGATTGATTCACCGTGGATTGAATTGGGAATTGCCGCAGGGAGGATGCAAATGTGAGATTGAAAGAGAAAATAAACGAGAGAAGTGTATGATGTTCTGTTTAGAGGAGAAATGAAGGAAAAAAATATTTCACAGTCCAAATCGAAAAAAAATATATTCCTCACTAATCAGAAAATGGGCGGGGTCGATGCTGTTTCGAAAGATAGAAAAGGTCTAGTACTGTTACCAAGTTTGTTCTCAAGTGGGAGAGTTATGAAAAAGCAAGCAAGAAAGAAGTTTGAAGACAGAAAAAAAAATCAGAATTAAAAGGAAATGAATGGTCAAATTAAAAGTAGGTAAGTTCGAAAAAAGTGATAGACCCTCTGTTCGTAGAATAGTGCAGAGGAGCGAGAATAGAGAAATCGGAGGGAAAGAAATTATACGCTGACTTTGGTCTTACGATATGTGACAAAGAAGCGAAGAAAATAAAACATATATCATACTGAAAATGGAAAAGTGTACATATAAAAAAATAATAGCAAAAATTCGTTGGATAAACGAACTATAATATTCGCAAAGAAAAAAAATAAGCCGTGGTACCTGGCGATCTCCGGGTGTACATAGCTGCAATTTTATAACCGCACAAATTTATACCTGCAAACCATTTATAAATGTCTGCCTGCACCCCCACTTGCATGCATCATCCGTTGGTATACTAAGCTGCTTCCCACTCGTCTTCTTTACGGTACGTTCTTCGCAAGTGTTTGATTGTTCTTTAATAAATTAATTCCATCGATTAAAATCTGTGTGCTCGTTACTCAGGGTTAAATTGTTTCAATGTTTTACATATTCAGTAAATTTTCTAACGCTGTAACAGGTTTAAAATAGTATGGTATTGTTCACAAATCCAATTAAAAAAAAAGAAAAAAAAGACAGATAAAGTTCCCTCCTTCTTGGTATGTTTACTTTAATATTGGAGTTAATGTTCTTCGCCATTTTTTCCCTAATTCTTCAGTAATCGTTCTCGATCTATGCATCAAAGTTTATTTGAATGCCAATTTAGGTTGGAATCATGACAAAACTATAGGCTAAATGGAAAAAAGTCATTGGACTTAATTTGTCGCAGATTTCGTCCACTTAGCCGAAATAATCTAAATAAAACATTCAGGCAAAACAATGTGTTTGCCATATATATTTGACACGGCAAATCTGGAAAGCATCGGATGAAGAACAAGGGAGTTATGGCACGAAAACGGGCTTTTTCTACAGGTTTTCGTGGTGTTTCGTTATACCCTGTGTGGACAGGACTAAAACCATACGGTTTTATTTCATGCAGGATTGCAATTTTTTTCCCCGACATCTTTGAAAATCTGAAAAAAAAAAAAAAAATGGTGTCATTTTTTTTTTTTTTTTTTTTTTTTTTGCCGATGTTGCAGGAAAAGTATCAAGCTCGCTACATAACCTCGTAACGCGAGCTCTGTTTTGCATTAAATGGAAAGAATATCAGCTCATCCAGTAAAAATTTTGTTCGCGTGTAACTTTGCCTTGGTTTTTGCCAAAAGTAGTATCGACCTTAATTTGTATCGATTTATTTCCCAAACCCGAGGTGCCTGGAGGTTGAAAATTTGGTCTACACTGATGATAGTAAATATACAATGTGTGTGTACAATTTCATCAGAATCACTCGGGAAATATGAACGTGCATAAATAGCACATACACACGGTCATGCATCTTCTGTTTTATAGATACAGATATATCGCGGGTGTAACAGCGAAATGGTCCAATTGTTAGATTAAGTTTTGAAGCGTTGTACCTGAGAAATAATTAAAAATATCTTAGTGAAATTTTCCCAGGATTTTATAACACTATTGGACTCTACTTTGAGCAATAAGTATAAACTCTCCAGCTTAAAAGAAGAACCATGAAGTTGATCATAAAAATATGTTCGCACTTAATTAATCATTAGTATCGGAAGTTCTTGAAGAATTGAAATAAATTTCATATATATATATATATTATTCCATAAACCCTTTATAGCTTATTCAATATTATGTTCGTTCTCACTAATCTAAAATTCTAACCTGGAGTAATAAAGTGCCTCAGTTTTCATGTACGATTTCATTTTAAAGTTTTTTTTTTTTTTTCTTTTTTTCCACTGCTCTTTGCACTGTCATAGCTGAAACTCCTCTCTTACATGCCAAACGTCTTATAGATTGAGTTGGTTCTTTTCTAATTGATCTCTTCAGCTCTTAGTTGAAATGGAGATTCCTCTTGTTGCTGTGACCTGATCCAGGTTTACGGTCTACTGTTACCTCTTTGTTAAACTAATTCACCGTGGCTTTGGTGCTACTTGAATATATTTGAACATGGTTGCCAGATTATGAATATAGATACTATTTTCGAAACCACGAATTAACTTTGTTCCTCTTGCAACTGCTCAGTTAGGAAGACAGTGGGGCTGACACAAAAGGATTTTAAACTGTTCTCTCTCTGGCTGAATTTTCAGTGACTCTTACGAAAACTGGTGTTAAAATCGCTTTGTTGAAATACATGGAAAAGGAAACATTTCAGTGCAATTATTACTTTTTATGCATTAAACATTTAGCTGGATGGACAATTATGGTGCTACACTTACTATATATACATACATACATATATATATACATATATATATATATATATATATATACACTAGTACAATCTACGTCCAAGATATGACAATACATTAGGTCCGACGCGAGGCTTCGAGGGGCATGGAACTACCACATCATTGCTGCTGTTCCCAGGTCCGCTTACACACAGGGTGGTAGCATTCATTAGGGTTTCAGCTAGTGGCAAATAGTTTACTCTCGATCTGGTGTCAATACACTACGAAATTATACAAATGCATTTTTGTAGATTATACATTTTCGTGATTATAAAGTTACTAGCTCTACATGTAAAAAAAAAAAAATTGACTAACAATATATTTTACATAAATTTTTAATACTCCCAAGAAAATTAGCAAAACGGCAATTTCCGTTTTTCTCAAAAGAATTGCACCCACTTCTCATGTAGAATTTCGCCGTGGATGGCGACCGGTGACGCACGGAGATGGAGTCCTGGTTACTTAGTGACTCCTGATCCGGTATAAAATAACCAGGAATTTACACAGTACGTCACTTCTGTCTCTACGGGTAGATGGAATAATCCAATCCAATCTCCCAGTCAAATAGTGGAAAGGCCTATTTGGGGTAAAAGATAATGCTGCGACGTGGCTGCTAATTCTTACACTATACTATACTTGAGTAGATGCGGTGGAGGAATGCGGGTGATAGTATCTACGTTCACTATACCGTCTCTGTAGCCTCGGGGGATCAGGGCGAATGGGATTATTTCCCCACCCCCGCTGATAGACCCTCAAGAAGGAAAGATATGGTAGTTTGTGTGCACAGACGACGAATACAAAATTATATTGCTAGTTCTTATAAACGAATATGAAAATATGAAAACTACGAAAAAGTGACAATGGAATATCGGAAAGAAAACAAATTCCAGTTTTCATAGTCATAGATTCATTTTGATGGTGAAATAACAAGTGTCACCTATTGTCTTGCAAAACGTTATATCAGCCATGATAGATCCAAAATCTCGCACCTAATTTAAGTAAAATCCAAAAAAGTCGTAGAAAATTTGCTACAAATCAAGCAAATAAACGGACATAAAAGTAATAGCTTATCCCCGCCAATTTGTTAATATATCTAAGGGAGTAATAAAATGCCAAGAATTGTTATTCCGCTCACAAAAAAATAATAAAAATAATGACATCCTAAATAAGGCGTAACAGACGTCAAAAGAATAAAAATAAATGAAACCTCAATAAAAACACACTTATGTTGACATTCAACGGACCTACTCCAGCAAAAGATTTAGATGAAATACACAATGACCAAAGTAGAACCATACAATCCTAATCCCCGTTGATGTGACAAATGTAAAAAAGAAAATGTCACATACAAAATAATTGTACGACAGCATTGGTCTATCAAAGATGTGGGGAACTCTAGTTTAGTCATGAAGAGTCAAACTTTGAAACACCTTTTTAAATTTCAAAAAAGAAAACCTCGTATTCTAAAGAGTGTAACATGGAAAAAAGATAATTATAAGAATAAAATAGGCGCAAAACATTTCGTTCCAAGAAGCCAGTAAGCAGGTCGAAACTAATTACTGTTAAAATATCAAATAACCAAAATGATATCCAAGCAAGCAATGCAATAAGAAACCAAGAATCTATTAAGTTGGTGCAAAGATAATGTCGTTTTCTCACATAGTAACATGTGAGTAAACGACATTATTTTTGCACCAACCTAATACTACTGTAATAAATGATTTAAAATTCCAGTAGAACTAAAATTTAGTGTATTGTGCAGAAACCAAACTGCAATAGTTAAAACAAATCTTTATCACGTCAATCTCAAACAAAAAATAACTCCGAAAACCCCAATCCAGTGTACAAAAATCCTACAAGAAATAGCACCCTCTAAACATTCATAAGTCTCAATTTCATAAGACATAACACAGTCCAGTACAGCATTGAAGAACTGGGGTGGGGGAAATTGACATAGATTAACAATCTATATCCTCTCTAACACGAAAACTGTCTACATCCAGAATAAAGATCATCAAAAGAACCTACTGAAAAAAGAAAAAAAAAAACAGAAGCAAGATCAAGGAAACAAAAAAACCTTCAAAGAAAAACATGACAAAAGAAGAAAGAGCTGACAGACCTGAGAATATAGAAATTATGTAAACTTCACTTACTAAACATAAATCAGACATGCCAACAAATCATACCCTAATAAACATAATGCAAAAAATCCAACAGTGGAATCGTCGAGGTCCAAGGGGAAACAAATGAACTACTCCTATTCATAAGAAATCCACTTCCCGCCGTCATTTGCCTTCAAGCAACTTTCCTAAAACCTAATGACAAAATGTAACAAAAAAATGGCATACTCTATACAGTGTAACCCGGATATGAGAGAAACTCGGATATAAGAGATTTTCTCTGGTCCCGTCCTCCTCGATATAAGAGTTCGTTTTGAGTGACAGTGTGATGTCGTAAATTGGTCAAACAGAGGTCAGTTAGAGAGAGTGAAGTTCAATGACTTAATCTTTACTAGTCTAGAGACACGGTGTGTCCAATCTGTGTCTGTAGGAGACACCCTCTACCTTATGATTTTGCTTTGTGCGTCTAAGAGTAGCACCGCCCGCTTTTTTGCCGACTTTGCTTGTTGCATTTACTGGACAGCACTTTCACTTAACCCACTGTTCTGTTGAGTCAGAAGTTTGTCTGTTTGTTAATTTTGCCACTGAAAACCTTTTGTTTGCGATTAGTGATATCGGCGTCTCAACGAAAAACTCTGAGCATTTCTGAACAGTTGGAGCTCATCGATGTCAAAGTGAAGAAACTCAAACTGGCCGCTGCAGCCAAAAAGTACGGAATCAACAGCAGCAAAAATTCTCAAGAAAAAAGACCATCTCAGATCTTGCATGCAAATGAACGGAAACACTAATCGCAAACGAAAGCGCCAATCCGTGCACAAGGACGTTAACGAAGCGCTTACACAATGGTTTACGCAAGCATGTGCTCCATGGAGCTAGCGTCACCGATCACGTCAACAGGAAGCATCACAACTGGCCGTAAATCTTGAAGTTGATTTTGAACCGAGCAATGGCTGGTTCACGCGCTGGAAGCAGGCCAATAACGTTTCGTTCAAAAAATTTCACGGCGAATCAACGTCAGCAGATCACGGTTTCTTCCAACGAATGGGTGACAAACGTTTTGCCGCAACTTTTTCGTGGATATGATCCAAAAGATGTTTGGAACTGTGATGAAATGGGAATTTTCTACAAAGCCATGCCGTCTGGATCTTTGCGATTTGCCGCCGACGAACAGTCAAATAGGACAAAAGTTCCCAAAGACAGGCTCACGATGCTTCAGTTCACAAACATGGACGGCAGTAAAAAGCAAGCTGTAGTTGTTGGTAAGTCGGCAAAACCACGGCAAACAGATTTTGACGAATTTATCAGCTTCGACAAACGTACACAATGTTATGGAGAAATGACTGAACGGACATCACACGTGACATATGATCGGATGATCAAAATTTTGACGAAGATGATGCTGAAAGCGTAAGTTCTGAAGTTTCTGAAAGTGACAAACCCAGTGCCAAATTCTCTGACTGCATTGAATGCGCTTGAAACTCTGACAGCCTACTTTGAAGCAAAAAGCAGTAATCCTGATGGCGCATAGAAAATAATTTACGGACTGTATGAAAGTGATCATGATGTTAAAGAGATTTCTGTACAATCAAAAATGACTTTTTTTAATAAAAAGTAATTTTTGATTGAATTAATTTGAAAACTGGTTGAAAATGTATTTTTGTCTGTGTTTTTATGTCTATAACTGTTAAATAAACTAGTGGTCTGTACGTAAAAATCGTTATATGAAGTGTTCCTATACTTACCTAAACAAAATAGATCAAACCCGGATATAAGAGAAACCCGGATATAAGATAATTCTTCTCCGGTTCCGGCAACTCTCTTATATCCGGGTTACACTGTATAACTACGTACATGAGGCACAACAAATGGCATTTGGAGGTGCATCGATCCTAATCAGAATGACATCCCCCATCAAAATTAAAATATATCTAGAAACCAAACTACAAAATTACTCTACATAGAACCATTAATATCTGCTCTATTTACATCCTACAGTATGATCCCATAAAAGAAGCCGATCTAAATAAACTACGAAAACAACTTCCGAAAACATCAGTTGAATTTAAGAGTCCCACTGTTATATGGGGATCTAAGAACTCGGGCAAAAGAGGGGAAATAACCACGAAGACGTAATTAACGACGACTTATGTTTAATAATTTTTGTTTTTTCTATTTAAGTTTGGCGATGAAAGTAATTTTTTTTTTTTTTTTTTTTTTTTATGAAAATAGATTTCTACACATTTATGTTGGTCAGCCATTAAATTTCCGTTCCTTCAAGTTCAGTTTATTTGCCCCTTTTTTTTTTTTTTTTTTTTTTTTTTTTTTTCGGATTGTACAAATTGATAGTTTGTTTTGATTGGGGAGAACTTGAAACAGTTTTTGTTAGTCGATCGATTTCAATTATTTAGGCGCAATTGCAGTAGTCGTTCTGCAATGTGCATATATTTTATGTGTAGCAGATCAAAAAGTCGTCTACGTATATACGTATAATAGTCCGCCGACTCCTTGATTTGAAGCACTTAACAATGTTATTAAATTTTAAGTGTGACAGACAGGATCAAACCTCGTGGAACTTCTTGTATTTTTGAATCTGAGAGCTTTGAACCTACTATAACTTCGAAACTTCTGACAAAAAGTAATTTATGAAACTGAATTATCTTCCCTTTTATCCTAGATTTTATATCTCTTATTCTGCATCGCCGTACTGTTTCTTAAGCCTTTCCTATACCGAAGAAAATGTCAATTGCGTTTTTTTTTTTTTTTTTTTTTTTTTTTTTTTGTTTTGTTTTTAAACCCTCTCCATTTTAAGTTTCTAGGCGGACTCTATTGTCTGTAGGCTTATTTCGTAATCCATTCTGGAGATCGGCAATTATTAGTTTCGAGGTACGTTCCATTTTATTCACCGATCTTTCGAGAGATTTGCATATGCAACTAGCTAATGTTATAGATCGGAAGATTTTGGGGGTTTGATGTGTCTATCTGGTTTTGGTAAAGGCTCACGTTAGCTTGTTCACAGCTATTCGGTAGTCTTTCTTTGAACCATATCTCGTTAAAAATGTTTAACATATTTTAAGTATTTTGATGGGAGGGGACTTGTTTAAGAAATTCTTAATGAATTTCATCTAGGCCAGTAGCGGTACTAGGCGATTCAATTATAGCATCTGTAAGCCCATTTAGAGTAAAAAAGACGGTTGTAATCATCTTTGTTGTTTGAGTTAAGATCAGCTTATTTTTTTTTTCTGCATTATTTTTAACTTTTTGGAATTGCTGTTTCTGCAAGTAGACTTTTTGCTTGTTATTTTCATGTTATTTTAGGTAGTGTTTTAGAGGGGTTGATATGTTCTACCATCGACTTTATCATATCCCAGACATTTGTTTTGTACTGCAATTACTACGAGTAGTGGCTACCATCAAATCGCATATTACAAGAAATAAATTTGACTATGGATCTTTCATATACGAGTTGATCCGGATATCCTACCTAAAAATTCTTGATTTTATTCACCATGCTGAATTAAGACTGGTCCTGGGTACCTTGAAAATATCATCCTAAGAAAATTTATAAGCTGAAGCACATGATGGACCATTACAATTGAAAAGGGAAAAACTGGCATTACAATATTATCTAAAGTTCAAATCCTGCAGAAATAACGCTGCCTACCACTGTATCTTAAACCCTATATACAATAATCTATTTAATTAAAAAAGAAAGAAAATGCTATCAAACCTTTGTACTTTACATGAAAAATATTAACTAAACACAAATCCAACCGTAATTCTTAAAGCCACCAACTTAAGAAAAAAAAAAAAACACATCCTGGTTATTGAAATCACCTATTCTGCTAAACTTTACTAAATACCCACAAAATTAATACTAACATATTTTGCATTCCCACCTAATTGATAAGCATATATACATTGATGACTCTAAAATTTTGGATAGTTTTATATGCTCGACTATCCCCAACGTCATAACAGTGCAGAAAAAATTGCCCGACAAACCCTCAATCTTCAGTGCAGAAGCCTCGGTCATACAGTTAGCTTTAGATATTATAGAATCCAGTCGGTCGGATAGATTCATCATCTTCTCTGATTCACTATCTGTACTCGCAGATCGGCAGAATAAAAACATGGAAACCACCTTAAATTATTAAATAGGATTGACTGTATTTATAAGGAAAATGATACTCTGATAATCCTATGCTGGATTCCGAGCCATACTGGAATACAAGGAAATAGAAAAGCTGAGAAAATGGCAAAGGAATTGCTGAACATGCTCCTTTCAAATGGAAAGGTACCACACAGCGATTTCCGCTCCACCATCAATAGGACTATTAAAGAAATATTGCAGCATTTATGTAACAAATGTGTAAACAAGCTATTCAAAATGTAATCAATCATCAATGAAAGGCTGTCACGTTACCGAAAGATAATAGAAAACGTTCTTCTAGCCGGACTCTGTATAGGACACACATAAATAGCTTACAAAGATCTACTGAAAAATGAGGATCCTCCAATAGGAGTTGCAAGCTAGGGACCGTTAAGCGCATTCTATTAAATAACTGTAAATTCCAGTAAACTCTGATCAAACTCTACAAATCGGGTAACTTAAATGATCTATTTGAAAATATCAGTTCAAGTAACATCATAAAATTCATCATTAAAGAAATTTCGGCTCCACAGAAAAATATTAAAAAAGCAATTTTACCAAATCAGTTAATCTACATGGTTTGTATCCAATTTTCAAAGGAAAAAATAATTACCATCAATACACTTGACTGTCTACAAAATTCTCCCTTTGCAAAATATCAATGAAATCTGATCTAAAATATGATTCCTTTTAAAGAATACATATTCTATTCATACGAACCTATTATAAAAATCTTGTCAGCATTAAATAAACATTCGAGGGTGATATGAAGTTAAATTAATTAAACCAAACCCCCTTCTCTATCTCATATATGTGTGTGTGTGTGGAACAAAAATGTGTACACATAAAATACTTAATTTATTGTAATGATGAATAAATATACTTTTCATATAATTAATTGTAAACAGATGCATAATGATTAAATATGCTCAGAAAACATGTAAAATATGGTTTAATAGAAATAAATCCTATTCATCTATTTTAATGCGTGAAAAATATTTTTACAATACAAAAAATACATAATCTGTATTTAATGCTTTGAAGAATAAACATTTACTTGTACAGCAACCAATATATTCTAGTTGGTCTCGATGATTTTCTATGGATATTTATTCATGCGATGGAAATACAAAAAATGAAAGTTTTTTTTTTATGTGTACGAATATGTTTCCCTCCACATACATATATATATATATATATATATATATATAATGAGATGTTTCCTCCCCACCAACTGAAGTGTTGCAGAAAACATTGTATATACATTTGTGTCCCCTGGGACATTGTATCTCCAACGTCAAAAATAATTATGTTGGTCACAATATTACCACGTTTTTTGTTTTTTCTCTGACGCTGAGTTTTCATTTGAATGATGCGTCTAAGATTTCTATACATTTACAAAAGCAAACCTGTCCACATTCGCATTTAAAATAAATTCTTGTTGGAAATACATGTATATTTTTCATGAACTTTTTTTTTTCTTTGAAAATGAACACGAAAACACCCCCGATGATGATTATGGCGACATTACGCTAATGTCAAAGCGCTCGGAAAATATATGTATTAACAGGACATTTTTGTTCTCTTTTAATGCTTCTGCGTTAATAAAAGGATCCAAATGAAAATAGACAAAATTGTCTAATTTACTGAATGAAACATGCCTCTGTCTGTGTGAGAGAGAGATATAGATATATAGCAAATTGTGTGTGTGTATATATATCTATATATATATATATATATATATATATATATATATATATATATATATATATATACTATATATATATTAGAGAGAACAAAGACTGAATATACGCACATTCTCTCATATATAAAGTAATCTGAATCCAAGCAAAATATAATTGAGTGAAGAATGTAGCAATTCCGAGATTCATTTCAGTTCGATGAAGAGTAAAGTAGTCAACGAAATGGGAGATCTTGGGGGGGGGGAAGAATGTCTATGAAAAATTGAGCACGAAGGAAATGATTATTTTGAGAAAGATGACTATTTTGATTTCATATGACGTAGATACAAGCTCGGAACTGGTCAATTCCAAAGGCTTTTTTCGAAATTGTTTGGCCAGTGATGTGACAAAGCCTAAGGTTATGAATGTAATATTTTTTCCGTATTTCTTGATCGGATTATCGTCTTCAGAGGGAATGTGTAAGTTAATGGATTTTGGAAGAAAAGAAAAGGAAAAAAAAATAGATGACGAAAACGAAGCACATATTTTATCTGTAGAAAATAACTGGACCCGATGTGCCATTCGAAATTGAATCACTTGTTGCTTTCTCATTTTCCAAGCAAGATTGTTTTCATTATACCTTATTCACAGACCTATCTACAGCTGTATAGTATCCACTCTTGCACAATATCAAATAATACTGTCAGGACAAGATGAAGTCGCGTGTGGTTTGCAGAGTTTAAAGTACGTTTTACACTTCGCAGAATTATAAATATGAAATTCCACGAGTTTAAAACACGTAGGCAATTTAATTTTTTTTAAAATGTTGTATTCCTTCAGAATGGCTATCTGGACTCTTTATAGATGCATGTAATATTAGGTTGGTGCAAAAATAATGACGTAATAATGTCGTTTTTTGACGTTAAAAAATGTCAAAAATCGACATTATTAGGTCATTATTTTTGCAGTAACCTAATAACAATAGAATAGTCATAACAATAGTCAACAGTGGTGAATAATAGAAACCAATGTATATACGCAGGAAATGTAACAATATTTATCCGAATACTTCAAATAAAATATTAACTATAAAAATTCGGATGATGGTAACTGTGAGAATAAAGAAAACATTAATAATTCCTTGCTTCCCCTAAATTGTATACCTCTTTCAATGTTATAGCTGTCATTCCGAAGAATCTGTAAAAATTGAAGGCCGTCTTCGTAACGATAAAATATAACGGGTGCTGTCTAATATTATGAGCATCAGATCATGTTTATATAACACATACATACACACACACACATATATATATATATATATATATATATATATATATGTGTGTGTGTGATAGAAATTATTAGGTTTTGACTTAATCATGATTAAGTAATTCATCGATTCTAGAAGAAACCTCAACAAGGGGCAGAACGCAGTGGACGGGCGTTTCGTCCTATATTTGGGACTCATCAACACTGCGCATCCATTACCGAGAATTTCAACGATACGAGACAAACGTCATATCAACGGGCGTCGGTGATTAAGAGGTAATGAATTAGACTCGATATAGCCTAGTTTAACTCATCAGGGTTTTTCTTACCCATAGGACTGTGCCCCCACTAGTCACGTCTATTATCCCAAACTCACTCCAACCGGAGCATTAGAAGTCGGTTCAAGCAAGGATATGCAAGTGATAGAAATTATTAGGTTTTGAGATAATCATAATTAAGTAATTCATCGATTCTAGAAGAAACCTAAACAGAATGTAGAAAGTAGAAGGCGGCCGTTTCCAGTTATCTTGTACTCAACACTGCGCATTCACTACCGAGAATTAAAACCCGGACTGTTACAATACTAGAAATATATATATATATATATATATATAATTAAAATGAGCGAGAAAGTATGGTACATTTAAGATTTGAACCACTGTATTTTAGAAATGATTCGATAACTGGAATCATCAGAGTATTTTATCACATCATTGAACTCTAATTTTAGAAATAAGAACTTATAATTACTCTTGAAAATGACATGTTCATCATTAATTAATCATAGCTATGGATTGGAAGATCATGAAGGAGTGAAATAAAGTCCAAATATATGTATTATTCCAGGATCATTTTCCAATTTTATTCAATATGATCACGCCCTCTAACGTAACATTATTTTTTCACTGCTCTTTACTGATTAAGTGAAATATTTTCAAACTGATATCTTTAGCTCTAAGTTGAAATGCTGATACCCCCCTTCCTTTTGTGACCTCCTGACCAAGTTTTACTCTCTACTGTCCCCTCATTTTTTAATGTATTCACTGTTAATTTGATGGTTCTTGAAAAAAAAAACTTTCAAGAGGGAAGCCAGATAGGAATGTCAATACCATTACTGAAGTTATGAATTATCTATTTACTCATTCTGTTGCTCAGTTTGGAAGAATGTGGGGCTGACACAAAACAATTTTATACTGTCCTCTGTTAAGCTGCATAACTAAAAGGATTTTTCAGTGATTCTTAAGACAAATGATATCAAGATAAATGAACGTTTCATTTACAAACCTGAACAAAACTCAATTTTTTTTTTTTTGTTGTATGGAGTACACGATTTGGACAATGTTTTTGTTACACCTGTGTGTGTGTGTATATATATATATATATATATATATATATATATATATATATATGTGTGTTTGTAATAAATTAAAATATAGTTATTCGCTACACAGGATTACCATGTTTCAAAAACCGAAGCTAAAAACTTCAAATTTAATTATATAATTAAATTAAAAGCATTAGTTCTGTTTCATCTTCAACCGAATTTTGGAATAACTTATTTTAAAATTTACTGAGTTTTAAACGCATATAAAATTTATAAATTTTTGTTTCCAAGTATAGAGAAATTCGATCACTTAGACAGGGGCAGTTGCGACTTCATTTTCATTAACTAATATTGTATCAATTATCAGTTACGTTCGAAAAAACGTTAAATCTAGGTAGGGTAGGAGTGCATTTTTCAATGAATTTTGACATCCGTTCAACGCATTTCGTCTTTTTTTCTTTTATCAACTAGAAAAAAGTTTTCGACATTTTTTTCCGTTAAATTCATATTTACATTGAGCACTGTTTTGTAAATATAAAAATATCAATTAACAGCGGATTATATATAAGAAACGAACGCTAAAATAACGTACTGTTGAATTTGAATTCTAAAATATGCAGTACTGTACTGTAATGTATATTATAAAATATATAATTTTACTTAATTATTGATCCAGCGGCTGTCAGTTTAATATGATCTCGCAATTTTGGATGAAGTAGTAGAATACTTTGGTAACCATGAAAAGAGTATCAAGATATCTTTTCTCCTTTACGTCAGCGAATGTTGGACGGTCTCCTCAAAGATGAAGAGACTCGAAGCGACGGATATGTGATTTTACAGAAGTTTGCTGAGGGTATCATGGACCGAGCGTGTGAGCAACGATGAGGTCTTGGAAATGCAGCTATTATTGAGTCTTACACTTAACATCAGGAAGAGGGAGCTCGTTTCTGGAACGGGATATGAGAAAGGAAGGCCTGGAAAATCGGGTACTCACTGGCCTAATAGAAGACAATGGAAAGCAACTCATGACATACCTGACAGGCTTGAGCAAGTGGATGACAGAACGTTGTTTGGGGGATGTGGCAGAAGGACGAAACATATTGAAAGCCACAAGTTATAAGGGGAAGTGAAAAGCTATGATTGCCTACGTCCTGAAAGGACTAGGCACAAAAAAAAGAAAAAATGTAGAATAATCAGGCAGTGAAACAGAAAATACTTCGAAATTGTATCATTCAACCACCTCTAACAATTCTGGTATCCTCTGAAACTTCTAATTGCACGAACAATAAATAAGTGACATATATATTCTAGGGATGTCCGTTTTCTTTGAAATATTGCATCTCTAATGCAAGTACCTAAGAAAAAAAAGTGATGCTTATATTGGGCCCCTAAAAATAACTCAATTTAGTGAAATTTCACTTGAAACGTACGCAGTTCAAGCCCTCATCGTTCCTATCATCACAAACGAAACAAGATTTAATTAGTTGTATATACGAAGTACATTTGAGCAAAAACTGGGGAAAAATGTCTGAAATGACTCTGATAATATCCTCTACAATTTACGATTCAGTACGGAGAAAATTATTTAAAAAATATTGCAAATCTTTTTAAAGGTTTGTAAAATACTATTTGTTTCTTTTTTCTGATATTATCTAGCTCTCTAAAACCGTTGTAAATGTGACGCCATTTATATCTACATTTTGAAGTTTATAGTTACAACTTTTCATTTTTGGAAATAACCAATTTTTGTTAGTGATAGTGAAAATATTTCGATCTTGATAATCAAAACCAGAGAACATTGTCTAAACACTAGGCATTACCTTACATTTTTGTCAACGTTTAATGAGAATGGGCATGTTAGGACAATTAAACGGTGACTCATACCATTCTTCCGTGACGATGTCAATGTGGGATAAAAAAAAAAATCAGGTTTTCGAGTACGACAAAAATGAAAACAGTTAAACGAATTTTTTATTTTTTATTTTTATTTTTTTTTATTACTGAAACCAAGCCAATACAATAAAATTGTTACATACCGGTTGGACCCTGTCTTGAAATGCTAACCAATGTACTGTTAGATAAATCCTCAACATTGTGAGAATGCTCCACAAAGTGGCAGTCCTTGCCAAAGGTGACATTTTCTTCTTGCACGTGTGTCTTTCAGGCTTTTCGCCTACGAAAACAGGTCTACCAGGTATAGTCATGAGAAATCGTGAAGGGAAATATTGGTCATATTATAACTGTTACCACTACTGGGAGTGAAATTGAATGAGAAAACATTAGAAGGAACCAGAAACTCAATCCTAAGCATGGGACAATGGATAAACCTCAGCTTCTGTTCAAAAGAATGGGGAGGAGTGTGAATCAGAAGATATCGAACCTATCTCCTAAGCTTTTACGTCATGAATAAGTAAACATTCACATTTTTAGAATTAGCCATGTGCCGATAACATAAGATTTTTTTTTTTTTTTTTTTTTTTTTAAGTGTTCGTGGATTTCTTTGATTTACTAAAACGTTTTTTCACTATACAAAAACAAAACACGAGGCAAAAATATATAAGTATTTTGTAATGCTTACTGGAGAGTAATGTAATTTTCTTCTTGAAATTCAAACACGTTGCCTGGAGCATAGCAAACAATACAAATGTTTCATCGTATGTCTAGAATTTTTGGGCCGGATATTTATCTATAAAGAACAACGCGTACAACTCGTGAATAAGTATAAACATAATATATTCTAATAAAGATCCGGTATATACCTTTTAAAAAGTAAATTGTAGGATACGATTTTATTAGGTTGGTACAAAATTAATGACATAATAATGTCGTTTTCTGACGTATTTTTAACGTCAAAAACCGACATTATTACGTTATTATTTTTGCACCAACCTAATATTAGACTATTCTCCATAGTGATTGCTTATGACCAGAGCACATTGGACCACATGTTCCTGTACGATCACCGAAGTTAAATAACATCTAGCCGGGTCAGTAAAGACGGGTGGTAGTTTGGGTTTACCAGCCGCTGTAAACATGGATGTGTGGGTGATGTACTGGATATGGGCTAGTAATTGTTAATCGGGGAGCAGAATTCCAATTCCCACTGCATTCGATATATTCATTTACGCACAAATTCTCTTGAGAATTTAGGAATGGCTTAAGACTTGTATAACTAAGCCATTATCCAAGTAAGTTGTTACAATTTTAAAAAATAAGTATGCGTTTAAATAACCTGCATACTGCTAATAATCCGTGGAAACAAAGAATCATAAAGCAAAAAGAATTTACAATTTTATAAGATATTTAAATCCATTTTTTTAATCCTGATATCCAGAGCTATTAACAATTGTGCTAATAATCACTATGAAAAATGTTGGATCTTTCATGGACATCTTTAGTTGAGACAGTCGTTGAATGAAAGAAGCTATACAGTGTAACCCGGATATAAGAGATTTTATCTGGTCCCAAATTAGAGCCATATTTACCTAAACAAAATAGACCAAACCCGGATATAAGAGACGTCTTCTCCGGTCCCGACAACTCTTATACCCGGGTTACACTGTATTTCATTTTCAAAAAAATAATGTTAATATTGAAAATAATTTATTTATAAAAATTAATAATTATTTTTGCAAATGCAAAAAAAATGAACGTGATGAATGGGACGTTATGCATGTACTATGAGTTATTTTAATGGATATACGCATTAATTAGAAAACGTTTCTTTTTAACAGTGGCATTAATATCTACGCGCACAAATTTCGAAATTAATTAAAAAAATCGAGAGGAATAGTTTTTTTTCTTTTTTTTTTTTTTTTTTTTTTTTTCCTTTTAAATAATATTTAAGTCATTTTTTTTTTTTCTCGTGTAGGCTTTGTTTAAACCATTTTTGATAAAGAACACAGGAAGACCTACGAAATGATCTTTTTCTATGTATTTTCCCATGGAAAATATTGTTTGGAATTTTTCATAATTCCATTTATCTATATCCTTTCAATGAATTCAAAAAATAGACCAGAAAATCTGCAGCATTTAATTATGCGTAATACTTTTTTTTATATAGTGGCCTAACTTAAGTGGTTGAACGCATGTGTGCTTTCATATAACATATTTTATATTAGGAAACAAAACTGTAATCAATCAATATTTTGCGAAAGCAATTCATAACACGATTTGAAATTGTATAAAAAACACACTGATACTCGATTGTACTGATAAGTCAGATATAAGTCAGTATATATATATATATATATATATATATATATATATATATATATCATTACTCTTCAATTATGACTTGATCTATCTGACCCGCTGTCGTATTTCGTATAGTGAAAAACGTTACAATTTCCTTTCTTTCTACCGGGTGACGATGGTCTAGAGGGAATATATTTTTCAAACCAGACTGGTTTCGATCTAGCCAAACTGAGGAAAAGCGATACAGCGAAACAGTCTGTGTGTGAATGACTATATTAGAGAGAGAGACTCGGTGAAGTAATGTCAGCAGAGTACTTCAGAGTATTTCAGTCAAGTCGCTTACATCAACTTACATGCAAATGTCCTTGGAAAAGGTATGGATCCCTCAAGTTTCCAACAACTATATGTGAAAAGCTTGAAAAACTCTGAATTCATTACCTGGAGAGAGAAAGAGGCACACACAAAGAGAGAAACAGAGACGCGCGCGCACACGCACACACACACACACACACACACACACACACACACACACACCTTTTGTTTACCTTGTCTCGGACTATTCTTCTCTTCTAAATATATTTGGTTCTATACAATCCTCTTTCGCTCCAATCAAATCATGTGCGCCAGTCTTCTGGCTGTTTGTTTCTAAGAACTGATTAGCTGTAGCCTCATATTTCGAAAAAGTAATGGGAGACATTATATTCCTAAAACTGAAATGCCTACGTTTACTTTCTAGGGTAACAAAGAAAACTACTACAAACATTATTGAATGGTACAATGTCTTATGTTTACATAGTCCAAACCATTAACTCTGCTTCTAAATCGGCAATTAGAAAATTCTGTATACCACAATCGTAACTGTGGCCTCCGACCTAATGCACTTTGTCTTATTTGCAATGATATATCTGCTATCTTATTGTGACAAAACCGTGATTTATTTCCATACACTTACAATAATTTCCAACGAATTTCAATTTCTACGTGAAAGTATTCAAGGAAACAGCATTACATGCATTTTCACACGGTCAACAGAGCTGTGTAACAATATAAAAATGTTGTGTGGGGAAGGGAATATTTCCAGTGTTATGCCAGCAATATTAACTCACAATTTATTACATTGGAATATAAATTCATGACTCATAACGTTCATAACTTAACTCGTATGCCTGGTAGATATATATATATATATATATATATATATATATATATATATGTAGTTGTTCTAAATTAACTAGCACATTCCTAAAAAAAAACATGCCGAAAAAAATTTGCTTTACATTTTAAAATTGTTCATCCGTGTCTTCGAGCGTTTCCCTGTATTTAACCTTATGCTGTAAATTATTGTTGACGTTTATTATGTTCTTATAAATATAGTTACCATACTATTTTAATTTTGCTTTTGGTGACATCCTGGCATTTTCTGAAGGCTCTCTCAAATTAAACACCATCGATACATATTTCACGGGAAAACGATGTTGTAATGTTTGTTTTACAATTTAATTTTTCTGAAGTGACAATATCTAAATATATATTCTGTTGTGATCGATCTATGGAAATCTGTTGTGCACATAGTCCTTGTGATACGAGTATTTTAAAATTAAATGCAATTTGTAGCTTTCCCGTGAACGGGCAGGATATAGATAAAAATTCCAGTTGTAACTGTAGATAATTGAAATCTTGTGAAAGTTATTCAACAATGTTGACTTTTCAACTTATTCGAGAATTGGAATAACTGAAAATAATTAAACATACATGAGCTGTATTCAATAAATGTTTTATATTTTTAAAGATTATATAGAAACACGCACAAGAATTTTCCATGCAAGTTACTTTCTTTTACTGTGTGTATCATTTTTGATCAGTGTCCGAAGTTGTTGAGTAATTAGCTGAGAACTTCATAATTTTTTCAAACGCTGCATAATACGCGTCACAAAAAAAACTATATACTGTTCTTTTAATTTGAAGTTCTTAAACTAGACTATCAACGACATCTACAGATCTCGTACCGTCCCGGAATATTATTCTTAATTATGGAAGGGCAGATTCACGATTTTCCTTTTTGTTTTAAATATATGTAGCGCCATGTACAAAATATTAGACATATATTAATTGATATCCGCATATACACACCCTAAATGAACCTTCAGATATTGTAGGCAATCTACATTGAAACACTAGTAAAACACATTACATTGCATCTCGACACTGGTTCTGTTGTAATACTTCGGTCTATCGCGTGGTATGACGTCATAGAACCGCATCTTGAAATTACGATCTGCGTCTACTATTCGACGACAATTGTCGCATGCCAATTTTCTGTCAGATTAACAAAATATCATCTTTCACGGTGGATATCTTTCTTTCATGTTTCTACAACTGCTCTGAGGATCGCTCAAGTGAGCAGAAAACTGTTGTATATATATATATATATAATCTGCATTGTCTAAACACGTAATGGATTTTTTTTTTTATTTAATCCGACAGATTATCACTTTAAAAGTTAATCTTAGATACTCGTATTCCAGTAGACGCTCCGTTTATTTATTAAAGAGTATATTTATTTTCGTCTGCCGGCCTGAATGTTCGAGAAAACATGTAGAAAAAAAATACACTCTACGGTAGGATTTCAACCTGTGTCCGCCTGGGTAGATGGAAACCGTCGCTAGATCAGACGTGCCTTAACCTTCTCGGCCCCGATGTATCTTCGCTGATTATGTAATCTAACAAAGAAAATTAGAACCTATATATAGTTTTCTGTTTAGGTTGAAATCAACTTTTAGCGATTTTCTTCCAGCAGTACTTTTGATGCAAACCTACAGCATAAAGTGTCCACGATATATTACCGTCTTTGTGGTGTATTTTTAATGACTTTTTTTCCTTACTGGCCTTCTTACAAATTATCGTCTATTAGGATTTAAGTCCATTTTGCATTCATCGCGAACGCTTACTTTTTGCCACTTTCCAGCACCCCCGTATTAGAAGTTATTGTGACCATTTCAGTCTTCTATTCCGATTTTATTATTTTCTGCGGCTATTCGCCCGTTCAAATTGCTTCTTTTAATACTTTACGTATTTTATCGACAGAAACCTCAGGGTTAAAACTGCATTCACAACTCAATTTTCAGGTTGTCAATGTCTCATTGATTACCTAGACGCTCTCCATTTCGCTTTCATTTTTCTCGTGTAACATTTATGCTTTTTTTTTTGTCTGTACACTTAGGACACCTCCAGTAGTAGCGAAATTGTTTTGAAGAGTTTGAACACTGTTGCATGAAATTCACGGCCAGCTACCTATATCTCGTTGAGATATATTAAGTCAGACACAACGTTGGTTTTAACAGAAATTGTAACGCAGGTGAGCAAGCTAATTTCATTTGAAAATCACTTCCCAAAGTGTCTCATACTTGTATTAATGAGGCGGAATAATTCCTATTTAGAAATATGCATATTATCATGACTTTATTTACTATTTCATTGCAACACCTGTATTTTCTGATAAACGGTGTATACTAAAACGTAAAAAAATATTTTTCAATATGCAAGGTCCACAGATGATGCTGCTAAACAATCTTAATAAAATAAATATATATCATTTTATATAGTTGATGGAAATGCTTGCAGTCCAGTGAACGGAATTGGAATCACTTGAACAATTGCTTTTTGTCTGCAACTTGCTATGTAACAGACGATCGTATTTTGGGTGGCAAGGTATTACAGACGTGAGGGATTCCTTTAATCTTGCCCACGGTTGAATTACGCAGATAACACCGGCTCCCGTTCGATCGCAAACGTTAAACAGCGTCACTATTTAGATTGATGGGCACACTTGGAAACACCGGGTGCTGTACTTAACATCTTACAAAATGAAATATCTTTGCGGATTATCAAACCATTTAAAGTCGAAAGATAAAATCACAATCAATGACTCCCCGAAGCAGACACAATTAAAAAAAATATATATTTTCACTACATGCATTACTGATTATCTGATCCACAATAAGTGTTCAAGATATTGAAAATTGATGGTAATTTGTTGGTGACTGGTTATTATCATTGTAATTACTAATGACTATACGAGATTAATTGTCCCATACGTAATTTATTTTTATTCAAAAGCTTCAATAAATATTGGCGAGTGGATGACTGGTTTTCTGCGATCGTGCACTTGTATGATACCGTTTCCCCCACCCCCAATTACATGGCCGCCGATATATCTACCAGTGCCTCGTTTGAGTATCCTGAATTGTGTTAACTTGCTGCGTACCACTCGGGCCCAGTCACTGATACCCTGAGAAGAATAATTAAAGCAAGTGGCTAGCAATCCATCTTTCAGATCAACTCGCTGATGCAGAAGTTTTTTTTTTCTCTTATGACACACTGAAAATTCTGTTCAAACCTAGTAAATAAATTTCTCTGAGAGCAATTTATAATTGCTGAACTTAAATAAGATTCAGATCTTATGAAATATTGCACCAACTTAATATTATAAATTAACGATAGTCTTCTAAACAGGTACAAGCTAGTTTCTACCCTGTTTTCGATCCATCAGTATGTAAGTTAAAATTTATCATTTTTTTTTTATCATACAATATTAATATACTACTTAGCTAAGAGCGTCAACCGAGGTTACTGAGCTTCGCTTAAGTTCCTAATTATGAGATGATCTTCTTGAGAATAGAATTCACTATGCAGTTAACTGCACAACCTGTTCACAACCTATTTACCCAACCTCAAAACGCATGCACAAATATCCAAACTATTTTTTTCGTTACATGCATGTTCAGCCATCTATAAGTTTCAAGAGCAACTCTAGGTAGATAGTTACAGAATAAGAGGCACAGTTTATGCGGATATGTGGGGAAGATTATGGTTGAGCCTGTATTTGAAAAAGTTAACATTGTAGTGATTATGGAAGCAACCTCTTGGCAGTCAGTGACAAAAAAAGCGGTATTTATATTTAAATTAGATTTTCTTATTTCATTTCATCCTCGGTCTGGAAATAGTTATATTAAAGGAATTATATATATATATATATATATATATATATATATATGAAATATTAACATATTTTAGGTTAAAATGTAAAATATTCTAAGTAAGGTTGATATCGAAATAAGTATAGTATCATTTCAATGAGCGTTAAAACACAAGTGTCTATAGTATAAGGATTTACGGGTGCTGAGATGCGGAAGGGCTGGGAATGATATATCGGAGTGCCGAATTCGAATTGGGTTGACTGATTTGCATTGCAAATACTCTTTGGAAAGGTATTAATCTCCTTCCTTCCCAGCTAAGTGTTAAATAGATGCAAATACTTGTATCAGGAAAAATCACTTGTATTTTTTAAAAATTATCGAGGTACCGTGTGCGATAGATAAATTGTCGTCTAACCTATGCAAAAAGGAAAATAACACTATTTCATTTTAACAGATAGATTTACCGAAATTACACAAAAATATCTTAGAGTAAATTTATTGTGTAAATTCGCCATTGGCTTCAATTAAGGCTTTCGAAGGACTTCGGAATCTCTTGCAACTATTCTGGATCATCTCATTGTTTAAGTTGGTGAATGCTACCATAATACTTGTTTTAAGTTCATCTGGATTGCTCCGGGGAATTTTGTTCGCGTCTCGCTTAACTGCCCCCTACACATAATCAGGGTTGTTGCAGTCAGGGTAGTTAAGTGGTCACATTAAAGGCGTGTTGCGGTCAACTTGTTCTCCTGCTTAAGTGGCATGGTGCAGAATCCTGTTATCAGACACAGGATCTTTCATCATCCACCACATTGACTCAGGGTAGCACTCTCTGTCGAGACATTTGTAGAAAATCGTGTTAAATCTGAGCCCCTCACCAAAGAATTGGGAGTTCATTACTTAGAACGAAAAAAATAAGTTTTCCGAGCTGCCGTACTTTGGTAATAACACTTAGACTCCACACTTTCACAATCCTCTCCAATTTACTCAAATTGATACCCAAACACTCTGAAATGTTCGTATTGGAGCTCCCGGCGCCAATGCCAAGCACAATATGCTGTGTCCAAATTTCTTTCGGAGTGAATTGCTTCATGGTTCAATTGCCCCTACTATTCTGTACAGTCGATAAAACCATTAACAACGCGCATGCGCGAAATTAGAAAAAATCTATTTACTCAGGTAAAATATTCTTACAATCGAAAATATTTTTTTCGAGGAGTGTTAAGATGTAAATAAGAAATAATAAAAAAATAGGTAATCGACAGAAAAATCTGGAAAAAAAACAAAGAATGTAGAATATTCCCTAAAGGTTTACAATGACATAATGGTTACTCCTTTTAGCTTACGGGTCAGTTCGCTGGTGTAGCGACTTCGTATTTTCACGAGGTAAGCTTAATTTTAATTAAACACTAAAAAATATTTAGGATGCATAATATAATTTCATTATTATTTCATGCATATGCATTTGATAGATATTCCTATATTAAGTAACATTGTTTAATATTTTGTTAGGTTTTATTTTTCATGTCTTCTTAGGGCGTAGTTATGGTTCCACAGCTTTGTCTTTTTTGCTCATAGCATTCGGTTGGTGCAAAAAACAATGACATAATAATGTCGTTTTTTGACGTTAAAAATACGTCAAAAAACGACATTATTATGTCATTATTTTTGCACCAACCTAATAGTTTTTCCCACTTTACAATACATCCTAGAATCAGTTTTACGATATATCCATCCACATTAATCCCTTTATTTTAGGTTACTCGCTATTCTCTTATATCGTTAATGTTGCGCAATTGTTAATTTTTTTAACCCTTTTTACAATATCTCAAATCTCAAGTTTAAAATTTTAAGTACACGTTTATTGTTTCTCTTTTCATGTGATCGGTGCATTGGATTTCCAACACTCATCGGTACACACCACATCTGAGATTCAAACCTCTTCTTTATAATTGAGGAAATTGTACAGCATTCACGACAATATAAAAGTTATGCTACTGTGTAGAGGTTCATCACTTCACTTTCGTTCTCATATTTACCAATGACTTTATAATTGAGTTTGCGACTCCTTTCACATAATGCCGGAATAGACTTTGCATTGAGTATCCGTCAGTAAACGAACTTGCGGCGTTCTTGAAGAATGATCTCATAGATTTGATTGAAGATCAATGTTAGTGGCTACCGCAACATGGGAGCGAGGGATCTGCCTAGGATGTACTTCCTTAGAAAAAAAAAAAATAAACAAAATAATCGATAAATAAAATATTCGCCCAATAGAGAACTAAAATATTATCACAGGTGATTTTCAGGCCGTTCTTCAACTTTGACGTGAAATTTCCTCATTAGTACTAATATTAGGTTGGTGCAAAAATAATGACATAATAATGACATAATAATGTCGTTTTTTGACGTTAAAAAATACGTCAAAAAACGACATTATTACGTCATTGTTTTTGCACCAACCTAATACTACTCTTCGCTCACCTCACTTAGGACGACTCTGAAGATGAAGAAGCCCAGGAGGAGAAAGGAAAAACCCATCAACTACATGACTATCAACAAGAGATTCAAAAATGCAGTTATACACTGCAAAACCTATCCATGTACCGACTATGGAAGCGTTCACCTCCGATCATTAGGTAAAAGTAGAGTGAAGCTACGGAAATTGAAGGGGCCTAAGGCAGCACCTAAATTGCAAGACGGCACTCTTGGGCCACTCGTATCTGAAGGAGAAATATATGGACAGTAGGAAAAGGAGATAATAGGGACAAAATGGGAACTCGACGTGGGACACATTGAGAAGCTTTATTAACATCAACTACCGAGATCACCCCGAAGGAAAATAGATGAAAAAAGAATGGATGAGAGGAAATTCTCGACATGATGAAATGAGAGAAAAAAAAAAAGAAAAAAAAACATTGCCATGAGAGGGGAAAAACATAAGACACCGCCCAAAGAAAACGCGAACAAATACATGCAGACGAAAGAGGAATGGGTCAACGAAAAATTTGCAGAAATAAAAAGAATGGGTATCATAAAAAGTAAGATGACTAAAATGAGAAAATGATATGCTCATTAACAGGATGCATAACATCCAAGGACAGAACGCTGATATTAGCGAAAGAAAAATGCTTCAGATATGGAAGAAATAGATCTGATACCTTTTCCCACGAGGAATGAGTACAACAGACAATACACATATATATCGAGGAACCGGCGTTATTGAAAACCGAAGTAGAATCATCACTAACCAAATTTACCAGAAAAAAAGAGACAGTACCAGGCTGAATTGTAATAGATGTCGCCAGTCTTAGAACATTTCGTCGTACACATGTTTGTAGATCTAACGACATAAAAAGTAGTTATATAGCAGAAGTATAATTGTTGATTTGTCTTCAAAATACTGCCTCGGAAGCCAGGTGCAAATTAAGGTTAACTCAATCAGCCTAATTCGCCACATAACAAAACATATCCAAATTCTGATGAATAAAGCTGTAACAGAATCAAACTCGAAATAGGACAAGAACAGTGCGGGTTTGTCAAAGACACTGGAAGAAGGTACGCGATATTTATGCTCAGAATCCTGTTAGAAAAACAATACAAAAGCTGAAGTATGTGTATCTGTGTTTTATAGATTACGAAAAGACGTTCGATATGTTATGCTACAAATGTGTTGGAATGGCTCAGGAAACTTAACATATTTTGGAATGATATTAAAATAATCAAGCTATATTGGCATTAAACTTTCTGTATACCGATAGAAACTGAATTCAGCAAATATACGAAAATAAAGTGGTGTAAGACAAGGATACGTTCTCACTGGATTTATTCAACCTATACAGCGGGGCAGTTCTGAAAGAATTAAAAGTCCTGCCAGGATTCATTATCGGCAGTCAAACTATTAGCATCATAAGATATGCTGATGGCAATGCAGACAGGAAAAGACAATTACAAAAGCTCCTACAGAAATTTGTCGAGGAAATCGAGAAGAAAGGGATAAACAAATTGCAAGACGGCCGAAATGCTTGGATTTAGCGAAATGTTCAGCCTAAATTACAAATTGGAAGTACCAAATTCAAACAAGCAGAAAAATTTAAATACCTGGAATTATTCTGGTAGAGGACGGAAAGTGTGACACTGAAATCCGAAGACGCATCTTTAGAAACAAATAAAAGAATACTGAACTGTCTATCGTCCTATATGGCAGTATCCTCAAGGATGGATTGACTTGAAGCAACATAAATATGGTTCTACAGAAGGATGCTGAAAAAAAGACCCATGGAACAAAGGGCGAGGTGTTAGGTTTTCATTTCCCTTCCATTATTTTTCTAACATCAGGAAGAGTCAGTTGAAACTTCTGATTATGCATGATGAGGAACGAGTCTGGAAAATTTGATACGCACAGTACAGATTGAGGGCAAAAGAGACAAATGAAAACAACGGACAACTTATTTAATGAGCTTGACTAAATCGATGTCAGAACGGAATTTAGAATAAATTTCCCAAAGACAATTTATTAAGAGCTACAAAATAAAAGAAATTATGGAGAGCCATATCCTGAGGGCGCACGGTATATAAAGATTTAATGTCCACGTTCGGGAAGAGCGCTGCTTTTGCACACACACACACACACACACACACACACCTCGTCTGAGTAACTGTGGAAGTCAGGAGTTGAATAACAGATAAGGTCGTTCTTGAGAAAAAAAGAAATGGTGTTTGCATTAGTGATGTACGATGATAACAATACAATCATTTACTTCGTTTCTGGTCTAATTAAAGCTGGAATAAAACTTTTAAAGGAAGCTTTGCCATACAAATAATCTGGGAATCTGAAATAACGGTGAGAAATATTCCAAATATTCATCTATTATGTTGGTGCAAAAATAACGATGTAATGTCGTTTTTTGACGTTAGAAAATAGGTCAAAAAACGACATTATTACGTCATTATTTTTGCACCAACCTAATAATTAGAACACTTAGATGAATAATCGTTCAAGAAGTGGCCAAGCTCAATGAGTGTAAACCCGAGTATATCTATGGCCTTCGAATGTTATTGATTGGTTTTTGCATATCTTTTTTTTTTCTTTTTTTTTCTTTTTTTGTTCAGGATGTGAATGCCGTTTATATTCCTGGGACTTGCTTTTAAATTAGCTGCAGCTGTCGGAATATACATTTTTAAAATGACAAGTTGATTAGTTTAGAAAATGAGATTCTTCGCAAATAGCTCTTCGCCGGAAATCGATGTGTTGAAACATTTGATGGATGCAATGAAGTTAACTTAAAAGGCGATAAAACTAGACAGATGAGGATAGGTAGGAAAGATAGCGAAAGTTGGTATATCAAGACATGATCATAGAAAAATAAAGACGTTATGACGATTTAGGAACTGTCGCATTGCAGAGAAAGTTACAAGACTTTCCCTCGCGGCTATGGCCTGGGATCTGAGGCAAAGAAAATATCAAGTTGATTTTCAAGAAAGCCATACAATCATTATAGAAAGAAAACGAAATAATATATATCAATATATTAATTTACTGTATTAATGTAATAGGTAAGTTAATCATGATGAATTCCAGATGCACGAGAAATGTTAGCTGGGAGAATAGATTAAAATAAAGAGCTGTAAATAACAATAAAAGAAATTTCATATTATCTTGCCAATGACAATCGGAAAACTAGATTTCGTATCGAACATATATTTAGTACTAGATTTCTTCAGTTCTAATTTGCTAGTGTGTGTGAGAGCGCGCGCCAACAGTCCTCCTCTGGGATTGAACCCATATTCTTACCTGCGATATGTCACAAAATACCAATCTCATCACTGATAAGTTTTTATATACCTGCATGGTATATGGTCCCTTGCCCCGATTACAACCCCAGTGTCGATCATGTGCGTGTCTATTCGGCGGCTCGGAAGTCATTTTAATTCAACACTGAAACTGCTTTCTTTTATGGTCTGGTGTCTGGTCGCAAATCTATCCTGACATGACCATCGGTAAGACACCTAGTGCACTCCAGGTTAATGAAAAATAAGTATTCGCTGATTCATGGTTGCTTAGAAAAATAGAAGAACACGGCATTAATCTACCAGCTTATCCCCCCCCCAAAAAAAAACGTCTGATGGAAAGTTAAAAACGTCAAAATGAAAGAGAAAGGATTGAATAATTGGTGTCGTTTTTATTTATATGTCCTGTTCTTTCAGGGCATGTCTGAACACCGGTTTCCGTAGTATCCTCAAAGTTAAGCAACGTTGAGTTTGGTCAGTATGTCTTTGGTGATCGCTTGTAAATTCCAGCTGCTGTAGGCTTGAGTGTGCGGGTTTTGTAATGGATAACGGCTCGGAATTTTAAAGCGCGGTGCCGTGTTCTAATTCCGGTCTAGGTCGGTACATTCACTTGCGCGAAAATAAACTGCTGAGAGTTACGAATCAACCACCCCTCCCCACCAGCTGTCGGTTAATTAGTAAAACATAAATCGCTAAATTATTATCTAAAACAAAAAGAAACTCAAGATATAAACAACTTTTTATCTTTTAAATAACATGCAGATGTTGAAACGTAAAATCAAACTCGTTAAGCATGTTATTTCAATGTATCATGGGGGTATTAAACTATCTATAATTTTCCTTGTTGTTCCTCTATACTTTAATACGTATTTGTTATGGGTCTTTTTTTGTCCAAGGATATTCTTAGCTTTCATTAGTACAACATCTCTGTAGTTTCATCTCTAAGGAAATTATCCCACATGCAATCTCATGCAGAAGATAGGAATTCGACTTTCTTTCCTTGTTACGAAATACATTTTCTTATCTATTAATATTTATTTTAGTTTCTAGAGGATAGCTTTCGATATCCCAATTCGACTTGTACTTTCTGTATCTTACTTTCAGCTGACTGTTACGATACTCTACTCGGATGGATGTATTAGAGAAATAAAGTAAGCTATACACTGAACATTCGAAAATAGTCATACGTTTAAAAGGTGAAAGAATAGACGAAAAAAATCGATGGAAGCGACATGGAATTGTCACTATACCTGTGGAAATGTTTCATTTATGTTTGATTATAATTTTAGAAAATTTATTTTTCAAATATCGTACTTTTACTTTCATAACAAAATCAAGATTTGAGTGAGCAGCATCAATACTGCTAATGGTATTTCAGTAAAATTTAACGATGACATACCTATATTCATTTTTAGAACATAGTCCCCAATTAATTACAACCTATGATCCTTACGAGAGATCGAAATAATTGAGGAGACGTCTTTATTTTCTATACTGTAATGTACGGGATGTTTTCCTGTGGTGCGCGGTACGGGATGTTTTCCTGTGTGTGCAATAATGACTCACCTCAACGTCTTATTTCTTCTAGCTCTCTAACAATTTCTGTCTCTCTGCCAAGCATGTCACACCAAGTTTTACTTTTCATTGACACAGGGCAGTCACGTAGGCAGAACTCTGCCTACCCTATCTCTCGGAAGTAAAAATTTATTCACATGATAGAACCAGTGGCTTGTTGCCTAATGTATCGGTGTTGAGATCCTTCGACACATTCTTAATTTACATATATAGCTTTCGGATAAATGTCTTCCTCTACAAGCCTGGGCATTTATTCTTAATACTTGTATTATCTTGATAAAATCCTAAAATCATAATGTGCTTGTTCGTAAGAATTCCAGGCGTTCAATCACTCGAATGTCACGAGGTTTTGATGAAAATTCTAAATGTGCTTTTGTTTCCCATACAGAGACCATTAATAGTTTTAATTACATCTCGTTCAAACTCAATGGATTTTGTGCTGATAATGCGAACATCAGGGATATTGCGAATGATCCCGATCGTAGGGTGACCCCAGATATCGGTGTGATCAAATAAATGGAGGAAAATGTCGGTTCATCGCTGAGCAGCCTTTGTTATACCCGTCTCTCGATGTGTCGTTTATTTCGCTCAAACGAGCGAGATCGTCTTCGGTTCCGACCCAAAGAGAAGTCCTCCTGCTTTGATTTCTCGGCAACAGCCTCATTTAGCAAACTTCTAACTTGAATGACCGTTGAAACGTCATTTCGTGAAGTATGGTACCAAAAATAATTAAATTCAAAAGCCTATAAAACTTTGATGAAAGAGAAGCGCTAAATACGTGCGGAAGTTTCATTTTTATTTCCCTAACCTCTTCATAGTGTTCACATGGTCAGAATATTTATGATTGATTTGCTTTTGTTTATACGCCATATTTCTAGGCTAGTAGTTACCTGTGAAAATTAGCTTACAGAAATTCTCAATATTTAAACACTCTAGACATAATACCAACTCTTCGGTGTGCTGTCTGCTGCATAGTTCAAATCCCCGAATTTGCAGTTCTTCGAACTTTGTCTCCGTGAGACGTTAGAGTATTAATTATAATGTTAATCCTTTCCTTACATGGAAACGTTCAACAACATTCTTTGACCGAACAGGCAGTACTACTGTCGGTTGCGTTTATAAAATCATTTTATTAAAACACACTTTCTAGAATGTACGCAACACATGTTCACTATTTGTTTATTGCTCTTTCAAGTATTTAAAGGAGCTTCATTCTAAACATTTGCTGTCATTATTTCCTCTTCGATTTACATGTGGTATTCATTTTATCTACTGTTTAAATATTTCAAGCGATTTGTTTTTTTATATACTGCAGAATCACAATCAAAGAACGTTACCAAATAAGTCAGAGATGCTCGAATAAAATTTTCCCCTACCTCCGGTACCGAAGACCTACAAATTTCATTAATGGTGGTCAAACAAACCGTCTTTATATTCAATTCTTTGACATAATTTTTTAATTCGGTTTTGTGGGATTCACAATCTTTCTTCACATTTATTCTTATTTCTAACAGGAACTGGTAATTTCACTTGATTTCAGCGTTTTCCTTACATTTAAAAATATAGTTTTTGCTATCATATAGTTGCAGGTATATGTTTGCGTTGAGCCTGATTTGATTATTTTTTTCTACCTGATCAATCAAGTTATTTTTGTAATCACCTGTTTTGTCTTGTATAAAACATTTCCTCTTATGGCTACTTATATTTTATATTGTCACAACAGAAGAATATATCTTTATTTGCTATAAAATATATTAATAGACTTTAAATTTCCACATTTACCAAGGATATTGAAAAGTATGTTTGATAATTTTTGAGTACTGATTCCGATACAAATAACATTTTATCAGGATAAATTTCGTATATTTATTCTAATATTTGAGATAAATTTAGTTCTAAAATTTCTGAAAATTATTCATTTGTAACATCTGAAGTAGATCGGTTTGTAAAATTTCTGGCGTATTTCTAAGATTTCCAAGAGAAATAGATTTCTTAAGGCTAAGAGTGAATGTTATTATATACCTATATGATCTTATAAAACATGTACTACCATCTCTTTCACGAATATAATCCTTTAATATTACAGCCAAAATGCTTTTTCCAAAGCTACAATATAAAACAATCTTCAGTCGATAAAAATTGGCGTTAGCCAATTTAAATATCTTTCAGCCAATCAAATACCTTGAATTATTTTACTGAACCATGTTTCTATCTTGCCTGAGTAGTGCCAATAAATGCATTGGTTCGAAATGGTTTTGAGAAAAACTTTCCTCTCAGGATATAGCGAAGTAATCTTGCATAAAGCATTTTTAATATGGTCAAGTACACATTTGTCTTTGTAGCTTCAGAATATGCTGTTCAGTTGATTTGCAAATATTATTTACGCTATTCTATTATGCAAACGGAAAATGCTACCTATGAGACGGATATAATGGAAGCAGACACACCTAATTTCTACCATTTCTCAAGCGAAGAGAAGTATACTTCTGAGTTCTGCTTAGAGGCTGGACAAACATCTTCAGAAATAAAGCAGAAGTAAAAAATCACAGCTGCAGATTCCTGCTTACAGCCGAAACATAACACTCCGACATGGTTTTAAACGCAGTAACACTGTCTTTACTAACATTTTACAACTATGAATTATATACCATTTGTGTATATGTAAGCATATATATATATATATATATATATATCTTTCGTTTTTATTTTGATTTTTTTATTTCCCCTAGCAATCGATACGAAATAAGTTCGATAATATCAATTCAGCTGTATTTATTCGTCATACAGATTAGATGAGGAATAAGACCTGTATTTAAATGAGAATATTTAAAAGTATTTTTAGCAGGTGGATGCTAAAATATTCGTCTTCTATCGGTAAAAAGCCCAAGGAATAAAGACCTGTTCGCCCAACTCGTTATGGATGCGTGGTGGTGTAAAGGATAGCGGCTGGGAACAAGAAATTGGAAAGCAGTTTTAATTTCAGTAGATATTGTTACATTCACTTATGCGCAATTACTATTGGAAGGGTATGAACAATGTTGTCTACATATCCCCAGCTATGGTAAACAGCAAGACTTTAGCTTTGGATGGAAATTAATCTACAAGGAAAACTGAATTCAAACGTAGTTTATAATGAAATATCAGGTCAGAATCGTATTTAAGACAAATAAGTAATCTTTCTTCCAAGCGAGGTTAATTTGATTTGGCCCAACTATATCATGGTCACCCTAAGTGATACCAAAGTAGTTTTTACACTCGGTGTCACAACCACATCAAAACAGCCAGCTGCTGACCTGGAAAGCATTTTTGAAGCTACTAGATCCAGAAACTGGCCACTATGCATGTCGGTGGCAATCGCGAAATGTAAACAGCAGTTTGCGCATATGTATTAATACCAAATGTCACCTCACCTAATAGGGGAAATCAGAGATTGTCCCTTCCTCAAGACTATACTAACATTTCAAAGATGTTTCTAAAGTTACATACGCTTGGGTCATCATTAGTTTAAGAACTCCAGAATTAATGACCCAATAATTTTGGGTTCAAAGAGTCTTGTATTCTTGATAATTGTTACATCAATAACTTTGCACCAGGCATCGATCAGTATATATTGTCGCATCTACAGTATTTGCAAGATCCATGTCAATCTGCTGCATGTGAAGAGGCAAACAATTTCATGTCCAGTATGGAGCTTTGGAAAACCTGAAACTAATTAATTTACACCTTATTCAACTCAAAATTCCTTTTGTTTCGAAACCTGCTATCTTATTTCATTCTTGAGGTTTTAAGAATAAACATTTTGTTGCAAAAATTAAACCATTTAAAATACATTAGTCTTCAGAAAGTCGACGATTTGAATATTTGAAAACAGAATAAGTAATAAGTTACAAAATATTAAAATAAAGCAGTTGATATGAATTACTTTAATAATTGATTATGTGTAGGTACATGGGTGATTTATCACAACGTTTTGTACTTTGCACTGTTGAGGAAGTAATCATTGTATAATTGCTAGATTTAATTCCTTTTTTTTCTTCCTATCGATGCTTAATCGTAATGAGATTCCATAAAAAGACATCAATCACATGAATAGAATTTAGGCAACATTAATGAGTAGATGAAATGAAACACACACTCGATAAGAAAATTGATTACAAATGTTTTTTTTTTTTTTTCCGGGCATAAACACAAAATTTGCAACTACATATTTCATATTCTGTGTATGTCTGTGATCGTTCCCACTGGACGGTTGATTGTACCTCAAGTGATAACATTTTGTGTTATTTTATGTCGAAATCAATCGGTATGCTTATATTAGGTTGGTGCAAAAAATAATGTCGTTTTTTGACGTTAAAAATACGTCAAAAAACGACATTATTACGTCATTATTTTTGCACCAACCTAATATTTGAACCTACAAGCATTTACAGAGGAATATGTAAATATGGGTCTTTTTATACTTGTCTGTAAAGCATGTACTGGTTTCTTTGTATTTTTTTTAATAATTCAACTCGAAATAATGCAATAAAGTCCCCAGGTTTACAAGAGATTACTGAGTGAAAGAAAAAAAAACTATCAAGGAGCGAGAACAGTAAAAGAGGGATCGAGGAGGCAGTAGATAAAGTTTGCATTAACATTTAAATTTTTGGTGATCAAATTTATATGGAAAGCAAGAAACCGGAATAGTTATGCATAAGTGCAAAAAAGAAGCTGTTAGCAAAATCATTACGGTTATATCTAGACAGTTCAACTGTATAATGAAGATACCTTGTTCCCAATCAAGTACTGCACTTAAATTCATAAAGTCTTGGTAGCAGTGTGCAAATTAATCAGAGCAATATTGACTGTTCCCTTTTTTTCTTTTTTTTTTTTTTTTAATATAAAAGGTAATTGATTTGGAAATATGGGTCTTTTATACAGGGTGGGGTGTACTATAAAACGTGCCCTCCCAAAAAACAAAAAAACCCAAAACGCTGTAGTGATTATACAAACATAAAACTTACTGTATACCTATTTTGAAATTGGCCTCTATGACCATTTATTATTGAACACTGTCAATTATATTTGTGTATGTAATATCATGGACCGAGCGAGTGAGCAACGATTAGATATGTTGCAAACAAGGAGGACGCTTATACTTAATATCAAGAAAAGGCAGAAGTTTCTGGGACACGTAATGAGAAAGGAGGGTCTGGAGAATCTGATACTCACGGGTCGAATAGATGGAAAGAGACAATAAAAAAAGAACGTGTGACATAAATGGCGGACTTAAGTGTATGACAACATGGTCTGGGAGAAGCAGAGGAAAGTAACTTGCTGAGAGCTGCAAGGGGAGGGGAAAGGGCGGTGGAGAGGCATAATCGCCTACGTCCCGAAAGGACATGGTACATAAGGATGCATGCATTTACATGATACTTTGTCCTTTTTATACGCGTTTAAGTTATTGTAAAACTAGGTTTGCATATTTTAGGACTGGACATTATTCAAAGAGGAGCTGAGATTTATATCAAGGAGATATATATAAATATATTATAAATTAATAGACTTAAAATATGGTTTTCCGCTACACAGTTCCAACCATTATTCAAAAATGGAAGCTAAAAGCCCTGAATTTAATTTTGTAATTAAAGACATTAGTTCCATTTCATCCTCAATCGAATTTTTCTTGATTTTTTTTTTTTTTTTTTTTTTTTTTTTTTTTTTTTTTTAAAGTCTATTAATTTATAATATTAATGCTCTGTAAATTTGCATTGACCACTATTTTGTAAAAATAAAAAAATATCTATAAGAACACCGGATTATATATCTTTCTGTTCTTTCTTTTTATTAATATATATATATATATATATATATATATAAAAGTTGTGTAAGTAATTCTCAAGTCCTACTGCATAAATTCGGCAATGTCGAAAATGTGTGGAAATACTTTCTAGCATTATCCTGTCGTACCAAAATCGATATACAAAATTCAGGATTTTACCTAGCATTAAAAAGATATTTCCTCGAATTTGAAGTATTCAATAATATCCTAAAAGACGATATTTTGTGTCCTATTTCTATTGTTCACATAGAGGATTGTCATTCAAAGTACAGCTTTAATGCATGAAGATGGTGTGAGTGTGTAATAAAGATCGTGGCAGCCTTCGATGATTTCGGTATTGAAAAGGTTAGGAACATAATTAATGAATTATAAAACGGTGATGATATGACGTAATACTTAAGATGTACTTTCATAGCGCTAAGAAATCATGTGTAAATTAAGTAGAGCTTCAATGGAGAGTCAGTCGAATGAACGACAAAACGAAGCTTGTCAAGCGAATACTGATGATTAGATGGAGTAACAGCGCGGTTTCTTTAAATATACTAAAACAAGGATTTTTATATTTGTTTGGAATGATAGCATCAAGAACACAAATGCAGAAAAATGTACCCATATATATTATTAAAAAGCATTTGATAAGTTACGACACAAAGAAATGTTTGTACTGCTAACTAAGCATTATTTACTCGAGAAAAATATTAGAATAATTCAGAACATATACTGGTAGCAAGTCAAACCGGATAAAAATTTATTCAATAAACACAAAAGAAAGGAGGGTATGACGTGTCTTCTCGAGGGTTTTTTTGTCTGACGATACTGAGATAATTATTTCCCCAAGATTAAATATTGGCGGTCAAAGCTTTTGATAGCAGTCACAGAATAGAATCTACAATATCTCCTACAGAAAGCAGTTAAATAAAGCGAGCAGAATGGAGAACGCATTAATTGTAAGAAAACAGAATGCTTGACTATCAGCAAAAGAAATAGCCGAAGATCCGTTCTACGAAATCAGTCACCGGGGATCCAGCAAGTGCAAATTTAAATCTCAAAGTTTTTAACATTGGACGCAAAATGTGATTCCGAAATTGCATTGGAACAGAAAATACAAATCTTCCAAACGATGAGCAAAGAATTAAACAATTTTTGTTAAAAATAATAAAAAGAATACTGTCTGTCCTATCGGTCCTTCTATGAAGCAGTTAATACTGGGTCATTTCCTCAGAAATGAAGAAACTTGAGGCAACATAAATATGCTTCTGCCGAAAGATGCTAATAATAATTTGAAACTTATGAGTAACGAAGTTTTAAGGAAAATGGGAACAAAAAATATTTCTACTTGGACATGGAAAGTGTCAGTTAACTGCTTTCTCGGTCATAACGAGGAAAGACGTCTTGGAGAACTTCAGGGTATATTGAAGTTACGGACAGACAAAACCAGCGATCGTCATATATAATGATCCTGTGCCAATGATTGACAAAGCAGTGGTTAGGACGGATAGCAAAAAATATTCATTACTAAGAGATAAGGACAAGATGTTTTGGACAGCCATAAACACCAACGTTCTAAAAGGCTATAGAAGATGACAAAAGAATAATTTTAAAATATTTACAACAGACAATAATGTCCAGAAAATAAAATTTCAATTATAACAATATTGGCGTCAAGATTGTTATAATTGAAGTTTTAGGGCCTCTTCAGTAGACAAGGTTTTTGAATTTTAACAATTGTTTCATCTTAATGTCATCCCTTATTTAATTAGACATTTACTTTCGTCTGTCTCCGAAGTTCTTTTATAAATATCTTAGCTGAAGCATTGCGTCATAATCAATATTTGGCTTGTAATTATTGTCTTGATTTCATGATTGTTGTCGAATTTCATCTTTTCTTCTCTATAATCTTTGTCTGCAAAATAGTCCCAGGATATAAATATAACCCTTACAATCTGGATGACAAGAAAAATAATAATAAAAAGCATTATGTAGTCATTGTTATTTTTCATTTAAATAGGAAGCCTGCACCAAATATTCTTACAATTTTTACAAAAAATGTTTTCCAAGTAATAAAATATTGGAATATTATAGAACGGTAGAGAATGAGCCCAAAATTAACTTTGCAGACTTGTAAGTTTATATATCTGGGAAGCGTTTTGGCAGAGGACGGTAAGTGCGACACTAAGATCCGTAGATGTATTGGGTTGGCCAAGGACAAATTCCCAAACCTGGGAAGAGTGTTGCGAGACAGGAGGATTTCTTTGGTAACAAAGAAAATAATACTGAGCTGTTACGGGACATCAGTTCTTCTTTACGGCAACGAATGTTGGAAGATTTCCTCAAAGATGAAGGACAGAGTAGAGGCGACAGATGTGGTTCTCGAGGAGGATTCTAAGGATATCATGGACCGAGCGTGTGAGCAACAATGAGGTCTTAGAGCGGTTGTGAAAAAAGGAGGAGGTTTATAAAAACATCAGAATGAGGCTGCTGAAGTTTCTGTGACACTTAATGACGAAGCAGGGCCTGGAGGATCTTTTACTGACGAGTCGAATAGAGGGAAAGTAAGACAAGGGAATACAACGCGTATCATACCTGGCGCGTTTAAGCAAGTGGATGACAACGGCGTCTGTTGGAGTAAGCAGAGGGAAGGAAGTTGTTGAGAGCTGCAAGTGATAGAGGGATATAGAGAGCCATGATCGCCTACGCCCTGAAAGAACATGGCACACAAAAAGTAAGTGCTAGTATTAATACGAAGGATATTTTAGATATATTGGAAAATATTACAGATTACAGTAACTTGCGTAAGTATTTATCGATACTAACCCATTCTACATTTTCTTACGTGAGAAACACGAACTTTATATGTATTGTATCCTTCAGAAGTGGGTAGCAAATAAGATATTTCTTAGGTTGGTGCAAAAAATAATGACGTAATAATGTCGTTTTTTGACGTATTTTTGACGTCAAAAAACGACATTATTACGTCATTATTTTTGCATCAACCCAATATTTACAAGTCTCAAATGTATCGAGTTCGTATGTATGCACACACATTTAATTGTAAAACTCCTAGGCAAAATCCAGTGCATTAAGAATTCGCATAATTAGTAAATACAGTGTAACCCGGATATAAGAGAAACCCGGATATTACATATTCTCTGGTCCCAAATTAGAGCCTATGTTAATGTATATAAAATAGACCAAACCCGGATACAAGAGACTTCTTATCCTGTACCGACAACTCTCTTATATCCGGGTTACACTGTATATTATCTGATAATGACTATTTATTACAAGTAAAGGAAAGACTGGAAAATAGTACGATCCTTTAATATGGATTCTCTAGTTAAATACGTATATTCTTTGAGTTTTTTTTTGTTTTTTTTTTAAGTAATACATTGATTACTTGCGACTTATCAACCCTTTGGCCATTATTTAAATTTGAAGAAACAAAATATTTTTTAGATTGTAAGCATTTTTCCGAGATAATACAGTTTTAGTGATATAATTATTACGAAATAATCTATACCTGGAGGAGAATATGTGGATTCATACCTTTCCCATTGGCATTTGCACGTAAGTGAATATAACTGACCCAAGGGGAATCGGAACTCTGCTCTCTGTTGAAAAATTCCGGACCATTGTTCATTACACCGCCGGTGCATCCGAGTTTACAGTATCTAACGGTAACCCATCTCGGTTCCTGCCAGAGGTTTGTTAGAGAAAACCACCGAACAGAAAAGAATCATTGTGACACTATTTAGCGTTTGGCTAATTAATTAAGCGTGAAAATTAAAAGCGAGAAATACTTAAGGCGAGAAGAAGCTATCACGAAAGACATACTGAGCGATGTTATTTTTCTTAACAAAAGAAAAGTGGTAAAGATTTTAATTTCATTTGCGAAGAAATTTTTTTTTTTTTTTTTTTTTTTTTTTTTTTTTGCGTAGAAGATAGGAAATGCGTAAGATTTCAGATTTGTCAGAATTAATTTATGCCATGACGCAGCGAATAAAAGATAGCAATCTGCCATGGAAATAATGAAAATTTCAAATTGGTCAAGTGGCTTACAAAGCGGAATGCTAGAAGATAATCAGAATTTGGGTGGAGCATGCGACCGAGAAAAGGATCATCTGAGACCACCCCCCAAAAAAAGGAAAGAAGGAAGGAAGAATAGAAAAAGGAAAAGAATAAACCATTAATTATCTTTCTGAGATATCATTTGGTTTTGGAAGGGAACCACGTGTTTTATGTCCAGACCTTGCCATGATAAAAGTTGCTACTTGAACAGACTATTGGCGACAGGGTGCGAAGACGTTCAGTTGACCACCCAGTTAATCACTTGGCGAAAATCTCGTTGATGAATTCCAGATGACATTCAATTAAGATAGATCTAAGGAACAAAATTACGTGTCGTGGGGCTCTGGTCGTAGAAAAGAAAAAGAAAGATATTTTTTTCTTTGAGCAATAATTGTAAACTGAGGTCAGTCTAGCCACACCCACACTGTCGAGCATTCATTGGCTGAATGGTGGCGTGACCGATGGGGGAAGGTAAATATACGAGAAAGGGAAACCTGTTGACGCCCCTGAGGGGATTGGTGTGAGATACCAATATGAGAAAGAAGGGAAACCTGTTGATGCCCTCTGCGGTGATTGGTGTGAGATATCGATATGACAAAGGAAGAATTTGGGAGGAGGATTCCCTTAAGAACCTCTCTAAAGCAGAAAGTAATTGACTTCCAAAAATGGCAAGTGAAAAATTTTACTGTCCGAAAACAAAGAAAATCCTTATTGCGGATTTTGAAATTATCGAGGAACCCAAACCACGACAGGCCCCCACCCGGTTTTCGTCGGCGTCCATATAAACGAACGTCCCCAGAGCAGCTAGACAGTAGCAGACAGCAGGCAGACAGTAGGAGTAGGGCAGACGCAGAGTTGAGCTGTGAGCTCGGAGACCAGCCTCGCAGGAGCTGACTGAAAGATCCCACGTATTCCGACTTAGACTTCTAACCAAAACCAATTTCTTTTTGAAGAACGACTTGCTCACACCACTAGAACATGTTTTACGAATATCGCCTGAAGATACCAAAAACCAGTTTCTTGAAAAACAACTTAAGATATTAACACTCGTCTAACAAACGCAAAGTGTCACGTATCCATAGAAGCGGTTTGGCAGAAAGACGCTGTCCTGTATTCAGCAACCAGATATAAAGATATTTGTTTAACTCATTTGAATCTTTCGAGTTGTTACTTTATTTTCTTTTACATATACTTGTGCAGTGTTTCCTTTGCTCGAATTCGGCTTGCATTACAGCCCGACGACTGATTGATTTCGTCTACCTAAGATCAAATCACAACATGGGTAGGTTAGACTAGAAGTCAAAGCAGTTACTTCGGTAACTAGACGTTGGAGGCGAGCTGGGAACGACAAAGCTGATACCGAATCTAACCAGATTTCCATCCGAATCAGCCAAGGGTTAGAACGTCACATTTGGCGCCGCGACCAATACCAAGTCACATTGATCGTCACAGGATAGCACGAGGGCAGAGGCCCAGGGTGACGTCACATCATGAAGAACGAACTTAACAGAGGTATGCGATAGATTTGTAGAGAAGTATAAAGTAGGGTTAGATTTTAGCTATATAAAAAAATAGCTCTCACGGAGCTTTATTAAATTCATGACCGAAAATGGCACAACTGTGAAATTACCATGACTAGGCTATCTATTTCAACTGTCAGGGCAAGGACAGAGAATTAATGACACGCAACCAATAAATATGTGATAATTCTGAAGGATCTGTAAACATTGACAGTTTCGCTAAGAAAATCAGTGCACACGTCAAGTATTAGTTGGGCAATGCATAAGTCTGGCTTTTATGGAAAACTGGCAAGACTACTATTGTCGAAAGAAATTCAGAAGATACTCACTTTTGTTCTTTGCTGCAAGCCCTGTAGGAGACGATTAAAACGGGGAAGAATTGGTTCGAGTTAAATGAGACTAAGGTTGAACATTCTCGCCGTAATGCAAAAAAAAATGTGTGGCAGAAACCTGATACTTCATTCACCACCAGAATACCTGGTTAAAAACTGAAATAGACAATCTCCCTGACTTACAATTCGAATCTTCTAATGATTCTTAATCAGTTAAGGAATAAGTTTCTTGCACGTCCCACGATTTTAAAAAAAAAAAACGTGTGTATTCAACCGTTTAACATTAAATATGTGTGCCTAACAAATGTTCCAAAGTATTCCAGTAATAATCAGAAATTCGGAAAAAGGTGATTATTTAAATAATAAATGCATATATAAAATTTGAATTCTAGTTTGTTTTTTCCATTTCACTGAAGCAGATGTTAAACATGACTGTTATTATCTCATTGTTTCTAGTTTGCTTTTTCCTTACTTTATTCTGTCCTCTGTGTGCGTGTCTCTCTGTCCTCTCTATCTGCCCCTTCTCACTATGCCCTCCGTCTCTCTCTGCTTTCACTGAAACAATGTTTCTGATGTCTTTTCGCTATCAAAATGGAATACTATAAAATTTATGAAGTATTGGTAGGGCGTAGAGTACGTGCTAACTAAATGCTGAACAAGTAGAATTTATATGTATTTTTAATATATATTTGTTATATTATTGTTTGTTACCTATAGTTGGTAATGCCAAGATTAGAATTATAAATTGTATGATACAATATTCGTTTCTCGTTTAGACCATACCCACCCTTTGGTTTCTTTTCTTTAAGGCAGTGTTTTATCATTTGCATAAAGGTAATTCTTATTATATTTGGATTATTTGATATATGTTGCTCCATCAATATTTCAACATATTTCAGCGATTATCAATTAAAAACTATTCTGCCCTAAGTTGTTTCGTTCCCGAGGATAAAATCCATAGAAACAAACAAATAATGCTCATTACTTGAATATGGTAACTTTCTTTTACCCTGCTTTGATTACTTACTGTTGTCAATATTAAAGTATATTTTCCTTTCTTCAATCATATTCTTGATATACAGGATGAGGCGAAATTCCTGCAACATACGGTTTTAATGGATAGGTCGATGAAGTCCTGTTGAGGGGCCACATAGGTCAGCAGACATCACATTTTTTTTTTGTCTGTGGGGTCCATTTGAAATCAGTTTTGCAGACCCGCTTAATAAATATTGAGGAAATTGAAGATAGAATTAACTATGGGTGCAGTAAAATGAGAGAATAATCTCTTTGAATTGTTAATGAATCCTGCAAGTACATTTTTTTTTTTAAAGACATTTTGAACAGCACGTATAAAAAAAAAAACTAGTAAATAAAATTGGCATGTGTATTTATACTTTTAAAAAAAAAAATATCCCTTTCGTGCGAGAGGTTTCGCTCACTCTGTATATGGCGGTATACATTAATCACACTGTAAATAGCAAACGCTGATTTGTACTCAAATATTGACAAGTAAATGTAACCTTTATAGCCAGGAATAACAAATTGATTTATTAATTGCCTATATGTAATATAATCTGTATATCTATGCGTAAATTTCTCGAGTAATATTTCTGTTTGGAAATCCCTGAGATGTTATTCAGTTGCAACAACGTAATAATAATAACATAGTACTTCATATAGGTGCCGACTGTTGGCTGACCCAGACAAATTTATCCACACATATCTACACTGCGTTTATAATTTTGTGGCTGTCGTATATAAACTCCACGATTTTGTTGGCAAAAAAAGAATCTAAACTGAATTAACACCATCCGTTTACTGTCTATAAAGTTTCTGAACAGTTTTATCAGTTGTGAGGTCAGACAAAAAGTTATCAATACAAATAAAATCTCACAAGTCCCAAATTTCATTTAATCGATTTTTTTATATTGATTAACTTGATTAGTATTTCTCTGAACGGGAATGAACGCAAATACTTCTTCCCTTGTGAAAAAACAAAAACAATGAAAAAAAACAAAAACAAAGAAAAAAAACAAAAACACGCAGAACATATCTTGACAAATCACCTTACTTCTTTCTGTTGACATGACATATATTACATAGTCAAACATAAACATATACAAATATACATACATGGGGCCTACAGTCGAGCTGTTATGATAAACCTGTTTCGCCGACTGGATAATTTATTAGATTGATGAAAAGATAACAAACATTCTTGGACAAAACATTAGACGGTGCTATTAAAGAATTGATCTATGTGCATGATTCTTCTAAAATATATGATCTGCCATAAAGTGAAATATGTAATCGCGGAACATTACTTTATGTAGATCCTAAATAGCAAACATTAAAATCTCGTCTAGCTCGAAAATTCCGCGATCTAATAACCCAAAATTACGTATTGCATTTCTGAACGGTGTTCAAACTGTTTACGGACAGTGATACTTTTAGTTAGTTTTGTTTATCATATAGCGTCATTAATTTAGTATATTATAGTTTATTAAATAGTATATTTCGCTTGTTTCATTTCGTATATATCTATTTGTAATGTATATTTTAGTGTAGACCAATTTCTCACTTCGTAGATCATGTACTTTCGTGATGCATTGTTTTGCTAGGTCACATACATAAGCAAAAACAATTAAATCTATATCATAACTATATTAATTCCTTAGTATATTTTCCGTTAATTTCTATGAATTAACAAACGTAAAAAGGGTATTTCGCCATAAAAGAATAATTTGAATGTTTCCTTGAAATTTACTCGAGTAATTTCCCTTATATTTCTAACGTTTTTTAGGTCATTGTCGGCTGACGCAGGAATAGTAACATACGTATTTGAAGGTGTAATTCCTGCAACACAACGCGTGTAAAGGCACTTACATGACTTTTTGATACGTCGTTTTTGTAATCAGAGGAGGATCAGATTTGAGACAAATTCAATGACGGATTCTCGGCTGGGAAAAAACTAACTTGCGTCACAATTACACCAACTTGCAATGAAATACTTCGTCTAATCTTACCAATCAAAAGGATTTCTTTCCTTTACAAAATTCCGTTTGAGCAGTTGAAGTATGTCATGTTCAGATATTATGCTAATTTTTTTTTATCAAAATTCTGTTGTCATCTCTATCTTTTAAAATTTTACTATGTTCACACCGAAAAGATGTTCCCCTTGCAATGCTTTTTCAAGCATCAGTGTTTTTTGATAAATCTTTTAATCAACTGACCGTATTTGACTCTTCACACAATCAATTAGTTGCATACACTCTAACGAAACTTCCTAAGCAGGACTCACAATAAGCAATATATGTATTACAGTGTAAACATTTGTATCGACTTACTAAAACAATTAAGTGATTCCAAATTATTTCATTATAAAAGCTGGAGTGACGGGAATCGTTTCTATAATCAGAAGGTCAATGGCTTGGTCAATGTATATTATTTTCATTATCTAAAACATCCATATATACTCAGAGACCTGCTATACTTCGTAAATCTGGCTTATTTAAAAATGTCGGATTTCAAAATCCATTCATTGCATGAATAAATTCTTCTGATGAATTTTCTTCTTTGATACCTAGACTTTATGGATTTAATTACAATATTAGATTGGTGGTAAGGTCTCAACATTTTTTTTTAGTTGAGCTAACTAGGATTAACCACCAGTTCTATGCTGTCTTTTTTTGTGGAAATATCTCCGGGCTTCTTGTTTCGCAGTTAAGTTTTGTCTTCAAATCTAAATTCAATGTCTATTCTTAGCTTCTATTATAATTCTTGTATTTCTATTTCCCTCTCTCTTTAATGTTATGTTTCTCATATTGTCTAGCATTAAGTAACAACTTGCGCTTTAGTGGCTTTATTGCCTTGCATGAGATGAAATGATTAAAAAAGAAATTACCTGCGTTTCCGTTTTGGCTACGAAAGTAAAACATCTCAAGGCCCAAAGAATGATGCATATTTTATAAATAGCTTAATTGAACTTTCTTTTTTGCGTCAAGCCAAACATTACTTCATCATTTTCTTCACAGGAAGAATGTGATTTTATTATAAAAATACGAAACAAAAACACTACTCAAATATCGAAATTACGTTAAAAATATAATCACTCATGAGTATTGAGGCGAATACTGATTACTATTACACTTTACTCCTGTTCTTTCTAACTGAAATATATATTTTTAGTATAAAATACAACTGTTCTTGGGGTTTAATTGAAATTACACCTAGCTTCCCATAACTCACCAACGAAAATAGCAGCTAATATGCTAGAATCTAGCCCAATTTTCCTGGAGGGATGGATATAATTCGAGCTCGAGAAATACTAATGCATACAGTGATAACACTCAATGCACGGATCTGATATTCGTATCCGATTTGTATTACAAAACTAGTTTGTCAAGTGAAACTAAATTAATCTCGAAGGTAAAGCGATAGCTCTTATCTTGCTACACGGATTCACTGCCTGTTATCTCCAGATCCTGTTTACATCTCCTGGCACAGTACATTTCTGATATAACTTGAATGACGACCCAGTTCAAAGGTTGCTCAATGTATCGATTTCGCCACGTTCGAATCCGTCTAATCATTCATGTTCTGTAGCACCTCCTGAGAATAGATGATTTATCAGTGCATTGGATCGGTGGAAGTGTCTCCTACTTTCAAACATAGATCTAGTTCTGAGAAATTGGTTTCAATTTTGATAACGTGAATGAAACTAATGAAAGCTGGTAGCAGCTGTGTTGCATATATATATATATATATATATATATATATATACACCAATGACTCGTACCACAAAAAGTAAATTAGTATAGTTAATGATATAAAATTTGCATATTAAAGGAAGACCTAATTCACTTTATAATTGAAAAAAACAAGAATCATATCATTCATTCGTGTGATTGGTAGGCTAATGAATCTTTAAAATTTGTTAGCGAACGGATTTCGCCATTTTATATCTTTAACTTTACTAATTTACTTTTTGTCTGAATGATTCATTATAATATAAATTGAAGTGCACCAAACACACACACTATATATATATATATATATATATATATATAATATTCCGCATTAACACCAAACATTCACGATTAATGCACATTTATAAGTATTTTTTTTAATGTTTTGAAATCTTTCTAAATTTGTAACTCGCAAAGAACAAAGCCAAATAACTAACTAGCCGGGAAGCTAAATAAGCAGAGGCCACGCAGAAATCAACTCGCCCAAAGTTGGGGGGGGGACTGTTTCCCCTTTGTACGTCCAATATGTCCGTGAAAGGAAAAAGCTAGATGCAATTTATTCCAAGAACATCCCGAACAAACAAATACTGGTTGGAAATATTCTTGAAAATGTAAGAAATACTCAATAAACGAAGCTGTCCCCGAAGTAATATTGAAAGAATTGATTACTTGGCAGTTGGTTTTTACTGGACAATGAATGTAAAGATATGAAAGAATGCCATGAAATGTCTATAGACGTATCGATAGAATATTCAGTAGCTTAGAATATCGCTGGAATGGAAACCATGCTAAACGCAATTTCGCCATCTTTTTTTCTTTATTTCTCTTTATTGCAAGAGTTTTTACCTAAACCAGGGTCGAATGTCGCATACGTTGACATCTGAAAGTTGTACAGCATTTCTCTATCGGTCATGCTTTTCAGAACTTGAAGTTGTCTAATGAGGATTATGAGAAAGTATTGCAGATTTTGCAAGTTTAACCAAATATTGACTGATAGAAAGAAATCTTTTCAAGCGCTAACAACGTCAATGTCAGGCTTGTCTTGCATGTAATTTGAACGTCGGCTTCAAGCATTCTTGCCGTTTGTTTTCAATTTCTGTTAAAAGCACTGGTGTGCAATCGATCCCCCGAATGTTATTAGTTCCATACGTAAATAAGGGGACTATTAGGTATAAAGATATATTTATTAGCAACCTGAAGAGAAATGATTCTAGACGTATTTGCGTATATGTTTTTCTCAATACTAACGGATCAGAAGTGTCGAACTTAATTTGTAGCGAAATGTTTAAGAGTTTTGAAACCTCTATCTTGATAATTCACTATTTGAACATTTAAGAGATTAGGAAATATGTCTAAACACATACTCTCTCACACGAATATATAAATATAGTTTTAGGTTTTTCTATATTTATGTTTAAAAGATCTCAATATACGTGATAGATCGTGTGTAAATATAAAAGTCGACACTGAGGTCTTCAATGGGCGGTGAAAGTCTTTCATATTAAACAAAAATTTCAGGACATCTGTGTTCAAGCATTAAAAACTGTCGCCGTTGTGTTGACCGGTGTCCACTTTTATATTTACATGCGCTCTATTCGTGATATTGAGCACAATGACCAATAAATATAAATTTAAAAATATTCATAAACCTATTTAGATCAAAATAGATTTCAGAATAACGCTGAAGAACTATTACTTCACTGGAATGAAACCAATACCTGCATATCTTCAGATGCATCCTCCTAAACTTTATTACAAATGTCAAGAAAAGTGTGTGTGTGTGTGTGTGTGTGTGTGTGTGTGTGTGTATATATATGTGTGTGTGTGTGTGTGTGTGTTGTAAAACGCTGAAAGATTGTTTATATATTTACTACTAAATAGATGGAATTGACATTGTTATACATTTTATACAGGTGCAAATAAATATATATATATATTGAGAGATTTTCTAAGCCCGGCTTAGATTCGGCACAAGGCTGAAAGTATGGGGCACCCAGTGAGGATCGAACTCGCTACTCAGTCGTAATTGATGTAGCAAGACAAACTTTCTAATCATTACACTACGTTGAGGTGTCATATGTATATATATATATATATATATATATATATAAATCCAAAGAAGAATCGGCAATAGTATTGATCCTGATCTGACGCCACGGTCTTAATCACTTTCCCTACGCTGAAAATTTCTGTTATTTCTATAATTTCATGATCAGTGTTCGGATGTTGCCTCCAATGTCTGAGTTTATGCGCAGTACTAGACTGGCGTCGAGATCCCATCAATTTACTGTTGACTAGATGTAACAGTAAATTATATGCTAACAGTTTATTATCGCGCACTTCTTGCTTGTGCAACTACCTTCAGACTCCATCCTTGCCAGTCAAACTTAATCTGCAAACGCAATGCAATGTCAATCTCATTCTACTGTCCTCGTGATTACTCTTTCCTCTTCCCGCTCATTATTAACGTTTAATCCAGAACCTGTTACTCATTGAGTCTTAGTTACTTCACTGTCTTGCATGAAGTGATACCGAGATATCTCTTTCTTTCTATCTCTCTCTCTCTCTCTCTATATATATATATATATATATATATATATATATATATATATATATAAATTCACCAAGCTAAATATCATTTGCAATAATCCATCTTTGAAAATCGATCGCATCTATTCACTGAACCTATTCTGAAATTTAGTATATTTAATGTTATTTTCGAAAAATTATTCTTGGTTTAACCATTTAAAATTAGCATTAGATTTCTCTTGTTCGTGTATTAAAATTAATATTTAGCATTTAATTACGGTCTGATTTAAAAAAAAAAAAAAAAATGTTGGGTATATTTCATTTATGTGATATTGTTACCAGTGAACAAATTTCTAATGATTAGCATAAAAAAAATGTGTTCCCTAATAAATTACGGTAAACATTGAATTGAAGATGAAATACACTGACGATGAGATAACTGAATATTCTCTCGGCTTTGGAAGTATAAAGAAAGGATGAGAAGAGGTTTGAAAAGTATGTACAATTATCAGATCAGTTTTCGGTGAGTAGTTCCTCGTGGAAACGAAGAAATAAAACGCGGAAATAAATATTTACGTATTTACGTACACATAGACGCTATGTAGACATTTTGTTTATCAAATTAGCAAATATAATGGGATTCTATCTTAGAAGTGAATATTTTATAATCCGATGCATTTGATTATCTTTTAAATTTTATTTGGCCTTGTTTCTTTGTAATGGATAGCGGCTGGGATCGAAGAAGCGGAGAGCCGAGTTCGAATTCCATTTGAGTCCGTTACCTTCACTTACGTACTAATACACTTGGGACAGATATGAATTTTCTTCTGCCCAGCTATGGGTAAATAGCAGGACAGACTGGGTTATATAGCCTTAGATGGAAACCGGTCTATCGCAGAAAGAATAAGCAACCTACTGCGGTGTGATAAAATCTGCTTCGTCTGACTGTTTTATTAAATCTGTAATCAAGTGTCAAAATTATTACTAGTAAATTGTAAAACATTTAAATTCAACAATATTTTTCATTCGATATTTTATATTGAAATTTCGTTCATTTTCATTGAGCCTGACGCACGAAACTTTCACATTAAATGCGTGCAGAATCTCATATTTTTCATTTTATATAATACTTCATACTTTTTGTATATTGCGCATATTAAGAACAGGTGGAGTAATTTACACGGAGAACGAGAAAAATCATTTGTTAATGTATGCAACATCTCTTATGTTATCTGACAACAATATAGGTTAGTGTCGCTGGTATTGAGGTTGAAGTTTCCCACCAAAATATATTTCTCTATAACAGCAGAAAAAGAGTAAATTTGACAGAGAAGCAGTGTGACACTATGTAGCGGTTGCGTGAAAATTAAAAGCGAGAAATAATTAAGGCGAGAAGCTATCACGAAAGACATACTGAGCGATGTTATTTTATTAACAAAGAAAAATGTTAAAGATTTTATTTTCATTTGCGAAGAAAAGTGTTTTTTTCGCAGAAGATAGGACATTCGTGAGATCTCGGATCTGTCGGAATTAATTTATGCTACGATTTCGCAGAAGATAGGACATTCGTGAGATCTCGGATCTGTCGGAATTAATTTATGCTACGATTTCGCAGAAGATAGGACATTCGTGAGATCTCGGATCTGTCGGAATTAATTTATGCTACGATTTCGCAGAAGATAGGACATTCGTGAGATCTCGGATCTGTCGGAATTAATTTATGCTACGACGCGGAGAATAAGATAGCAAACTGCTCATGGCAATAATGAAGATTTCAAATTGGTCAAGTGGCCTACCAAACAGAAGCTGGAAGATAATCGTAATCAGGTCACGCACTAATCGAGAAAGGCTGAAGCCACCCCAGAGAGAAAGGGAAAGAATAAACTATTAATTATCTTTCGGAGATATCATTTGGTTTTAGAGAGACATCTGTTTTGTATCCAGACCTGGACATGTTAAAAGTTTGTTACCGGGACAGATAATTGGCGACAGGGTGCGAAGACGTTCGGTTGACCACCCATTTAACGCCTGGCGAAAATCTCGTTGATAAATCTGTTGACATTCGGTTAAGATATAGATTAAATAAAGTCAGAAGAAGCTGAACATACTTTACAATGTATGCACAAACAATTTTGTCATCCTGGTTGAGCTAGCTTAAATTCTTTGGCCAGGGTGAATCATCTATAGTTTACAGATGATGATGACGATATAAAAAAAGTTTGCACAAATTGGAAAAAAGAAAAGAACTTCTAGTGTAACAAACATGCCACATGAAAAGCCTTATCAAAGAGTTCACTCCACCAAGCAAATAGAAATAGATTTTGAATCTGCAATATACACAGCACATCCTTGTAAATCTGGTCAGGTGGTCATGATTGCAGAAGTCATACATGCTTTGTTGATTCTAAATTCATAAGAAAGATCATAAAAGTTTGCAATGTAAAAAAGCTCTGCAGTTGGAGTGAATGGTATCTGTGTTGCAATACAATATTTTCTGAAGATACATAGTGCCACTTTTGAATTAGTTTCCTTGCATATGAATCCAAAAGGAGATTGGCTGGCAATAATAAGGAAAGAGGCATGAGATCCTTTGAAATTAATGTTTAAGCTTTCTGTAGGTATATACGAGTAAAATTAGTGATTTACATCAGAAGAGGCAAACGTACGGGTACTGCCTTCGTGGTTAATATTTTAAAGGCCTTATGTCAAATTAAAAATATTCCTCATTTTTCAATTTCACTGAATTTCACACACACACACACACATATATATATACATATATATATATATAGCAGAAACAGTTTACATGTCACGCGTCTTGTCCTTTAGTATTTCATCGGACTCAATTTATGTTGGTTCGACCATGGATATTGGTAATTTTAAATTTAAATATCGCTTGTATCTAGCTGATTTCATTAGATTCATTTTTTCCCTTCATTAATTTTGTTAGACGTTTCACACTGTGATACTGGAAGTTCTGCCAGGAATGGTGAAATGTTGTAAGAGCAATATTTTCGTCGTAATGAATTATTTTCTCCTTTGATGATCGTAGCATTTTATGTCAAAATTGTGGTCAAAACAAGAGACTTGTAATTAGATAGACATTCAAATTTTCTCGTTTTAAAACGCAACGATATCGGACATAAATTTAATTTCACGAATGCCAGAACACAAATCTTTAACGAGAAAATATTATAAGAATATATTTATAGCCATACTACCAACTACAAAAGCATATTTAACAGAATACATGGTCTAAATTTTTTATAGATCCATCCTTCATGAATTATCTCTTTCTAATACATAAAATTAATGAATATATACACAAAATACGAACGAGATATGTTTTAATGAATAATCAAACCGAAACATTTTTTTTTTCAAAATATCCTGTTGTCTCACGAAATTTTATACACTGTTGCATCCAGATTTTTTTCTCACAAACATTTGAATATTATCTGTTATTTCCTTACAGGTGAAACGTATTTAATCAATAAGAAATAACAGAACACAATATAATATTAATATCCGCCTCTTTGCTTAGCATTTTTCATCATTTCTATCTTGATCTCTGACGAAGTTTTAATGAAATGAAACCTATTAGATTCAGATCTGTTTCCTAGTTGTTCTTTATCTTAATATTTTTTTCGGAATGCTATCCATACTCTATCTATATTTGATGCTCTCTATCCATCCTCCCTTGTCTTTGTTCTATCGCTTCTAAAACTGTTTCTTTATAATGTTGAATTACAAAAAATAGTGTTCAGTATTGGTGACTTACCCTTTGTTGACGTAGATTAGGCTGGAGAATAAACATTGCATAGAGACTGTCAGTTTCTAGCCTCAAGCAATCTTTAGACAAATAAGAATTGAATATCCAACTGTTTCTTTTTCCATTACATTTCAGTCCTTTAGGTAAATTTATAATAAATTTTCACGGAAATTCGCATTATCAGGATGAGCAATTGGTTTGTACAGACGTCTGGATAATTTAAATTAAGAACATTGAGAAACATGTCTAAGTTGCTAACATGCAAGTTCTGTTTAGTTTTGCAGCTATAGTAGGATATCCCAGCTAAACTGTACAAATTTATTCCGTGTCAACTCAGAGTGTGACATCTGGCATTGTTCTCGTTGGAGGCAGCACTTTGCTGATTAGCCAACACATGGCACTTTCCTGCGTTTGTTGTCTTTTAATCGATACTTTGGTAACAATACTTGCCTGAATTACAAAAATGGTTTTACGAAAGGTGTTCTGTGACCTGCCAATCCCACCACTTAGCATCAAATTCTTCTGTGGTAGACCTGTTTTACAGAGATTAACATACGCTCACCTCACTTTCCACCGAATATTTTCCTTTAATTTTTTTTTTTTTTTTTTAAATAATCCACTTTATCTCGCCTGTTATTTTGGTTAAATCATGAGTCATAAAATAATCGCAGAGAATCGCGTGACCACGTGTTTTCAAACAACTCACTTGCGAGAGCTATGGAAAATCTGGGCGATGACGTGTCATGTAGACTTCGTTATTTCTAATTCGCTTTTCCTCGTAGAACAATTTAGTAATACTAGTCTCTCTGATAGCACGATCTACATAAATGGAAGATGTCGCTTGTTGTCTGTAATTCCTTTATGGGAGTTAGAGATCATCGAATGACGAAAATTATATTTTGCTCTAGTTCCATTTTTTATAATGTAAACTATTTTCGCCTTCCACACACGGATCTTCTGAAAGTTGTAAACTTTTTTCATGTGTACATAGGTCATAAATCTGTCACATGTAAAAATAATCACGTGTTCATACTGTTAAACTTATGTAAAATACGCCGGAGGTTTGTATAGAAAGCTTGACGTATAAGAGAAATATTTTTTTAAGGCATTTCACCCCAAGCAAGGCGGGAGAGCCACTAGCAAACAAGAGGTTGAGTAGGATTGAGAACAAGATTAAAGGCGTAATTGAGGAAAGGTTACCTAGTAAGAGGAAGAAAAAAAAATGCACAGAATCGGATGTTGATTAATATTGCACATGAATATGTAAAGATTATAATCATCGGGGAAGTAAGGGAAAAGGAATTCCACAGTCTGGAAGTGCGGTAGAAGCTGTTGTTTGTGTAGAGGAGACGGTTACACTTAACCGTTTCGACAGAGAAAGGGTAGGATCGACATGCCAGCCTGGTAGCATGTTTAAAGTTATGTAGTCCAGGCACCAGCGAAAGTAGCTCGTCGGGATAGTTACCGTGAAAATATTTGTAGAAGATAGAGGGATATTTGTGTAAAGCATGGGTTTAGTGAATAAGAGTATATCAATGCTGTCTTTTACTAACAGTATTTATTTACAGCGAAACTACCCGCAAGAAATGTGATAATTTTTGACGATGATTTAACAAAGTGGATGATGTTGCTGTCATGACTAAAGCAGAAACTGAATGTACTTTTAGACAACCCAGTTGAAGAAAGCAACAAGAAAGATATCTCGATTAACGGTTCGAACACTGAATGCAAAAGACAGCCAAATAATGGTGACTTCAAAACCTATCAAGTGCAGCAGTGTATCGATTTTTGTAGTGTAATTCCATATCACAGAAAATGTAACATAAAAAGAAAATAATAATGAACTTCTATGTTTGTTACATTCACTTAATCGCAAATAACAGTCGGTGGCACCCGGTCTAATGCAGAAATACATGACAAACTACTGTGGGGAAATCTGCTGCTTGCTCATTAACAAATACAGTCATGATCACTCAAAAATGTATCACATATGGTATTTCATTGATGTAATACCATATTCTCCGTATGATAATGGCGGAACAGCTGCTCACAGTTTAGGAAACGCTAAGTATGCCATGGTTATAGGCTATAGCCATATCATACTTAGCAAGGAACTTTTAAGGAAACACAGAAATACATGAAGGTAATACGTACATATAACGACGAAAGAAAAAAAGCGATTTTGACATTAGCAGGATATACTCAAAGAAAATATATGGGGAACATAATGAAACCTACTTGAATTTGTGAGAAATGAAAACGAGGTTTAAGTAACTGCCATGTTTTACTTCGAACAACAAAAGATGCGATGTTTCGGAGAGAGAGCCGTGATCCGATCACCCACGTTTTGAAAAAAAATATACAAAAGATATTCACTTCTGGAAGAGTCTTTGACTTCTTCCTTCCCTGTGGACTATGATGTTCAAATAATTAAACACAACGTCAATCAGTATCATCTGTCCTAATACCCATAATTTTTCTCAGTTCCCTTCACACTCAATAAAACTTTGCTTTTTAGTGGCTTTTATCGCTTTGCCCGCGTGAAAATTGTTATAATCTCAAGGCTCGCTATTTACATTGTTCGGACTAGCATACTAATCTTTGTTGCCACATTTATCACAACGTTTCGGCAGTTGTACGCTCGGGTTTTCATCAGGTAACTGTCATCCTTTAGGGATGGAACGTGGTACTCGAACAGTCTACCCCAGCAAGCGATATAAAAGGTTCAGATCGATATTCCAAACAACTGAAGAAGACCGGAGCGTACAACGGCCGAATGGTTGTGATAAATATGACAACAATGTAAACAGTGCACATACTACCTCACCTCGGAGATACAGACCAAATCTCAATGCTGATTTTGGAACTGATAATATCAGCAGTTATTACTGCAAAAGATTATACAAATAGACTTAGATTCAAGTATTTGTCTTCATAACTTCAAATATCTTTTAAAACACGTTCATTTGTTTAGTGAGGCCATAATGACATATTTGATACGCATCACTTTGAGGTACCTTTTACGAATTTGAATGTTCAATGCTTGACATACATTCATTATTTGTTTCATTTTCAATCCAATTATCTTGTACAATATCTTTGTTTCGGAATAACTACTATATTCATTCATCGATATAATCACTGCGATTGTTTGACATACACTTTTAATTGGGTAATTCCTCATTCATTTTCTCTAAAAGGGATTTTCCAAGCGTAGCTTAGATGTAGCACAACGCCGAAAGCATAGGGTACTAGTGTGGATTGAACTCACTACTCAGTCGTTATGGTTCTAGCGAGACATGCTTGCTAACCATTACACCACGTCGAGACGCCTGATTATCCTTGTCTTATGTGTTTTCTTTCTAACAGTATTTGTGCCACAACACTTGGGCTACAATTATTTTGTTATTTCTAGAAGAAAATATATTTAAAACAATGTTTCAAATAGACAGTTTTTAGAATAAAATGGTTGTCTGCTTATTTTGTTAACAGCTCTATCTTTTTGGGTAAAGGAAAGATTTGTTTTAGAATGTTCAAAGAATGAATTAAAATGTGGGAGAACATTCGTGGAAGACCTAAGAAAAAGCTGTATAAGAATTAAGAATGTATCCGGGTATTCTTTTCTTCCCCCAATCAAAAAAGATTATTTCAGCTCGTTTGTATACAACTTCAATAAAAAAAAAAGCCCAATTCACGAAGCAATGATATTGTCAACTGTGTACGTGTTTGTTATAGTATAAAATCCAATGAGATTTCGATTAAAAGTTTGTCCAATAATCAATAATATAGTGAAGGATATTAAGGCACATTTAAATTTTTTGGTTTAAATAAATTTCAATTATTTTACGAAACATAATCTGTGCATTGAAGGCGTTGGAATAAGTGTCAGTAAAAAAAGACGGTAACAAAACGCTAACAACATATAATTTATTTTCTAACCTATTTGCTGGAAATAGGTGAAATTGAATTTTCTACTATGGAAAAATTATTGCACGGTGCTAATCAATAAAGAAATAAGTCGGTTTGCAAGACTTTTCCAGTTTTTTGTTTTCTTTTCAAATTGTTTCTCTATTTTCGCAGAGGTGATTAAAAGGAACTGATTATGAATTGAGTAAGTATCTATTTTTTTTTTTTTTTTTAATATGAATTTATTTTTTTCATAATTGATTTCGGTAGAATATAAGACAAAAAATAAAAAGATGATACAGACACTACCTCCCCCACGCCTAATTCACACTAATAATTTCTTACAGATTTTTTCCTTTCCGGGAGATTCGCAGGAAAAATAAGTGTAAAGTTTAAATTATTCATAAAATTTCTTAGAAACGTATTATCTGATCAAATCTCAAACTTTATAGTTCTGTGTATAAATACGTCAATGTTAAATACATCATTGTGTTTTTTTTAATTTTTTTTTTATCCTTGTGTCTATAAGTATATATATATATATATATATATATATACGGACAAACAAACGAACACAGGGTGATTCCTAGTTTCACATGCATACGTTATCTCGTTCTTTGTATGTGGGTGGATGAATCTATGTATGAGTCAGTCAAGTAATATATATATATATATATATATATATATATATATATATATGAGTGTTTGTTGCCTTGTAGCGTGAAACTGATCATGACGAGGCAGTTTTGCTTCACACTCTATAAACTATGTTCGATATTTTGCACATTCTCATAACTCATTCTGACTTTATATATTAAGGTATGTAGTAATGGCGTTTTGCTTTCAACCCAAATGAAACAAATTCAACATAAGACTTTGTGGTTTGGAAATGACTTTTTCGGAAAAAAAAACAACTTAAGAAACCCCTCTTATATTACATATGCTTTGGCATTGAGAGAAGGATGATTATTTAGTTGCAGCCTTTACAATATTTCACTCTTCTCTCCTATTCAAGGAATATCTAAAAATTTCGAACTGTAATTTTAAAATCATCCCCGAAATTAGTTTATTCCCATACTCGATGGAAATGCACTAGAGTTCTTTCAATTAATAGCCACAAATCTTATTTCTGTCGTAATTTTTATAACTTGACTAGATTAACACATTTATACTCCAATCGTCCGAGGGATTGTACTTCACCTTGTATATGTATTCACAACTTTCAAGGCGTGTTTCTTTCTGTGCTGGCCTTTAGGAAGACACACACACATATGAGAGAATGAATGTGTGTTGACATCACTGGTACTGATACTTTCATGCTGGAACAGTTTTCAGGCATGAAACACACCCTGCCCAGTTTTGCTCTCATTATCCACTTAAATAATTACATACGCCTCAACAATGATATTAAGCATTCACCAGGAATAATTTAAATCTATATTTTCAACACACACACATGTATATATGTATAAGAGACGCTTGAATATTGTTATTGCATGATAAATTTTCGCTCTCAATGTCCACTATATATATATATATATATATATATATATATATACACACACACACACACACACACACACACACACACACACACACACACGATCAGTCCATAAAAATACGTGAATAATTTTTATGAGAAGTCACATCGATAAATTGACGTCTGTAATTATATATGCACACGTTATTTCTTGTATAAGTATCTACAATCAATATATTGAAATTTAACAAAACTACGTTATAGATCTTTTTCACATTCAAAGATTCGCTCGTCATAAAAGAAACCAAAGAATAAGTCATTGTTTTCGGATCTTTACAATTGACTTTGTTCCTGAAGCTGAAAAAAAAAGCGCAAAATGGCAGTTTGCACGAGACTGATTAAGAACCATTGTCTGGTCATTATTTTTCTTTCTTTGTAACTATTTTAAATCCTTTTCTTTATTTTTATTTTTTTTTTTATTTCTTAAAATAATTATTTCAATATAGATGATTTTTTGCTTTTCTTCCATCACGAAGCAGACGACTTCTATTGTCGTACAATTCGATATATCACCTTTGAAATTCTTTTATCGTTTTAATTGTTTTGCTATTGTTGTTATAAATTTGCCTCTTTCGCATTTGCTATTGTTCTCATTTATTTCATTGAACACGAAAAAAGACAATTATTTTTCATTAACCATAGCCATTAAGGACATTTTTGTACTTATACGTTGACGAAATGTAAAAGAATTATGAAGCTTGAAGACAGATGATTCCTTTTTTTTTTTTTTTTTTTTTTTCAGATCGGTTTCTTTTGCTACCTATACATCTTCTAAGTTATATTCATTTATTTCATGAATATTTTTTTTTAATTTTTTCCGAATTTATAAGTTAGATCAAATTTGCAAAAGTCTTTCACCAGAAATTAGACGTCGCGATATCAACATTAGAAATAAAGATCAAGTTTAAGAGAAGTTGCACAATTACTGCATCCATTACGGACTTCTACCATTATGCATTTTGTGCTTTTCCCTTCGTAAATATTATGAACGTTTTCTCCAAACTAATACAGATTAAGAGAAAATAAATGAAATCACCACAGAATCTTGAAAAAATACAAATCTCCGCCCCCCCCCCGTATTTTTTCCAAATATCTCATAATAATTATCTGTCTGTGACTCTGAGTTTCATGCTATTTGTGATCGTCAGACAAATAGATTAAATTTGAAATTTTCGATTTATCTAGTATCGTATGTCGTTTTTTTTTTTTTTTTTAGTAGTGGGAAGAAAAAATTATCGCCAGAACGCCACCCATACGTTCACGGATTGCAGCTAACATAAATATATATGAAGAGTGTAAGAATGGGCGTATATGCTCATTCATGGGGCGCTGTGTGTATATGCACGCAATTGGCTGCTGTATTCAATGTTGGATTGTGTAACGAACTTCTATTTTGTTCGCTGAATGTTTTCTCGCGCGCGCGCACACACACATGCACACACCTTCAGACATCTTCTATCCGAATGTTTTTTTTTTTCTTTTTGTTTTTTTATCCTAAGATGGGGTCTGTGTAAAATTATGATAGGTAAAATTGTTATTAATTTTAATTTTTAAATTTTTGACGCTGTTTTTTTTTTTTTTTTTTTGAAGCCGGTTATTTGCTTGTTTTTGGCGATTGAGCTTATGTAAACAGCTGGTGGAACTAAAGGATAACTTGCCAAAATCTAAAACTCTTATCTAAATATAGTCTCGAATAACAACCACAATACCGAAAAAATGTAAGCTTACCTATTCAGTAAATCCTCGAAGAAAAGATTGCCTCGACTGAACTAAAAGCGCTTACCAAGGTTAAATCCAATAAAAGTATAGCTTTATTCGTAACCCGAGTTTGAGGCACAGGTGATCATCAGACGACTTGAACGAAAATGTATGAAGAGAGAGGGGTATATTACACGTGAATCGCATTAAAACATCACGGTTAGAAAAAAATTCAATTCATTTAAAAGCACATTGATAACCAACCGATAGAGGGGAAAATAAAAGAGGCACACATGTGACAGCATGCAACGGTTAAATCTAGTGAGACCGCATTGGGGAAACGTGTATAACGTATATATCATTTTTATAAGTGTTATTTTAAATATATAATGCTTTATACGCAGGGTATGTAGTTATTTAATGGTGTAAGACATATTTAATTTGGTATGTTTCTTTTTTATAATAGAATTTTGAATAATTTCTTGCAGTGAGTGCTATGTTTTGTTTTGGTATTATCTGGTAAAATGATATTGAATTTGATTTTTTTTTTTTTTTTTTTTTTTTTTTTTAGTGTGACGATTGATGCTTACAATCCTTACATGGGGAACACATACAACAAACTCTCTCACTTATCGAAACTTAGGTAAATTATCATCATTAAATTAGGGCCGACCAAAAATAGAATTTTAAACAGGACTAATATTTGTAGTGATTATCCATATACTATTCATCACTCACTACAACGAAAAGTGGGCACTACTTGGAGACATTATTTTCCTAAAGAAAACACATTAAGCACATTTCCCCACGGTAGTTTGTATATTGAAGATTGTACAACACATTTTATATGTACAATAATAGATATTTTTTTCATATCTCACAACTAAAGTAGTTGTTTAAAATTGTATGAGTTAAAAACTGCTCAATTTCAAGTTAGAAAAATCAAATCTGTAGAGATTTCATATCCTAAAATAATAAAACGCAGATTCGAATGCTATCGCGATTTCTACTGCGAAGGTCTCCTCAGGTGGGTAATTCAGCGAAATAATCAAACAAGACAGCAAGAACTTCAATTTTATAATGCGGCACCGGAACTAAGGTGCGGGGGCATCGTAGAAAAGAAAAAAAATTCAACTTCAACCGGGTTCCTATAATCCTAAAGTCAACTTTCTAATGTGCTTACATTTTTTCCATTATTTCTGACCTCTCCTTCACAAATTCAGCGCCAGCCTTGAATCATGTAATGTCAAACTTCTGACACAGCTCACAGGCGTTACTATTGACATTAATAGCCTGAGTTTCCTCATTTTTTTTTCTCGAAAACTCCAATAATAGTTTTCTAGCTTTGTATCGAAGTTGCGTTCGGGTATTCGAAATGAGAAGGTATGAATATACCACCTTTTTAAACTTCCTCTGAGTGCAACCAATGTAAACTTTTGCACTGCATTTGTAATTTTCTACGTCGTCACAAGACACTATCACTTCTGTGCGCCATAACCCATTTAAGGAACAATTATTTTTTTCTTCTGCAACTACAAAGGACATTAGATACACATTTCACATGTTATTCAAGATTCGAATTTCTTTTGTTCAACATTTTAATAACTGCAGCTCAACTTGACTGTGTTGCGATTAAATAATTTCTACAACCAGGGCATTTTTGGGAAATGCTTATTTAAAAGGTTAAAAATATTTTCCATTTATGAGTTCTTACTTGCATGTTGAAGGTTGAGTTGAACCAGATCACATTGCTTTTTATTTTCTATTTTCACCTGTTCCTTGATTGCTTGGTATTTGAAACACATGTCTATGCTCTCTTAATGCAGAGCCATATTATTTCTATTTTTCATTAAATATTTTTTCAGTTGATGATTTTTTTTTTTTTTTTTTTTTTTGGATAGTCTGCATTGCACGTCTGACGGGTGATTGCAGGAGGTACTTGCGTATCATACAACCGCATTAAGTTTCCTAAATCGTGAAATCGTTTCATTCAACAGGCTTAGCTCTGTCTAAAATATTGGACTACTTTCCTGTTCATTTTTACTCTGTCGAAATTCAACTCCAGTTTTTGTCCTGAGGGAATCCATTTTTACACTTATCCGGTACCGCTATGCGTCTATCATATCTGTATGTTATCTAGTCGTCGATGTCGACAATATTATTTACTTTGCTTGAAATGTAGATGCCCATCGGTTCAGACACCTCTGCTTCGTTGAGTGATTCTTGGGGTACATCGAAGTTATCCGCTGTGGATTTCTTGATCCATGCTTCCCTATCATTAAATATTACTAATTCACGTTCATGTAGAATGATTTTAATCTGTTCAGACGTGAAACATACGAAATCCATCGCAGACAAATAGTTTTCAATAAACTTTAATAAACACTTCTTCAGAATGTTATTAAATACAGTCAGATGTGCTCTTCCACTGGTTGATTTGCGTAGCTACACTGAGTAGCTTGCAGGTAGCCATTATAATTTTATGGCTTAAAATACCTAACGCCGTTTATGCTGGGTTTAATACACCGAAAGATGAGCTGTTGAAGTCTTTCTTGTTGTGTTTTGCTCTCAAGAAGACAACTTTTCAGCCAATGTCATGACTTTATTAATAATGCCATACTTTGTCGAAGTCTCTTTTAGGTTTTGTATTAATTCCATCCAAGTTAAAAGCAGGAGCCTTTTTGTAAAATTTACTTACTTCCTCTAAACATCACTTTTTGTACGCCTTAGGGTTCATGACATTTGTTTTCGTTTTATCGCCCAAAACAAATCTTTTCTTCACTCTCCTATCTCAGCTGAATGTTTCTTCTGAAAAATATTTCTTTTTCTAAAGTTTTTTTAATTTAAAATTACTATAAAATCTTTCTCAAACTCCAACAGTTCTTTCACAGCAGATTTCTCAGTTTTAAATGTATATCAGTGTCACTATCAAATATATATTTTTTTTTGCAATAGTATTTCAAGTATTATAAGCTTTCCATCGAATTCTAGATTAGAATGCCTCTATTTTGTTTAGCATGGTAACCATTTACTCATGTTTACCAGATGTCGGGATATCCGTAATGTCACCTTCCATGTCCAAAATGAATAAATAAACAAACTTATTTTAAAGGAGGACTTCAATTCTCCGGTGGGTAACGATCACCAAGACTGGTATGGTGTGCTGGGTCATCATGGTTTTGGAAGAATGATCTCTAACGGTCTACACCTCAGTTCTGTTTGTAGAGAATTCAGTCTTGTAATCACCAATACCTACTTTCAGCAACCGAACTGCCGTAAGTCATCGTGGATGCATCCTCGATCCAGTGACTGGTACATTATTAACTATCATCGCCATGAAGATATATTTAAGGGACATCAATATCATACTTTCCTTTCATACAACTTTCTGCGTTACTGGCCATGATCTCCTTCGCAGTAAGACTTCTTCTTTTTTGCTTACTCACTGGACACTGCAGAAGACATCTGTGCGAAGCGGATATATACCCTGGTTTTAAAATCACCAGAAAAATATTTAAAAAATGACAATGTGAGCTCTGCAGCAATCTAGATGATGCTCTCCAGATTACCGATATTCAATCAACATAGAACCTACTTCGAGATGCTGCTTTGCCGGTGCACGGACTGCCGGTTCGCAAACACCAGGCCTGGTTTGATGAAGGCAACGATGTAGTCAAGCTACGCATAGCTCACACCAATCATGGATTAATGATAAAAAAAAATCTCCTCTGCGAAGAAGACTCACTACCTGAGTGTAAAAGTGACGTTTAGAGATCTCAGATAAAAAGGTATGGCGATTAGCAAAGGCTACAGAACTTCAGGAAGCAATAGACAGACAGAAATCAAGTCATTCTTTGATGGCCTTAAGGTCTGTGATTCTGTACTCTCCTCATATGGGGAGTCTATTCCGCCAGGCAAGTCTGATATCTCACACCGCTGGAAGCAGCACTTAATTACTGTTTTAAACACAGCATCCCTCGCTGATAAAGACATCATTGCAGGCTTTTCCTAAAGTCCTGCAAAACAAGAAATCTCTTTTGAACCAACCTTTCTGGAAGACTTGGGCACAATCAAATAAACCTATTCAAGCAAAAGCACCCGCAAAGGATGTTATTCTCCACGAAATTTACAAGTATGGTGTGAAAATGTTAGTAAAAAAGCTACACAAGTTCAGCAAAGTAATATTGAGGGCTAGCCGTTATCTTCATTTCTACTATAGGCGTTAATTCAACACCTATACAAGAATGAAGTTATTAGAGATATTTGTGACAATTACTGTATAATATCTCTGCAGTCAATTTGGGGTAAAACTTTAACTTATTCTGAACAGGATTATCAAGCATGTCGTCTTTGAAACTTGCCCGGAATCCCAGTGTGGTTTCAGGCCCACTCGTATTACTGTTGAAATAATATTCTCATTCCATCATGTAGCCGAAAAACTTTGTATAAAGAACCATCTGTAAATGGTGTTTGTTGACTTTACTAAGGCCTTCGACACTGCATATCTTGACGCACTGTGGAAAGTACTTAAAAGCCTTGGAATCTTAGTGAAAATGTTGAACGTTATACTCTCCTTCCACCAGGGGATGAAAGCTGATGTATCTGATGGGGATTTATCGGATTCCTTTCTTACAAATGGCACGATGTAAGATAGTCATGGTCCCTGTTATATTTGCTCTTTTCTTTTCAGTAATGCTTAATTATGCCTTTGGTGTCATGGACACTGGTGTTAAATTTCAATTTAGAACTTGTAGTTGCCTTTTCAACCATCAGCGGTTCACAGCTAAAACTTCTTCGAATCAACATCATTCGTAATCTGCTGATGATGCTTGAAATGCGTTGAGTTCCATAGAGGAAGCTCATTTACTCATGAACTGTTGCATGCAATGCTTTTAGCCTTACCATAAAGAAAAAGCGGATAATGCAGCAGCTGCCTCCTCGTTCAAAGCAGATCCGGAATATCACGCAACCTACATAGTTCAATTCCCAGACATTTCTATAAATACTGATCGGAAAAATTTGAAATATTTGATGCCATTTCGATATTTAGGAATTAAGATAAATGCAAGTGTATCCCGTGATGAGGAAATAGCAAATCGGATGTCCAAATCTCTAAGTGTATTTCGGCAGCTTCCCTACCGCCTGTGGAATGAGAGAGGTGTCAAATTGGACACAAAAATACGGCTTTATAGAACAGCGGTTTTGACCACATTCTTCTATTGCTCAGAATTGTGGACGCCATCTTGATCCCATATATATCACCTGAATGTCTTCCACAAAAAGTATCTTCGCGCGATCTGTGGCTATAATTTTGACGACAGATTGTCCAATGTTGATCTTCTCACAAAATGCAATATTAGTGGAAGTGATTTTCATGATGCAGTCACAGCTTTGCTGGGTTAGGCAGTTTGCAAGGATAAGTGACGACAGAATAATTAAGTCCTCATGTATAGCCAACATGACAGTGGAAAAAGAACGGCCATAGCTCAGCTATAAAACGTGTTAAGGAATAACCTCTCAGCTGTCAGTATGCCTCATAGTAACTTCGAACGTGGTTGCCTTCGATAGCAATAACTGGAGATATTTGTGCGAGAGTAGTATCGAAATCAATCGTATTGACCGCGTAAGAGACCTAAGACAACAGCACATATTCCTGTCTCTATGTCCTTAGATCCTTGATGCACAATAGGTTAACTCTTCTGCAGGTTACTAGCAAGAAATCATATAAATTTAACGTGCTTGTCCGATCACATACTTCGAAATCGACGGGAAATTCTATCATCATATATGTGATTTTTGTGGGGGTGCATGTAAATGTTTGGCAGTTAGGAAGCTTTCTTTTTGGCAAATTATATTTTTTACTCGTAATAATTTGTTTTTTCTTGACTTTGTGATTTAGCAAATGTATGTGTATTCCGCGGTAGTAATGAAAAATAAATTCCTCCGGTAATTATATTTAATCTCTCAACGTTGTAATCGTTTTTTCCCTTGTTGTTTTATTTTGCTGTTTGCAGACATCACTCAGCCACGCATGACTATCTTTGCATTCCATAAATATTTTATGAAATATAAATACGTTCTCGGTACGAATATATTGTATCTCTTGGTAATGTTTATTCATAGTTTTTCCTCAGATTTGTCTCAACGAAAGTGATTGTGTGTGTGTGTGTGTGTGTATATATATATATATATATATATATAAAGTTATATCTACAATATATAGAATCTTCATTCTTCCTGCGCGGATTAATTGCTACAAAACTCTATCTGTCCGGCTGCATAATGATATAATGGAAAGTATTCAGTAAGTACAAAAAATAGAAAGACAAGAATACTTCTTCTCAAACTTATTTCATTAATAGAACGAGGCAATAATTAGAAGCTACACATGAATTTATTATTAATGGACACAATATTAACATAATATACGAAGATGACGATGAGGAGAGACATGGTGAAAGGCAGGAAGAAACGACTAAATATCAATAGTAAGTAAACAATATATAGTCATTAGCAAGAGGAAAAGGTCAAAATGGCAAGTACAAATGAGATTACCAAATCAAAAATACTTCGCAACAGTGGAGCTATATTCTAGCTTCTTTTCATGGCAATTATGATCTTCAAAAATGTAAATGCAACGTCAGTCGCTATTTTCTTTCTCCCTGCATCATGTTCCTTTTATTTTCGAGTCTTAACATCTTAATTTGTTCTTTTAAGAAACTGGTTTTGGTGTATCTTCAAGCGATATTCGTAAAACTTGTTTTGCTGGTGTGAGTCCAAGTCGTTCTTCAAAAATAAATTGTTCTTGGTTAGAAGTTGAGTTCGGAATTGCGTGGAATCTTTCAGTCAACTTTTTGCCAGGCGGGCCCAACTCAATTCAACTCAGCTGCAAACTTCACTGGAACTGCCTTTCACTCGCTGCGACTCTGCTTATATGGACGCCGACCAAAACCGGGGTGGGCTTGTCGGGGTTTGAGGTTCCTTGATAATTCGAAATCCAGAATCCACTTTGTTTTCAGTCAGGAAAATCTATTATTTCCATTTTTGGAAGACTTTTCATCCTCCCATCTTCTTCTATTCTCATATTGGTATCTCACCATACCCTCAGAGGGTGTCAACGGGTTTCCCCTCTCTCTCTCACAGTGGCATCTCATACCGATCTTTTCAATGGGTGCCAACAGGCCTCACCTCCTTCTTCACATGATTACTTTCGCCTAACGCTGACGCCAGCATTCAGCCAATGGGCGCCCAGCAGTGTGGGTGCTGCTAGACTAGCCCCGGTTTAAAAATTCTTGCTCAAAGAAAAAAAAATTACGTCCCTTTTCTTTTTCTTTTTCCTTTCTTCTCTTCGAGAACAAAACTTAGACTCTTATCTTAACTGAATCATATGGAATTCGTCAACGAGATTTTCGTCAATTATCAAGTGGGTGGTCAATTGGACTTATCGCACCTTGGTGCCAATTATTCGTTCTGATAAAATAATTTTGCTATCATAGCCAGCCCTGAAAATAAAGAGGTGTTTTTCCAAATGACATGGAGGTGGTTCCACGGACATTTTGGTTTCGGTCAAGCTTGACCTAATTAATTTTTATCTCCCAGTACCCTGCAGGAGGTCCAGCAGGCATTTTGTTTTTCGGTCAGTGCGTGCTTAATTAATTTTTATTTTTATCTCCTTAGAATTCTGCGGGAGGTCGCTTGTCCAACTTGAAATTTTTACCATTGCCATGGGCAGATTGAATATATCTTACTCGCCTCCCCGTAACATAAATCAAAGTAAATCCGAAACATCCGCGACCTTACTTTCCTCGCTAATGAGAATAAAACCTTTAGCATTTTTCTTTGTTAAAAAGAATAACATCGCTTAGTGTCCTTTTCGTGATGGCTTCTTATCACCTAAATTTAATTCTCGCCTTTTTTTTCTTCTTCTTTCTTTATAGCGACCTAAATAGTGGCAAACCATAAACTTCCATGTACTTAAGTTGGATTGTATATTTTCTTTGTAATTATTTTTTTCTGAGATCTTGAATCATAGGCATCATCCGAATCCAAATACAATACCAATGACTTGAGTATAAACCCTTTGGCTAATGCTTAGTTGGGTAGGTTGACCTTTCATTTTTTCTTTCTGAAAATACTCATTGAACTCTGTGGGGAAATTTGGGTTTTGAATGTTGCATGGAGTGCCATCAGAGATTAGAGCTTTTTAGCAATTTTTGACCATTTAGTTTAAATATGGTAAGAATTAATGTACAGAAATACCTAATTTCCGTTGTTTTTTGCCTACAGATTTCAAAATTTCACTATTTCCAGAGAAAGTGTAAATAATGTTAATATTTTTAAGTATTCGATACACTAAATGAAAAATACATTAAAACTAGAATTCAAATTATGAATCACCATAAGCAAATTATGCGTATTTTTTATTGTATTCGATAAGTAAAAACTATAAAAAGCGACTCTATGAATAAGATTTATCAGATCATTTGTTAGCGCCGAATTACAGTGTAACCCGGATATAAGAGAAACCCGGATATAAGAGAGATTTTCTCTTGTCCCAAATTAGAGCCATACTACCTAAACAAAATAGACCAAGCCCGGATATAAGAGACTTATTATCCCGTACCGACAACTCTCTTATATCCGGGTTACACTGTAATAAAAGCAAATAAAATGAAAGAATAAAAGGGCATATAACGTTTTAATACAGCTGTGCGGAAATCATGCGACAAAATGTTACAAATGCTAATTGTATCTGGAAAATCTCACACAAACTACTACACTGTATAATATATTACATCATAATATAGCTACATTTTTCAGTCTAATTTCGCTTTGGATTAAATAAATGTCTTATTTGATGACACAATGATTTTGTAATATGTTTGTGTCATGCATCTTGCCCATATACAATTTGTAAAGCTTCAGTTAATTATATCTGTTCTAAGTATGTCCTATATGTCTTTCACTGATCACCTGGAATAAAATTCCAGCGCTACGAACAGGAACATAAGCTTAATATTTAAATATGTTACCTCAAAAGTGGGTAATGTCAAACCTCAACTTTCAAATTTAATTCAGTTCGAGAGTACCAAAATCTACCTACCCTAAATCTGATATGATTTTTTTTTTATATTTGTCAGTTTAATCCTTCTTTTCTCTTAATATAGGTTGCGTGAATTTTTCTGTCGAAATATATATATATATATATATAATTCGATTTAAACAAGTCTGATTAAACAATTTAGAGATATTGCGTTTCTTTATTAAGACCATTTCGTAATCACATATAAGCATATGTTTCATGATTAGAGAGCAAGGACGGTACCATGGATGTATTTATTCATTTTATATTTCCGAGTACTTTCGATATATTCACAATATCATCTTCAGAATTTTGATGGCAAAGGCATACCATTAACAATTACGGTCATGCGCAAAGTCACAAACAGCTGTATTTTTGTTTTTAATTTTGCCATATTGTAAATATAATGTAAAGGAGCTAAATTTGACTCGTGTGGTATGTAGATATTTTTAAAGAACTATATAAGTATTTCGGAATATTTGTACAATATTCATCATTAATTTTGTTAAGTGTTAGTGGTAAAAAAGATGGCTTCGAGAATTTTTAATTTCTGGTTAATACGTTCTTCGTGTACTATACAAGTATTATTGGGTAATATATTTAAGTGGACAGGAATGGTTTTGAAGATGTGTAACTGCGGATAAATCATTCATGACAAGAGTGAGCAGTCTTGATGGTGTCAGTGTAGAATGACGTATATTACCTTCTTTTGTTAGAAGATGCAATATCTCAAGGGATATTTAAATTTATATATAATTTTGGTTTTCTGCAATACGTTAACTAGCAAGGAGTCATTACCTTTTTTAAGGTTCGTTGTATTAAATTTGGTGTAGTATATAATTCATTTTATTTTTTTACTCGAATCTGTGGGGAATAGATTAGTATTTATGAAGTCTTTTTTAATATATAACCACAAAGGTCAAAAAATTCACACAACGATTTCTCTTAGATATCATAAAACTGCAGATGGATATATCGAAAGTACTCGGAAAAATCAAATGAATAAATACAACTGTGGTACTCTCTTACTCTTTGTAATCTTGACACAACAAATCTTATACAAAATGTTCTCATTAAAAATAAACACATGTCTAGATTTTTAATGAGACATTTTTAAATGTAATTATGCTACCTATATATATATATATATATATATATATATATATATTGTCTAGATTTACACATAGCTCTCAATACTGTCATAACTAACATTAAATCATGAATTCAATCGAAAAAAAAATAACCAAACATTCTAAGATTCTAAAATCGAATTGTTGACCGACACTTAGACGTTATTTGGATTCGAGCCATATACACGCAAAACTGTTTTTTTATCTTCATACTTTGTGTATTCATGAGTATTTAGCAATGCATGAAACACCATTTCTTTATCCAGAAGCTTAATTTATTTAAGGACCAAACCGATTTGATAGTGTCTCTGTCTTGTCATTACAGACATTGAATTACTCGTTATAATTTTCTTTTGTCAACTTGCTCTTGCCTTTCTGTATTCTATTTGTTCCTTTATTCTACGGGACAATTATTTCATCAGCTAGATTTTAATTGGATCATGTCTTATGCATATATCCATAGATTTAGGCATTATATGTTTGAGAAGAATGATTCATTTAAACGTGCATTGATTTAATATCTTCGCCAATAAGCAGTGCCACTGCCCTACATTTGGAGATTATGCGTTAGCATCCATTTAAATATTACAATATTTTGTTTAGTATTAAAACTCATTTCAGTAATGTTATATTCAAATTTTTCTAAAAACGTCGAAAAATTTCGGACATTTTAAACTCTGGAAATTCAGGTAGCGTAATTGGTATTACTGCTGAAACCGAACTGTATTTAAAACCGGTCACTGGGCATTATGGCATTTTTTCCTACAGCTGGTAAAGCGGTGGTCAGAGCTCAGTGTTAATGCCCATAGTTTTAGCTTGAATTCAACTTTTTCCCCTAACTAGAATGATTGAGACTCTCTAAATGTCTGCAAGAACATATATTCCGCAAATGAAACGCCTAGAGGGCTACAGGAGACTACACAAAAGTCCTGCTCAGGAAATGCGTATGTTGAAGGTAATTGCCTGTGAGCCATAAGACCTGCCGAATATTGATTGGGAAGTAGATGGAAACCACCAGGAAATTTCAATCACCTTGAGAAATCCCATAAAGCGAAATTTATTTGCTTGTTCAGCAAACTCTCTCATGGGTCATAGGGTAAACGTGCACTGAAAATGTAAATGCACTAAATACATTGTTTGCAGCAATTCCGGTTTGAGATGTGAAAATCTGCCATGATATTAGTGATATATCAACGAGTCTAGCAACGATCCGTCTGTGAGGAAAGGGTGAAGGGTCAAAAACAATTCAAAGCCCAAAAGGCAGCGCCAGTGTTTAGGAATATTTTAGACGCTGAAAAGTGAGCATTTTGCAGCAATACACCAGATTTAGTTTGATGTGGCTCTTGTAGAGATTGAACATGTCAGAGGGAGTTAGGCATTTTCTAGATTCGTACAGGGAGCCATATTTGCAGCTTATTTAGTGAGTTGCATATTTCTGTTCCAACTCTTCGTTTGAAGCAAGGTATTGTTTTGTTCATTTTCAGATATTTTTTCGAATTTTTAAAATGTGCGTAATGTTTCTTTTTATACAACTTTCTCCCATTACAAATAAAAGGTTGCATCGTTTGATGAGAAATGTAGAAACATTTCTAAATATTTGCTATGTGCCAGTAGAATCGTGATAAGTAAACACCCATTATAACTAATGAGAGGCTAATTTAAATCATCTATTTAATAATACTAAGAACCAGTGCGATATTAAAATCTGTATAAGATGAGTTAATCCTCACGAAGATCTCAGCCTAACTGCGCAAGCGCAGATAGCTTCAAAATTCATAGATTATATTGAAATTGTATCGAAGATTCGTCGCATTGAATCAATACATAGATAATTCGAAGGCATATACTGTAATGCAAAAAGTTTAATTTTTAATTGTATCTAGAAAGGCAGATTTTTTTAAAGCACAGAATAATTGCTTTGATCGAAATTAATTTACTCTGTAGATGGTCACTTTTCCTGTCTGAATATATAACGCACGATTTATGAACACCAGGAACTATAGACCAGCCGATTCTCCCATTATAATTAAATTTCTACCGATCAATTAGTTATCTGATGTTCACTTGTTAAATGAAAGACAACTCCATATTTATCTTCTTTCAATCATAGACACGTCACCGTACGAATGGCGAATTATCTTCTGCGATTAGTTGCCTGCCTAATTTCATAACTTCTCTAACTGCGACGGAAGTGATGCAATGATTAACAAGTAGAAAGCATTGATACAATTTTTTTTAAATTTATGTTCTAGCAGATGACATTTTCAAAGAGATAGAACGAGAATACTTCAATGTTATCTTTTCAAATCTCTTCTATGTAAATGGAAAACCCAGAGTAGAAACTATTATTGAAATGGACCAAGTTTTTGAAAAATTACTTCACAGTAAAAAAAAGAAATTTAAGTTAAAATGAATTAAAACTAAATTAAAATCAATAGTTCGTGATTGCACGATCATATCTAAGGATTATTGGATCAATGTTTTGTATCCCATCAGCAAAATTCAGTTGTATTCATATAAAAAATGTCTTCACGATAATTCTTTATGGTGTATATTTTTCTGAATCTTTTGATTGTATATGTTAATAAAACTTTAATCAAAAGACAATCTTTTTTTTTTTTTTTTTTTTTTTATCGCATTCAAACAGGTATGATTAAAATCGAATGTGGTGGTTTTTGTTTTTTTTTCCCCATAGTTGCTTCTTGTGTTCAACCAAAATGAATATAATTGATATTATTTTTATTAGTTTTTCTTCCTTTTTTTTTTTTTTTTTTTTTTTTTTTTTGTTATTCATTCTTTCTTTTGAGTTGCTTTTCGTCCCAGCCTTTCTTTGATTTCTTGCTTTCTTACTTCCACCGTATGGTTGTTTTTTTTCTTTATTTTTCTTTTTTTTATATTTAATTATTCCTCTTCAATTTTGCAGAATCCATTCCGTAATTTTCTTTTTTTTTTTTTTTTATTTACACATTTTCTAACACTGCCTCTTGCTATTGATTCTATAGCTTTTATATTTATTTTTCACATTTTCTCATAATTATAACCTATATTTCTCATAAATTAACGTATATATATATATATTTCTCATGCATATGTGGATGACATTACAATTCTCGAATATGAAGTGCTTCGCAGATGCAGTTCAGATTTTCTTGTCTAATGATATATTTTGATGAAATCGTTACCGGTGTACCGCATAATTTTAGATTAAATAGCCGGAATGTATCATGGAAAATAATGTAAAAATTATTTCAGTTTCTCCTCCTTGTCATTTTTGTTATTCCAATGGACATTTTCATCATTCCTATCATTTTCAGTGAGGTCACTTACGAACAGCTCCTCCTGTGAAAATAACACTTCGGTATGTTTTTCTAACATAGCAGGCGTTATGTAATATAAGTTTTCCCATATTGCAATGAATGATAGATGAAAAAAAAACAACTTCACGCAACAGAAATGTTGCTCTAAAGGGTTCAGAGAATACCATGGACTGAAAATGTGTGCAATGGCAATGCACACCTGTACTTAACGTCAGAAAAAGAATGTTTAAATTTCGAGGGAAAACGAGGAAAAATAGGCTGTGAATATTTGATACTCACAGGACATATTGACAAGAGGGACGGAGAAAACAACGCATAATCTACATAATGAGCTTGTATACATGGATGGCAGAACAGGTTTTATAAGAGATAGAAAAAAGATAAAATTTAAAAAGTCCAAGAAATTGTGGAGAACCATGATCGCCAACATCCTAAAGTGGCATGATACATAGATATTAGCTTTTTACTTTTGATAGAAACTATTGCGTATGCGACTGCATGTTTCAGAATATAAGATGTTTGCACTCACAAAATGTTAAAAATCAATATTTTACATGCAGCTGAAGCATAAAACCTTTTGAATTTATCACTGCTAATATCTATACATTCTCTATACTAGAAATAAAAGGAAGATGTTTTTGCAACCAATGGGTGCAATTCTCCTACGATATTACAGCGTCGATTTTTATACTTTTATGTGAAGGAATGCTTTACAAATTATTATCCTTTGCCGCATTGAATAATGATTCGTCTTTGCTATTATATGTAACCCCTGTTCTTTCAAAAAATTACATATTATCTTTGGGGAAGATAATTTCTGTCTCCTCCGTTTTGACGTCAGAATGTCATCATATCAAATTCTCCACACCAACTTTACTATACATGACATATTTCAGGTCTCTGATTCTAAGTATAAACATTGTTTTTGTTTCCAATTTTTATTGCATTTAAACGTAAATCTTCTTCGTTGCTCGCGTTTCATTTATGGTATCATCCCTAAGTTTTTGTAGAACCACGTCTGTTGCCCCTGCCGCCTCGTCACCCATCAGGAAATTCACTGCAATATACATGCATTGATAGCATAGCAGGTGACTAATCTTTTGTTTATTTTCTTCTCAATATATTGCTTAGTTTTTGCAATTAACCTATCACTGTTCCAATACGCATTCGAAATTTCCTGTACATATCAAATGTACTTTCTTTTACTTTTTCTAATGGTCATATATTCTGCCATCTTACAAATGATGTTCAGTTCTTTCTTTTCATTATATTTCCTGCAATCTTTTCCATTGTCTGCTATTAACTTTGTTTCACCTGCATATCATATTTTAAGTCTGCCCAATAAATAGCAACCTTATAGATCTTATTTAATGTCAATAAAAGATGGAATATTATACCAAATGTTATCGACGTTCTATTCATAGACTAACAATTTCAGAAAAGACACCGTGTTTGCTTTTTTTATATATGTATTAAAACCAACAATGTTCTTTCTGCTGGTTCATCCAAAACTGAAGACGCCTAACCTAGCAATAAGGCATTTAGTTTTATATATATATATATATATATATATATATGTGTGTGTGTGTGTGTGTGTTTATATATGAAGCGCGCGCGCGTTTTTATTATGACTTGAAGACATCTTTCTTACTACCTGGCGGAGGCGAAATGCATTTCAAAAATAAAAATTAGGTTCTCTCTCAGATATATATATATATATATATATATATATATATGGGACAGAGAAACTAAATAGATTTCTTTAATCTGGGATTATTTTTTCTTCAAACGTGATATAGTTGATACCTCTAATTGAAATAGATATCTCAATTTGATGATTGTTTTAAACTTTATATATTATACTTATCGACCTCCATATTCGAGAAATTTCAATTAAAAAAAAATGTAAGCGGCGGAAGCTATCAGTTTGAGATATATAAAGGTCAACAGTGGTGTTACCCTGACTTCATTAGGCATTTCGGATATTGCAGCATCAGACCTGGTCTTGCCAGGTACCACGACCTGCTACCGGGCCGCCTCTCGGAATAATTCGCTCCAGGATATGATTTTAATAACAGAATGTGTATAATAATCACGAGGTTGATCTTTTATAATGTCAACGAGACTTGCATTAGCCAATCGTTAATTGCTTGTCTGCTGTCTAGAGGTATAAGAACAAATCGCGATTGTGTTTTTACCTCTCCCGCACTTGCGCCAATGTTATGGTAAGTCTTTTTCTTTTACAAACAGAAAACAAAAAATCGTTTCATTCAACAAATGGAATTATGCATACTTTAATCTAGGGTTATTCTTTTTCACCCACATACACCAGGGCCGTTCTTCAGCTACATCTAAGCTTTCTTTCTTTTAATTTCTTTTTTTTTTTTTTTTTTTTTTTTTTTTGTGGCGGCTACGATTCCAATTTTCCCTAATACTTTGCTCGGTGACTGTCCCACAAAACCTCTGCACCCCATTTCTGTTGCATGGAACTAAATTTTACATTTTCGTGGCACCTTTCGACCAATTCCTGGTATTTCTCAGGCTTTCTTTCGTTTCGTTTGTGCTATTCGAATAAATTAATAGATCGGGGCGAAATGTTGTCTGTGTTGTATGACTTGGGAATTTCAATTGTCTTTTCAGGTCCGCGATCAGCTGCCAGTCGGGTGCTGTTGAAATCATGTCGGGTTATTTTCACAGATCCTGTTTCTTTCCCCGGGCCTTATTAAAATGAATTAGCGGCTCTCTCTTATTAAAATGAATTAGTTGCTTTATATTTGCACGATATAATGGCTTCCGTGACTGCGTTCGCTAAGGCTCTGAGGACCTGGGCATGACGCCAACGATACCGATAATTCCACAGAGCTTTGGGGCAGATGCTTAATATGTGCGGCAACAATCTCCTCTTTACACGTAGAGCACAGTTGGGTGTTTCGTTCATCCTCAAACATTCAGATTTGCTGGACATGGTAGAACGTCATAGACTGATTTTATTAGGAACTGAATTCTACTAAATACAGGGCGCCAACAATCTGTGCAATGTATCTTATGCTGTTCAGTTCCTTCCTATTTTGTCCCTGCTCCTTGTTGGCACAGCCCAACCATATTGTAACGGTTTTCCTAGGCTCCTTTCTTTACTTTGGGCCTTATCGTGACGTTTTCTGGGAAAGTAGACTAGTCCTGCCTTCTCTTTTGCCGTGATACCTTTTAAGTATTTTTGTTTTAAGTTCTCTTCTGCCACAGCTAATTCCTCCATTTTCTCCCTCTCCGGGTCACTATTCCTGCTCCTCTTACTTTCGGATCTTTTAGATTATTTGAATTGGATGAACTCCTTAATCCGGCTTGCTAGAGTTTTCTCTCTGACGCTACTAAGCGCCAGGTTTAGCATGTTTGTGTTACCATACAGCGCAGCACTGCATAAACTTTTAGGTAGTTCAAGCCATCTTTTCAGGCGCGTTATCTTCTCCAGAGTTTCCACCGCAGTGATCGGGACTTCTTATAGCTGAAGCGGTCAAAGCTATCTGGGTAATAATGTGGTCTGTAATACGCATACTTTAAATCAACCTGGCAGGCCTGATTTTATCCATTTTTAATAAGGCTGTGTCTTTACTAATCTGGCGGATATGGGCGGTATCTATCAGACTACTGTCGAATGTCTTGCCTAAACTCCAGATTGGTTTCTCTGTGATCGTTGAAATATTAGCTTCCGCAATAGTAAATATATAGTTGTCTCTAACCTGGATTTTAGTTAATCACTAGTGACATTGAATTAGCTGGTTTGGATTCCATCCTACCCCAGTTCATGTTCCTTCTAAGATCCCCTTCAAGAGTCAATTGCCGCCTGTTAGAGATCATTGTGACTGTAAGGTCATCCATGTAAGCTCGTATTGGTGGCTCCTGGACCTTTGACTCTTACTGAGGTCCACAATCTCTCTTTCTCTCTCTCTTTGTGTGTGTGTTTGTGTGTGCAGTCTTGAAAATCGTATCCATAGCTAAGGCGAAGACTGCTGCCGATATTGTAAAGCCTGTTATTATACCTATTTCAAGTATCTGTCACGCAGACGAAGCGATTCTTGATGTTACTCTCATTTGAAAATGGCAAACGATGTTAGGAACGTGGTGGCGTCATAATTGTTCACCCACGAATTTGTGTGGAATCGTCCCGTAAGCGTTTTCGAGGTCCAACCATAAGACCGTTAAGCCATCCTAGTTCTTTCTGGCTTCACTCAGAAGTTGTCTGTACTCCTGTGTGTTCCATGTAGCCAGGCATTCCAGCAATGCCTCCCTTCTGGACTGATGAATCAATGTAGGCGTTATTGAAACAGTAGAAAGAAAGACGCTTGGCCAGTATTCCGAAGAAGTTATTGCACTCAGTGTTAAGAGAAATGATACGAAATTGTTCAATGGATTCATATCCCGTCGGCTTGTCTTCATTGTGCGTCAATCCTGCCTCTCCTCTAGGTCACCTCTTAACAATTTCCACAGAAATTGGAGTATTCCCGTGCTTCGCTTGTAAACGACGTAAAGGACTCAACTTGGACCCGGTCAGGATGCCGATCTGAAAGTTCTGACCCCCTCTTGAAATTCTTTCCACTTAGGAACCCCTGTATTAAATCTTTCGAGGGCTCCTGGGTGATCAACAGTTTATTTGGGCCCAATTACTGTTACCTTGCCGGGTCACAGAAGCGGTTACGAAGATAAATGTTAATCTTCTGCTATGATGTCTCTAATATGCATATTTTATCTCCCAGGATAGACGTAGCGAAACCAAACGGATTTGGTATGAAACTTCTATTATGTCTCCTTTCTCCTCCTCCTGTGCTACTCCGATCTGCGTAAATGCTTCAGTATATTTTTTCAGAGCTTTAAGTAACGCCGCAAGATCAAGTCTGTCGGCAGTACTAGAAGATTTAAATTACTTCCTGAGTGTTCTTATTTCTTTCTTCAGATCTCTTATCTTCTGTTCTCTTCTGTTAAAATTGCAAGTATTTTCCTGGGTCTCTTTTCAATAAAGCCAAATGTTTCTACTGGCATGATTAAAATTATCGTTGTCATAACTTTCAAATGTTAGTCTAAATCTCTCGAAGCTACGTAAAAATAATCTCATTATTGAACTCTTGCCATTCTCCATTTTTGTTAGCTGCGGCCATTTAACCCTCTTCAGGGATGCCATACCTGGTGAATGTCTATATATATATATATATATATATATATATATATATATATATGATAATGCGGCATAAAGAAAAAAATAAACCAAATTTATTGAAACGAAGTATCTATAAAGAAAATATTAAATGTTAGTAACTAGATGTATTTCAGAAACGCTATTGTATATTCATTTGGTCAACTGAAAGATTGCGTGAATTACATTTTATGTTTGAGAAAATGTATTTTTATTTTGTTTTATTTATTTATTTTATTTATTTGTTTAATTTTCAATGACGAATTCGACCGAATCAACTGATTTCTTGATGTATTTGTTGTGTACGTTGGGAGAGTAATGATTCTGTTAGGAAAGGTGATATTAGGGATAACCCTGGTTTTAGATTAATATTTGGATAATATTCAATGGCGGCACTCTCCAGGATTTTCCTTCTGAGTGAATTATTTTCTTTTCTTTTTTTTATGACTGTAGAAATTTTGGAATCAAAATTGCGTTTGAAATTATTTCTATGCATGACTAATGCATAAATACAATTTGATAAAATGTGTGACAAGTATGTATCAAATGTTATATATGCACTAGCCATGTATATGCACTAGCCATATATAAAAATATATTGAACAATAGAGGTTAAAAGAATACCAAATCCGAGCTCAGATATACAGCGCATTTCAAAAATCTTTGCATACTTTATGCTCAGAATAGAAATGTTTATAAAAGCACAAGAAAAATTAATCGAGTATTTTGTCAGTAATTTGCAATGAAATATATACTCCTCATCTGTGTATGTTAATTGCGAAGTGCCTTCACAGGGAAATATGAAAAATATCAGTTCCATTCCGGTGCAGTTAAATTTCTTCAGCTTTATTCTAATAGGTTTATAAGTATTTTTTTTAGTGTTTGATTTAATCGGATTCGCTCGGATTTAATGCAGTCAGCTCGGATCTTTCGTTAATGCAATTCTTTAACTGCTTATTGCATTTTTGCAACTTGTAAAATATCAGTGAAGAGATTCTGACTTCAAGAAAATTAGATTTTCTAGGGATTTTCATGATTTGATTCCGAAACGTACCATTTATTTTGGAGTGTTGGATTCATGAAAATATCGATTTCTTTACATAATTTTATTATACTATTTACACTAGAACATCAATATTTATCTGCTAGCATCAAAAGAGGAGGACTTTCCTATATTATTCACACATCGAAAAATAAACAGACAGAAAAATTAAAAGCGAATTTTTGTTTTCCAATTTTTTTTATTTATTGCCCGAATTTATGCAAATGGTTTGATCGAATGAAAGGTGGCAAGGAATTCGGGTAAAGAACATAGTTAAATAAAATGCTTTAACTTTAACTGTTCCCATTTTGTTATATATATATATTAGTTGCTGAGAAAAATATAAGTTTTTTTCCGGTCACTTAAAGGGTTCTGTTAGCCAATGAAAGCTGAAACACCAGAGTTTGTTTCATGCTGAAAGCAATTTCGACGTGTCTTTAATGTTTCCATCACAAACAACAAAATCAAACAGTCGCTGTCATAACTTCCCACCAAAAGGTTTCTTTCGTATTTTAAACATTAATGTAGACGCAAAATCACTTGCATGCGTACAATCATGTTATTAAATGTCAAGAATCACACTTAGAGAGATCTATATGCAAGTAAGTGTAAAAAGATATCTAAACAGAAATGGATCTACTTTCAGCACACACACACACTATATATAAGTATGTATGTGTGTGTGTGTGGAATATTTTGCATACTGATCAGCAATTAACTGAGTCGGAGCAACACACACATTTTCAAGATATGCTACATTTATTTCATAGAACTACCCATTATCAGTGATATCGAGTATGTAATTATAAAAGTGGACAGATCAACACCGGTGTGGGGGGGGCAACAATCTATTTTCTTCTCAAACGCTCGTTCAAGCATGAAACACTGTCGCCGCTTGTTGGTGATCTGTGTTTAATATATGTATGTATATATATATATATATGATATGTGTATGTTTGCACAATCCGGTCCTTTGAACAGGAGTATTGGTTTATCCTAGTTTCATATCCAGCCTGGTTATCCGCACTTCTTTCACACTATACTGCTAACGTACCAGATGAAACTTTGAAATGTTATTTGCTAATAAAATCTTAACTTTAACTCTAGCGTTAACATTTCTCATTATTGCTCAACCCCAAGAACATCACATTTTGTTTCTTCTGCTCATATAACGCCACACAGTAACCCTCTAACTTGAGTGAGTCTCGAGCCTTGTATTGCGTGAACATTAATGCAAAAAAATATAAATGCATATAATTATGGATAAAGTTGCGTATAATTATAGATATATAAAGGGAGAAAAAATGTTATAGGAATAAAACACCTAGTATAACAGACTTGCACATTGCTATCTATATGACAGTGTCAATGCTGTTTATGTCTAAAATGTTTGTCACAGCAATCTTTAGCCCAAAATTTAAACATCAAACATACACACACACACACACACACACACACACACACACAGTGTAACCAGGATATAAGATTTTCTCTGGTCCCAAATTAGAACCATACTTACCTAAACAAAATAGACCTAACCCAGATATAAGAGACTTCTCCGGTACAGACAACTCTCTTATATCCGGGTTATACTCATATATATATATATATCAAATATGGATAAGAATCTGACATAATTATAGGAAAAGTAACAGACATGTTTCCTATTTTTCCTCTCTCATATATATATATATATCAAGTACGCTGTGTCTTAAGCGAGATCGGAGTATCCTGAGAATTATAACTGCTCAGTTTTGTATCCAAACGGAAATTAATTTTCCAAAGTATTTTGTATTTAATCGGAGAGATTTTTATCTCATTAAACATTATTTTTAATGTCTACTCATACTTGAGTAGACACTCCGTTCATTTATTAAACACTTTATTTATTTATTTTCAAACGTATGATCTTTTCGGCAGCTTTCGAACCTGCATCATTCTGGGCAGAGTAAACCGTCGTTTGATCCGACGTGTCGAAACCAAATCTGTAATAAACAATCCCTGTCGACCAAACAAGGTTTGAACAGTATGTTTTAAGCGAAATTTTTTTCGTCTTAACTTGAAATTATATCTGCTCAGTTTCGTATTCAAACATAAGCAAAGTAATTTTCAAATCTCTCTGATAAATAAAACAAATTCATTACTTCTTTAAAAACATTACTTTTTATGTTTGAATACGAACTTGAACATATATATTGTGCCAACTCTGGTGGTAGATCTAATTATGTGGGCGTATAAATCTGTCAGTGATGGGTTGCATTTGTTTCTGTTTTATATATAATCCAAAAATCACGAAGACACTCTGAGGGCTCTAAGAATTAGAAATTGATGTGAATCCTCTTTCTCTCAGCCATTTTCTTAGAATCGATGCTACGACGATAAAATAAAGCGACATGAAAATGCATGTTTCCTCTGATATACAGTTGGGGGTCAATAATATGAAACGCAGCCGTTTGGATAGACGCAATTACTATAAAATATATTAATAATAATGTCAATTAAAAAAAATCAGACTTACTCGGAAGCATGTGAAACTGGTGGGTCTTGATGCAGACACGTCTTCTTCAATATTTCGGACTGGTGGTACATACGAAATGTACTAAAAGGAAAGCACATTTCTTGAAGTCTTTCAACAATGAAAACTAATGTGGATATCACCTATAGTACGTAGAGAAAACAATCACATAATCTATATATTGGCAACCCACACTACTTTAATCAAAAATTAAGAATACATTTGAAAAGTAGAGGTTTTAAAATCAAAACATGTTTTCGTATCAAAGGTTAGGCCACTGGCATTAGCACTTTGGTTATATTTATTGCATGTTAGAAAAATTAACACCCACTAATTCCTGAAGAGCTATAGCAGCTGCCGGACTGAATAATCCTATTTTCTTGAAAAATTGTTTTACGGGAATTTTATAAATTTCAATTGGTAATGACGGTGGTTGCTCAATCAATAGGTACCGATAGTTTTCCTAATGGAAAACGTCTAAAGTTAACATTAGCAAAAAAATGTTGTGCAGAAGCAAATATTAATTATTTGACATTATTTCGAATATCCGATTCTGAAGCTCAATCACATTTTATCAGCCTCAGGTAAAAAAAAAAAAAAAATCTCAAGTACAATTTTTTTTCAGTCGTGTGTGTGTGTGTGTGTGTGTGTGTGTGTGTGCGCGCGCGCATATATATATATATATATATATATATATATTCATTCATTCACCGTTTGTTACATTTTGTAACTTTTTTTTTTTTTTTTTTTTTGACTGGCTTCTGTCAGTAAATGTCAATGAATCTGCGAATGATTTTGAATTGCTTGCGCCTAATATTATGAAAATTAACCCGACAAGTAGAAAGACAACTTGCTTAAATGAACATTAGCAGCGTATATATATATATATATATATATATATATATATATATATGAGGGAGAAATGTATGCAGTATCGGAGATATATTTGGGAATATAAACTCTCAATAATTGGTAATGCTGGCTACTTGAAAAATGTCGGTTTCACTTAAGTGGCCATGTTATTTCTCTTTTCTAGCCTCTACAGGTAGGGCATTAATCTTCAAATTTATTTCATTATTTTTTTATTTACTTGTTTCTGTTTCATCTAGTTTATATATATATATATATATATATATATACACACACACACACACATGTGGTTTATTTGGTTCAAATTATGCCACTTTAAAAGTCGTATCTAAGTTTTAATTTATAGATTATTACTTATTTATGTTACCGAAATTAAATGGCAAAATATTTTCGAAAATCTAAACAATGTATTAAAATGAAGAAAAGTCTGTGGGGAAACAAAGGAATGTTGAAATATGAAGTATTATCAGTTATCTACAGCAAAGAATGATTGACAATCACCTCACAGATGCAGAGACTTAAGGTAAGAGAAATGTGTTGCTAAAGATTGCTTTGAATTCTATGGATCTAATTTGCGAGTAACAAGGAAGTTTTAGGAAAATGGGAAAGAAAATGATCTCTATCTATAAAAGCCAGGATGTGTGTGTGTGCGTGTGTGTGTGCCTGTGTAACGAATGCACGGCCGCAATTTTCGACGGATTTGCACCAAAATTTACATGCATATGCTCCAAGTTAAAGACCGACTTTGCATTTCCCAACTCCCATCGATAGTGAAAATAATTGATTTTGTAATGCTTCTACGGCAGTTTTCATGTAGTTTGCAGCCATTTTCTACTGGCCAGCGTGAGAGCCAATAGCTGACTGACACGAATGCTAACTAGCAGTGCTAGCGTACAAAAAAAAATTCGATAACTGCATTTGTTCCATGTGGGGAAAAAATTAAATCTGCATGGCACTTTACTCCAATTGGCTCATTCGCTTGCTTAAACTCAACGTTGATTCTGATTCCGCAGAACTGGGTTGGATGTGAAAAGTTTTTTTTTTGTTTTTCCCGCTACGAGTCCTTTTTTTAAAGCTGATCGTTTTGTGTTCATTTTGTTTAGTTCTTTTTTCGTAACAGATTTAATGTTTAGTATAGAGCTTAGAAAATATTCGCAGTGCGAAATAGGCAAGAAATAAGGCATGTAGCAACATCAGCACGGCAAAGGAAACTCCTTTAAAGGCAAGGAAGGGCAAAATATTTTAAGTGATAGCGATTGCTGTATGAGTCGTATGATTTTGAATCAAGCACGAGCAACGCCGGCCCATGCTGTTAGTCTCTAATACATAAAGCAGTAAAATGGAATTGGCATTTCTATAATGCCTAATGGGGGGAAAATTAGGCTTGGAGAAATTTTACTCGCAAGGCATTCAATACACTTGGCCAGAGGTATGTAGCAACCTCTGTAATTTAAGTTCTAAATTAGGACAATGATGAAAAAGAAAAACATAGACTACAATGGATAGGATATTATTATGAGCTACGACCTCTCATATTCTGAAGGGACACAATACACGGGGAAAATTATATTATCTAATAGATCGATAAATTGCATAAATAAGCTAGAAGATATATTTTTGTTACATTTGAAAATAAGCTCTGCTCTTTCAAGTATTTCTACTTCTATTTTATCAGAGATTGGCAGCCGATATGTCCTAACAGAGCTCTAATATCTCAGTGGGGAGATAAACTGACAAGTTAGATTCATTACCTCGAAAACAAAACTAGTTACATTCCATCATCGTGGAACGGACTCTGAACTATCGGGATGAACGAATGTTCCCTCGAAGGGGCTCCGTACCTTGAGCGCATGTTGAACCTTAAACTTAATTCAGACTTCTTACAAGCGCTTCATTGCTAAAGATTTTGGGAAAATGGTCAGTTCTCGATACCAGTAATTAACAGCTCCCCTCTACTTTTACAAAATCCAGATCAGTCAAATATTTAGCATTACTAACATATGTGGGCAACACCTCCACCTTCACTTTCTACTCTTCATAGTTCAAAATCGTCTCCGCGTCCTTGTAGTTGATGAATTATTTTCCACCTTACAATCTCTTTCTCTCGGACGAAACGCTGGAAAACTCGCTCATCTATCGCTGTTTCCATCGAACGTGATGAAACCTAAGTTTCACCTGTTGTAAACTTACTACTAACGTTTTAGCAAACCATAATCATTCCCTGCTTATTTCTTTTGTGAGATGCAAGTTCCGCTCGAGCAGCAGCTTCCCGTATAGCACTCTTCTGTGGAACCTACTCCCAAATGTGTTTTCTTGACCACTCCAATATTAAAATGTTCATGTCTAGAATTAGCCGTAAACTTCTCCACATACACGCATAAACTGTCCCTCTTACTCTGCAACATTTTACCTTGAGTGGCTACAGGGCCTTATGCAGGGTGAACATAATTGCAAAAGAAAAATATATACTTTATTTTTTTTGAAAAACTGAGGGTTGTTTTGTGATGTTTAAATTGGTTTTCTTATTTTTCCTGGTTAATTTTGTTAAAATTGTTTTTTCATTTTTTTTATTTTAGTTTTCAATGTGTTTTTTATGGTAATAGTAATATTTGCATATTTCTTTTCACTAAATTAGGTACCTCCAATTGCCTGCATAACAAACTTAATAAAAACAATGTTTTATCGTCAAAACCTTTGTTATTAGTAAGAGAAATACAAAAGTATATTTGATTCAACATTTTAGTACTTTCTAGCACGTTGAAAAATCAAATTGAGTTGGAAATTCTAGAAAAATCAAATAATTGTCTGATCTTAATCAGACTTTCAGAAATTGAATAAAATTCTTTTTTTTTTTTTTTTTTTTTTTTTTTTTTTTAAAGATCTTGACAAAAGTACACCTATTTTACATATTTTTCCCCCTTAATTAATCTCATGAAATTTCGGGGAATTAAATTTAATTCTGTTATAAATAAGACTTATTAATGACATTATTGTCTTAAGAAATAAAAATTCTATGAATAATGAATTTTTACAAAAATTTTCATTTTTTTTAAATTTTAATTATAATAATTTATAATATTATAAATCGTTTAAATTTCTGCTTTACATCAACCCGGTTAGGTGATATTGCTAATGCGGGGAAGCTAAATTTACGAATCAAAAATTGAAAAGCTCAGTAAAAGACGTGTACCCCCAAATATTATTAAAAAAATCTTGATATTTTTATACATAAAAAATATCACGTATCATATTTGACAGCATATGAGACGCCCCTCAATTTCGGCAGAGTAAATCAAGAAAAAATTAGTAATTATTAAAATTACTAAGCTTACGTATGGCATATAAGACGCAGGAGAATTTTAAGACATTTTTATGGAAAAAAAAAAAGACCCCTTACATGCCGTCAAATACGGTAATTTGCACCTGTTTGAAAATATGGTCGGCCATATATGACATAATCAGAAAATAAATGCAATGAATGTAGTACATTTACATTCAGCTTTGCTAAAATGAGATTACGAAGAATATTTTCCAAAATTTTTAAGATTACTCTCACCTGTCATTAAAAGTGTTGACAAATTTTATTATTTATGTAATCGTTGAGTGACAAGCGATAATGATAATGGCGTAATCAACGCTACCGTTTGTTTCATTTACTTTAAGTTTAAAATAACAAATGGATTTTTCATATACAGTGTAACCCGGATATAAGAGACCCGGGTATAAGAGAAACCCGGATATAAGATATATTTTCTCTGGTCCCAAATTAGAGCCATACTTACCTAAACAAATAGACCCATCCCGGATATAAGAGAAACCTCTATATAAGAGACTTCTTCTACGGTCCCGACAACTCTTATATCCGGGTTACCCTGTATTTTAAAATTTTAATTATAAATATTTTGTTTCAAAGAACATTTCTTATTCCGATATAATTTGGGTGTCTCGTCGGATTATACAGCACTTTGTATATACTTTTTGTATCGAGTTACCATTTCCTGGCCGTTTCGAATTTGTCTTGCAGTTACAGGTGTGAAATGTTACCACGTCAACGCAAATTAGACTCTCGAAACATTCATCCTTGATTAGTTTCCTATCCTATCATAAACAAAGCAATTCCAAAAGAAGTGAAGAATTTTTGTATCTGACAGATTTTATCGCTTAAATTTTAATTTAGTGGATACCCATATTTGCGTAGACACTCTGTCTACTTATGAAACAGAATGCTAATATTCGCCCAACGGCCTGAATATTCTAGAAATCATAAAGAAATGAATGCTCTCTCAAGCAGGATTCGTACATTTGTTCTGTTGTTTAAGATTTTTCGTTAGTTTTGTCGGATATTTTCATGATTTGGATTATCTGTTGAATAGTTTGTAAGATTTAATTGGTACTAACAGTAGAGTCCGGCGTGGCCCGGGGATGTAACAGTAAGAGATTAATCAAGTATCGACCATCATAAAGACTGAAAAATAAAATTGTCAAACATTTGTTTAAGGTTGACGGACACGCATGTCTTAATTAGTTTTTTTTTTTTTTTTTTTTTTTTTTTTACGAATTGGTCAAACTCAAACAAAAACATTGTTTTCAATCGTTATGAGTCTACCGAGTAAATAGAATTTTATCATAAACAATTGTCTTGTAAATGGAATTTTTAAAGCATTCTTAATGTAAAAATAAAGAAAAAAAGTGTGCTAGACAATAAGAAACACTACCTACCAAAAAAAAAAAAAAGTGAAGTCTTGTTGAAATCGGTTGAAAAATTTAGGAAAAACGATCCCTTATATAAACGAACACACACACAAACAACCAACCTGGGTTTTATAATAAGTATAACTCGGAGCTGTCCCCCTTTCATTAATGTGTCTTAATCGTGTTTTCAAATTGATTTTGTGCAAAAACAATTGTATTTTTTCCAAATTTTGGCGCTGTTAGAACCACCGCAAGGTAATTTTACGTAGTCTTGTGAAGTTTTGTTGAAATTGGTTGAAAAGTGTAGGAAATCCGATCCAATATATAAACGTAACAGACACACACACACACACACACACACACACACACAATCTGCGTTTTATAATAAGTAAGATTAAGTTTGAATATTAAACTTACACAGCCGATACAATTCCTCAGTCTTTAATCTAACGCATACTTAATTTTGTGATTTGTCACAAGTTCTTGAGTTTTGGCCTTTTTTGTGGATTCCGTAATATGCATTTGGAAGCTATACTGGTTCATAACAAATATTAGCTATGTCCATCATAGAGGATTGGATAATGTCTCTACGAATCACATAATAAATAAACATCATAAAAAAACTTCCGTATGGATAAAACATGTTATTTATCGCACAAAACCATAAAGGCAATTGCATTTAGTAGATCACTCCTGAAACAAGATGCATGATATATTGAATTATGATTTCGAAATGAAATATATTTACAAACAATGTATTTCTTTATATCTTTCTATAGCAATCTACTAAAGTTAGGGATATCACATGTTTCGACTAGAACTATACATTTTTCATATCGTGAGTATGATTTTTTTTTTTTTATATGAACAACACCATCCATGAAGTTAACCTGCGCCAAAACTTCCATGCATTTAACTATCAACACCAGTGATAATGGTAAGCAGATAGCTATATGTTCATTCTGTTGGTATTTACAAAGTCTTCCAGAATTAACGATTTAAAAAAAGATACGTTCTTGTATATTCATTATTAATAAGGAGTCGAAAGAAAATGAATATAAAATTAGAAAAACAGGTATATAAAATATTTAGAAATGTATATACTTCCAAAACATAACTAAAATTAGGTCTGTTTAAAAAAATAAATTGTACGATTCATTGAAAAAGTTCGTTAATTCTGTCAAACTCAGCCCTGTGCTATCTTCCGCTCTATTGCTTACAGCCAGAAAATCAATCCCATTAAGTTGTCTATCGGAATACTACCCGGGATTTGACGAATTCTGTTTTATCTCGATCCTCAGAGAAGAATTCTTTTGTCGCCGCTTTGTAAATCAAAACATGAAATATCGAATTGCTCCATTTCATTGCAAATAATGATTTTGTTTTTTTCTTTTGTCCGCAAGTTGGGGCTATGTTTTCGGATTTGAATAAAACATTCTTGGCTGTGTAATATATGTATATATAAATTTGTACCACGCAGTGTAATATATATAATTTGTACCATGTAATTTAAATATGGCTTTGATAGAGATTAAACACATTTTAAAGCGAACTGTTTCCTTCAGAATTCTTCAGATATGTTCGTTGGAAATTTCGGTGGGAGACCCGGATTGAACTCAGTCAGTTTGTGTCACAGTGACTGGGCATCATTAAATTAGTTTCTTATTCATCTTAGAGTTTCTAGTGTATATATGTTAACAATGCGCAGTTATATCGGATCCGATTAGATAAAAACATGATGTGAGTGTTCGTGTTTAGATATAGTATCGTAGATGGTAAAATAAAGATATTTCAACAAACCTCATGGACAAAATAATTTTTTTCGTTCAGAAATGACCTCTAATAGGGAACATATAGTCACAATGTTGAACTATAGAAGACAGGTATATTTAAACAAGAGCCAGCTGATATTTCCCTGGCACACAATGAGGAAAAATGATTGGAAAATTCGACACTCACAGGACATATCGAAAGAATGAGGGACACAGTGAAACAAAAATTAGGTTAAGTGACTATTTTACTTTGATAGAATCGAAGATTATAAATCGACGAGTAATTTTCTTTATTTTTGATTAAATGCCAATAGGTTATATAGACAATCATTTAAAACATAGAAATATAGACGTAATATATGTTAAATATGAAATTTGAATTAATAAATAGGAAATATGAATGAAATTAACATTAAATAATAACGGAAATACATATGTTAATATTATATAATGAAGGAAATTAATTATATATGTTAATTTATTAAATCACGGAATAGTCATTAATGAAAATAAAGCAATAAATTTACATAAGAATAAAAACAAATTAGACTCTGGATTTACAATTTAAAAACGAAACGAGCTTTACTTGCATAATGGACATAAAATATTTAAGAAGAAAAATAAGCTAAAAATCATTCTTTTTGCATCGATTTTAACCTTATATTCTGAGTACAAAAATTCAACTGCTGACAATCTCTACTGGAGACCTTGAGGACAAACTGTGATGGGCACCTTTCTCTGTGCAATAGCGGTGTGATAGAAATTACTGCTATGATTCACAACACATCAGACGAATACGATAAATGTGTAATAAACCCTCTGGCTCTTAGATCTAATGAAAGCGGTTAAGGAACGGAGGAAGTGAATCCAATGGAGAATCAATCTTTCTTATTTCTAAGGAGATATTTTTTTTCTGATCTGTTCCATAATAACGTTAAAAGTTTCTGGCATCAGAGTTGACTCTGTTTTGATCGTAAACACTTAATTTTATGTAAACACACAAACGCAGACACGCACTCGAGATCACAACAAACAAATAAGTATATTGACAGAAAGATAAAATAAGACACGAAAGCACAAATATGGATGCACATTACCGTGAACACGCAAATAAAAAGGAAAGCATATTCAGAGGATAAACAGCATCTCTTGACGTCATGTTTATCGTGCATTTCTGGGAAAATGTTAATTCTTTTCATTTACACTTTCATTCCGTAAATAAAATATATCTTTATAAGACTACAAATACACATGAGTTTCTTCATTTGTAAACTGATAACATTTCTATTAAGTTTATTTGTAGCCATCAAATTGACATTAAGCCTATATTACTTATGAAGTTTGTTTCGTTTATAACAAGATTATAACAGAAAATCATATAAGAATTTCTATATACCCGAAAGTAAATGCAATTGACTAGGCGATATAAACAAACACATATTTAAAAAAAAAAAAAAAATCAAGTATAAAATTTCAACGATACCTTTTCACGTACATGTGCATTTACATCAACGTAAACTTAATTCTGAAGTCTAAAAAGAGAAAACGCGTCACGTGAATTTGTTTGTTTTTGTTTTTTTTTTTTGTTGTTTTTTTTTTCTATTTTATCATTAAATTTTCTAACGAATTATGAAACTGAATATTACAAAAACAAAGCCGGGATCGTAATTTTTTCTTAAAAACCTTATATGTTCATGTTAACCATATGATTGTGGAGAATGCAACGTGAAATCATTCTACTACCAACCCTAAGACAAATCATGAATCTGACACGCACGGGTCGAATAGAGTGAAACAGAGACAAGGAAAAAACACGTGACATACGTGGCGGACTTAAGCAAGTGGATCACAGAACGCTGGCTGGGGGAGGAAAAAGAGGGAAGGAACTTGTTGAGAACTGCAAGAGATAGAGGGATGTGGAGGGCCATGATCGCCTCCGTTCTGAAAGGACATGGCTCATAAAAGGAAAGAACCATATTCTTAACGTGATTCTACTTAAAACTATGTTAAAGCTAATAATATTCAAAGTGAAGTCAAGTCTGAAGGCTAGCAACTCTATAATGTTCACTATAGAATGGAGTAAATCTAAATGAAAAAAATTTATAATGTAACCGTTTCAAGTCTTTGAGAATCTATTAGAGGAAATATATAATGGTATTGAAGCCTAGCAAAGGACACAACATTTTCAACTAAGGTTTTCAAAAAAAAAAAAAAAAATAGTCTCTTTTGTGAAAGAAAAACATCCAATCTCGCGAATCGGAATTTCCTATATTTTTAACATAAATATCTTTGTGTATCGAATATAATCTAACCATATATGCATCGATATATTTGATTAATTTAACGAAAGCCCATCACGTTCATGATTTAATCTCACATGTTATATCGTGTGTGTGTAAAATGAGAGATAGATAAATCTATGCATATGAATGTGAACACTTGAATAATATAAAGCTACAATATTCATCTGAATGTAACGACAATTTCTGTGTTTGCCATATTTACCTCAATGCGTGCTTTGAATATGAAATCAATTCCGTCATGTCTTTTCCACTGCATTAGAGATGATTTTACATTCAAAGCATATATTGGAGTAAATACGGTGCCTCCAAGTTACTTTCCCCTTTTTCATAGAACAAGAACATCCTGCAGACGTTTTTCCTTCCTTCCTTTCATCATCCTTCCTTCCTTTCATTCATCCATCCATCCATCGTTCTTTCCTTCCTTCTGTGCCTTCATTTGAACGCAAGTACAACCAAATCGATGTCTTTTATAGGGTGTTGTTATTCACGTTTTAAGCGCATATTCAGCCGTCCATAAATATGAGAAAGAGAAATTAACAATTCCAAAACACACTGTGAGATTTCATTATGCAAATCAATGATTCCCTTATAAAATGGTATTAAAATCTCGATGTTGATAAAATTGTCAGAATGTACTTATATTAATATGCTAAGCAAATTTAATTTAAAATCAGTTTTTTTTTTTGTTTGTTTTTTTTTTTTTTAATATTAACAATAATTGTATTGGTTTTGTGAAATGTTATTATGGGAGAAATTTGTTCTATATATCAGAAAAATGGCGGGTAATGGAATGAAAAAAATGTAAGGTATCATATATAGCACGTTTCATCATTCTAACGGACTTTTTTAGACTCAATATTTTTTAAGCCTACAGAAAGAAAATATAAAAATCACCATTGGTTATAATGAATCAATTGATTGACTGATTCGTATTCTGTGGTGTATCAATCTTTGGCAGGTTATTTCGTCATAATTTTTTCTATAGTTTGAATTATTATTTTTATATAATGGTTTAGTAATACGTCTTACTAATTAACCCATAACTGGGGGAGAAGAGGTGGATTCATAAATTTACCCAAGACTATTTGCGCGGAAGTAAATATGACGAATGCAATGGGGATTGGAACTCGACACTCTAACATTTTTTAAACATTAATTACCCTACACGCACATCCATGTTTACAGGTACTGACGAGGTTCAACATTGCTTAACTTCGGTGATCGTACAGGAACCGGTATTTCAACGCGATATGGCTGTAAGCTCATTAAGCATGAAGACAAAAGATGTCGATGCAGAGACACATTGCTTCCCTTACATACATATGAATCCAACAATAAAATAGATTTAGTCTGGAATGTTTTTTTGAAGGAGTAAACAGGGTACATAGGAAATTTAGCAATTTGCCATAACAAGATATCATGCAATTCAAGAATGAAATATTAAAAGAACTTAAAAAGACTCTTATATACGTAAGAGAACAAATACGCAAACATGTAGCTTCGTACGTATTTTTATTTGGCATAGTCATTCTCATATATTTTGGGGGGAATTTCACGTTTTCGCTGACTTGCAGTGTCTCAGCAAATGTTAAAAAAATAACCCATCTGGACGAATTGAGATGTTTCATGGGAGTCCCGCAAGCTAGGAAGATAGCTGGCAAATTCGAATGAGGAACGCAGAAAGAACGTAGGAAAAAATGCATCAAATGGTATTAACCTAAACATGATTCCAAGAATATCGGAACGATTATGGACACGGAAAAGTCCAGGAGTAGAAATTAAAAACCAAACTATCAAAAAAAAAAAAAAAAAAAAAAAATTCAGGAATTCACTGCAAATCCTACCCATGCGCCGATTGCGGAAGCGACAATCGCCCTGTTATATGTAAACTAAGAGAGAAAATGTTGAAACTGAAGAAGCTTAACACGGTACCCAAACTGCAATTCAACCTGAAGGAAAAATATATGGGCAGTTTGAAAAGATAGGAGGGACACAAGCTTTAGTAACATCAGCAAACTATAACATCCCAAAGGTGAATAGACGAAGAAAGAACGCATGGATAGCTCATGAGATTCTTGACAGTAAACTCTGCCAATATAAGAAAAAGAACACTGAAAACTATATACCGAAATAAGGACCAAATGGAGATAGGCTAAAATGTGGCTAAACAAAAAAAAATGTGCAGAAATCGAGAGATTAAGTGCTACAGACAAAGGAAATATGCATAAAAAATAAGGCAAGTGAAAGAACAGAAGAATTTCTCGTCATCAGACATCATATAATCCTAGGATGGAACACTCGTATTAGTGAAGGGAAAAGTTCTTCAGCGCTGGAACAAATATATTGGAGAACTCTTCCACGTCAAAAGAGTACCGACGCGCCTGAAAATCTAAAAAACCGAAGTAGAAGCTACATTGGCCAAATTGAAAAGAAAGAAAGCGGCAGGGCCAGATGGAATGGTAATAGAGCTACTGACAACCTCAGTTGATTTAGTTGTATACAAGATTACAGAAATAATACATGAAATCTACTATAGTGGCGATATACCAGAAGATATCAGAAGATATTTTCCTAGCACTGCCTAAGAAACCAGGCGCAAACGAATGTGAAATCCACCGAATAACACACCTAATGAGCCACATAACAAAACTCATTATGCGTATTCTAGTAAGTAGAGCACGCAGCAGTATCGGGCCAGAGACAAGACAATAATGATGATTCGTTAAAGGCACTGGAATAAGAAACGCGATATTCATGCTCTTAATGTTATCAGAAAGAGCAATCCAAATGCAAAAGAACATGCACTTGTGTTTTATAAACTAAGCGTTTGAAATAGTATTCCAAAAATATCTGTTGAAACTGCTCAGCAACGCTGATATGTATTTAAGATATTTGAATAATAAGAGCTTATACTAGCAGCAAATGTCCTGCATACAGATAGAAAATTAATTCAGCAGATATACAAAAATAGAAAGGGGCGTCAGGCAAGGATGGCGTCTTCCCACCGCACTCATTCAACTTGCTTAGCAAATAGTTCTGTGGGGAATGGAAATCCTACCAGGATACATCATTGTCGGACACAATCTTAACAGCGTACGATATCCAGATGACGCAGTACTGATAGCAGTCATGGAAAGGAATCTACAAAATTTCCTACTGAAGGTAGCGAATTAGAGCGAGAAGGGAGTAAGCATAAAATACAAGACAAATGCCAGATCATCTGCAAAAAAAAAAATGAGCACGAAATGCGATTTACAGGCCGGGGACACTTAAATCAAGAAGGTGTAGAAATGGAAAAAAAAACATCTGTAGTGTTCTGACAAAGGACCTTAAGAGCGACGCTGAGTTCTAAAGAAGTATTAGTATATGAAAGTAAAAGACGCATTCCAAAAGCTAGGCAGAGTATTACGATACCGGAGGATTTCCTTGCTAACAAAGAAAATACGATCCAACAAACGGGAAATGTACTTAACTTCACAAAAAGCTAACTGAAATTTCTGGGACACGTAATGAGAAAGTAAGGCTTGGATAATCTGATACCCACATGAAGAATAGAGGTAAAGAGTGACAATGAAAGGTAACGCCTTACATACCTATAAGGCTTATGCAAATGGCTGACAGAACAGATCTGGGAGAAGTAGCAAAAAGACAAAACTCATTGAGAACTACAAGGGATAGGAGGAAGTGGAGACCCATGATCGCCTATGTCATGAAGGAAAACGTTAAATAAAACGCTAAAATTTTAAAAGAAAATATTGGTTTTAATGTTCAAAATAAAAATCATATGATTCAACGGGCATTTGGTGCAAAGTAAAATGATTATATTCCTTGAAGAATCACTTCAATGTATTCAATTTCTGAGTTAATTAATTATCTGTTTAAGATTTCCAGTATCCATAAAATCAAGTTCATTTTGTAATTGATGAGAATGAAGTTTTTTTTTTGTTTTGTTTTTTTGTTTTTGTTTTTTTTTTTTTGGTTTTGTTTTTAATTTTTTTAGAAATCTAAACGTGGTTATGCATGAAATAATGATGTGAGGCAACACTTTAACACTAAACCTCTTTAAATTGCATGAGAATAATTAAAATTTAAACCTATTATTCTTGTACGAAATTTGATTCGGGTAATTTTTTTTAAGATTAGTAACCTTGATTTACTATGAATTATTAAGGCTGCTGGAGTTTTTTGCACAAATATTGTTTAGTGAAAGCTGGAAAAATGGTTAACGCCTTTTCAAAAAAATCTAATATTATTTCATCATAGAATTATGAATAAAATATCGCTACATGAAACTTGAAAGTCATCAGTGTCAGCTGATATCTTGTGTAATTAAATATATCTGAGCAGTCAAACTGAATCAGGCATTTATTTTGCAAAGTGGATTCACAAGGACTATGGCAAGCGGCACTGGTGGGTGTTTGACTTAATGAGGCCAGACCTTGATAAGTGTATTCGTTTTAAGAAAAAGAACAATGTTCTCTATATGACAGTGGTCGTTATCAGCGAAAAAATAGAACCAGGCAAAGTCACGCAGAGAGAGACAATAGACAGCCTCGCAGCTACACCAAAGGAAAAACATCCATTTAAATGTTCAGTTCCCTTACTTCGCTTCATCCGGACCTCGCTCCTCTATAGCAGTGGGTTACAACCAGAATAAAACTTACCTATAACTACAAATTGTATCAGGGTTCCATTCCGTGGATGACGTTATGGTCAACGATCTATTTTTGAATCACAAGCTTTTCACTGGAAGTTGCACTCTGTGAAGGAACCTGGTGACTGGTCTGAGCTGCAACGTTACATTCGTTTATATTGATCAGTCTTATAATATTCATCGAAGCAGAAGACGGAGCAAAAAGGCATTTTTTTTTTCTCGAATACTGTCATTACCCCTGAAGTAAGATATAATTGAAAATGATAGGATATTGAAAAATTTGTAATGGGAAAACAAATTTTGAAATTTTCTGAAAAGAAGAAAGCAGAACAATAATAAAAAAATATATGAGAATATTGTCAAGAAAAATGTGCATGTACAAAACTGTCTTTAAGGATACCGCAAAATGATAGATAAGGAAAAAATGAAACAAGTAATAAGGAATAAATGTTGATGTATCAGAAGGGAAACCAGGGAATATATTTGATGTTATGAATGTAAACAAGGGGAATAGATTCAGAATATTAAGAGTATAAATTTGAAAGCATAGAACCGACAGTTTTTTTAGTATAATATATATATATATATATATAAGGATGAGGAAGTAGTCTGTAAAGATAAATTCCTCACATGTAATTTTAGCGTTGAATTCAGTGCTAATACAGAATCATTGATGGCTATGCTAGAGTTTCGGTCCTTCATGGAAATAGTCAAGCAACATGTTTTAGAAACCTGCCTGAGGGAAATGTAAAGTCCTGGGTTGAGTTGAATATTTTAGGAGCTTAACAAATTGAAGATGGTTTCAAAATATAAATATATAGAGAATCAATGTAAATAATTAGGCTAGACAATTTAATAGTACAGATGACATGTCACAATCTGTAAATCTTACATGTAGGTCCCACATTTTTACCGTTGAACTATTAAATGTAACCAGCACTTTTACTCCAAAAACAGCTTTTCTCGGACTTCCTGCCGTCGAACACCCTTCTGTTTTTTTTTTGTTTTTTTTTTTGTTTCCGTGATAACTGCAAAGTTCAAAATTTTTAAATGCAACGTCAATCGCCATTTTAAAATGGCTTGAACTCCGTTAATCTTTATCTTTTCCTCATTACTCCTATACACATTCTTTTCTCTCAACTTCACTCTGTAACACCTGAGAATCAGTGGCGCTCCCGCCTTGCTTGTGGGGAAAATGCTTAAAAATGTATATGCAATACATCTACAAATACTGCGAAGTGGATTATTGCCACTTTGTCGCAAAATATTTTCAAATACAAAAAATTTATGAAAAATGTTATTCTCGTTCTTTTACTTCGTATTCTTCTCATCATTACGCTCCTATTCTTTATTCTTCTTAAAATCATCCTCTTCTTGCTATTTCTTTTTATTCTACTCCTCTTATTTTCCTCCTACTCCTCTCTTCCTCCTTATTTTCCTCCTACTCCTCTCTTCCTCCTTATTTTCCTCCTACTCCTCTCTTCCTCCTTATTTTCCTCCTACTCCTCTCTTCCTCCTTATTTTCCTCCTACTCCTCTCTTCCTCCTTATTTTCCTCCTACTCCTCTCTTCCTCCTTATTTTCCTCCTACTCCTCTCTTCCTCCTTATTTTCCTCCTACTCCTCTCTTCCTCCTTATTTTGCTCCTACTCCTCCTCCTTATTTTGCTCCTGCTCCTCCTCCTTATTTTGCTCCTGCTCCTCCTCCTTATTTTGCTCCTCCTCCTTATTTTGCTCCTACTCCTTATTTTGCTCCTGCTCCTTATTTTGCTCCTACTCCTTATTTTGCTCCTGCTCCTACTCCTCCCCCTCCTCGTTTTATTATTCTCTTCCTCCTCTTCATTCCTCCTTTTCTAACTTTTTATTTTCCTTCTCATCCTCTTAATTCTTTTATTTCTCTCCTGACATATTCTTCTCCTCTTCCTCCTATTCTTGTCACACCTTTTTCTCCTTCATTTCACATCATTTCATGATCATGACACTTCACAAACCTTTATCTCATGCAACTCTTATCACCTTTACTTCTTTTGCTAAGGCTGCCACCTGCCGTCCACTTACTCTCTTCGTCAGGTGACTGGCTACTTTACTCTCTCTCTCTTCCCATCAATATATGCCTTCTTTGGGTTAAGATTCTAAACCGACCCTTACTCATTATGTGTTCAAGGAATTTCAGTTTACTTTTCCTGATTTTGAGTATATTTCTATTGCCATTTTCTTTAAGACTTCTTTGTTGCATACTCGATCCTTCCTTATCTTTTTCAGTTTCCTTTTGCAGAACCAAGTTTGTTGCTTCTAGTATTTTCCCCCCCACATCATTAGGGGAATTGTTCAACTTTCACTGCCAGATAAGAGGATGGGTACCGTATATCAATATAGTTTTCTTTTTCTTTGTTTTTTAACGATTCTTTTCCGTTTCTTAGTACATTGTCAGTTCATGGAATATCTCTTTACGTGTTCGGATCTCAGTGCAAAATCTCAGCAGATAATAATCTAAGGGAAAACAGGTGAGCTATAAAATGAATACGAGAATTTAAAATCAATATTCAATTTCTAATAAATAATAAAGGCTATTCACAGAATATATAAACATGTAAATGAATAGTTAATGTGACTCATAACACCTGATTGAATTATTCAACACTTACATGAAGTGATCGTGAGAAATGAGAATTCTACAAGGATTCATTATTATAGAAACGCACTTATCTACATAGGATATGTGGATGGAACAATGTTGATAGCAAACATAAAATGGAAACTGCAATAAATCATTTTTAAATAGTAAAAAAATTGCGAGAGGATTGGATCAGACATCAGTTGTTGTCTATGGCTTATCAAAATTTTGAAGGTTACATAAAGCCAGAAAATATTTTTCGATTGTAGGAATTTAATTTTCATAAAATAAATGATAAAAATACTAATAATTAACCCATAGATGGTTGGAGACGAGGTGGATTCATACCTTTCCCAGTTGTATTTGCGTGTAAGTGCAGATATCTAACACAACGGGAAATGAAACTCGGTTCTCCGATTAAAAAAAATCCGAGGCATTATCTATTATGCTATCCGCCCAACCAAGCTTACAACACGGAATATCCCGAATCGGTCACACATATAGTTACTAGTTGTTCGGGACCCGGTCTTTTGAAAGTGGTGTAGCGATAAGATTACCATCATTTGTAAAAAAAAAAAAAAAAAATAATATGGTTTTCACTAAGAATAACAAGATAAGAATTAGCAATGTGAGACGTGGAAATAAGATAACTGAAACAATTTAAATATCTTGGTAGTGTTCTACAGAAGACGGGAAGTAGGTCACCGGAAACCGAGGTAGTCTTTTTTTTTTTTTTTTTTTTTGTCTCCTGACTTGGCATCTCAACATCCGTCACTTTCTTATCGACGCGGCGTGTCTTTTCTACAAATATTTTCATGGCGAGCTTTTTAACCCGATTGCATGAATTAAACGTGCTTAAATTCATATAATCGTCACGATTACATGAATCAACTTGGCATCTACGTCCCATCCTTTTACTGTTGGAATAGTTAAATGTAACTGCGATTTTTACTCCAACATTTTTTCTCGCACTTCCTTTTTCTTGCTTCTATGATAAATACATCTTCAAAAATTTAAATGCAATGTCAGTCGCTATCTTCTATTCGTCTTGAATCTCGTTCATCTTTTTTACTTTCATAAGTCCTCCCTATACTCAGTCTTTTCTCAGTTTTATTCTCTGTAACCCCTTGCTTGAAGTAAAATGATTTAAAAAATTCGTTTACATAATATTTATTATAGATACATTTGTTTTGCGTCCTTCGGTTTTCCTTTGTTTAATCATTCAGTACAATGTATCTTTTATTTCCTGGATCGAGTTTTCATAATTGAGGAGCAGTAAACGATTAGTTATTTCTATAGTACTTTTTTTCTGTTTCACATTTCTTTTTGTATAGAAAACTTCAGCATTTGTTGTGTTTTTTTTCTTTTTCTTTTCTTATTGTTTGTTTCCATAACATTAATCAGTTTTACATCAAAGATCTTTACACACAAATATCACTGAATCTATTTTCCATTAATTAACAATTTTTTTCTCCACTAAAACCGAAGATATGTTTTGATGGGAAAGCGTCATTCGAAATCATTGCGTTTTTGGTTTATTCATCTCTGAAATATGCGGTTGATCCATGTCATATTGCAAGTGATCTCTTCTATTTATCGAAGAATGTTGGCCTTCAAAGAGGCAAATATTCCGCAGAGCTATTAACAGTAAATATCTTATTTAATAGCTCGACAAACCGACGCTATCACAAAGTCAATAATTTGTTCGGAAATCCTCCAGACTCTCGGCATATTTTTATCGAATATTCTTTCCCTTGCCACAGGTCAACGATCAAGTTAATTTTCCGAATCAACCTGGTATCTAAAACGAATCCTCTTCGTATCGCCTATCAGCATACGTTTGAAAGATGTCAATCCAAAGGATTCTCAGAATCGATATTCAAATGCCAATCCGGCAGTGCTTTGAGATCTGAGATTCCATGGTGAATATTTAAAAAGTTTTTAACTCTGAAGCTATATCATCTATGTCATCCCAGGAAGATCATATCTCATTGATTCTTTTCGGTTGCTGATGATCCTGTCGGTGTGTGTCTTTTCCCGGTGGCTGATAGTTTAAAAATTAGGTTTCATCTATTTCTTCGCCTGATGTAACATTATTCTTTGAGTTTTATTGAATGTATTAATTTACTGGGTTTCTTACATTTTGACATTAGTCTTAATACCATTTTTTTTTCTTCACATTAGAAAAAATTGAAGATATTGCCTTGGCAATTAATGCATTTCGATTGATGAAGAAAAAAGTTTTCATTTCTTTTCAAATGTTTTTTTTTTCTTTTCGTCCTCTTCTCAATGTTTTAACTTGTTCTTTTTATTATTCCCTCATCTCTGTCAAAAAGAATTTCTGATATTATCTTACTAGCCCTCATACCGTTTCCATTTTTTTCTAATATACTTCGTATTAGCTATCGCAACTTATGTGTAGATGAAATAAGAAAAAAACTATATATAGGCGGAGTAATGGACAGAGGATTCGGAGAGCAGAGTTCGAATTTCAGTCCATTACATTCACTTACGTGCTAGTACCCTTGGTAAAGGTATGAATACTCTTCTCTTCAGTTATATATAGCTGGATAGCCGTGGGTGGCAACTGGTATAGGAGAAGGAAAACTCTGAAATCAAAACATACATAGCGTTGTTTGAGGAACTTGTGGCATATGGTCTGCGTCCTTTCTGCTCAAACCTTCACCACTGTAATCAAATAAATTGTGTGGGTAGACGGGATGTCGGTTTAGGGGAAACTGAGTTGCTTGAACCTAATACGTCTAAATCGGGTGAGTCCAATAAACAAACACACAGACATTTTATATATATATATATATATATATATATTGTAAGAGTTATTAATTTAAATGTTATTCAAGACACGAGTTAAGACAACTCGAGCATATAAGTTATGTGGCAAACATGATACATGCTTGGGTGACGAGGCATATTTTTCCTCTCCGTTGGTTGCCATTTCTTTCTGTGGTAAACCGTTTGCCATTCGAGGTCTGCCCTGTTATTTACCCATAGCTGGAGTGAGAAGAGTGGGGTCCATACCTTTCCCAAGGGTACTAGTAATGGATTCGACTGAAATTTGAAATCGGCTCTCCGACTCCTCAATTGGAGCCGTTATACCCACTAAAAATAAAGCTTAAATTATATTTTCACGCACTATATATATATATATATATATATATATATATATATTCCGAAAAAGTGTTGATAATGAAACAAATTGCAAAATGTATTGATGACGCGTTTCGCCGAGAAAGTTTTCTGCTTTTGGCTTCCTCAGCTTAGAATGTAAGACGAAGATATATGTGAGAAAAATGCCTTGCGATCTCTGAGGGTGTTGTTAGCATAAATCAAATTAAATCAGTACCTTGTCACCGACAGTGTTTCAGTATAATAGTGTCTTTCCTCCTGTTTCTTTTTTTCATATTAGAGCCGTGAGATATTGATTGTGTTTTCAAATATATGCTGTTGTTTTTCTAAAATAACATACAGAAATAGCTGTTTCCAAATATTGAAACAATTTAAATGATATATTTTCTCTAATTAATTTTCTGGTTGACAACATCGTATATTAAAAAAAAATAATTTGCAATCAACTTTTTTCGTTATTTATCATTTCCTCGCCAAACGCCCATGTATAATGTGTTATTGCGTAGGATTATGTGTTTTATATTGATAGAAATTCTTCCATCCTATAATTATCGATATACGAATTGATAAAGGGTACAAAATTTGCCCCTCTCTAAATTAACTTGCCCCGTAGAAAAACAACTTTATTACAATTTTATGAGAATAAAAATATTCAAAACAAAAGCAAAATATATAAGTGGCTACTTTAATATTACATTGCAATATCCGCGGAAGATTAGATTGTACGCCAAAACAGACCAAAATCAAATCGATCAAGCACATCGTTAGGCTGCACAAATTGAACAAAAAAGAAAAGAGACAATGAAGAATACAATGACTCAAAGGCTTGAGCTATATTCCTTTTGCGGCAGGCAAAGTAACAAAAAGCCTTTAAAGTAAAAATTTTAACCAGATATTCGGGATAGCACGCTTCCTTATGGCGCCCAAATAAAAATGTTGAAAAGCTAATCAAAAACCAGAGATGGTCTTCTGATATGACAAGGAGTTTGATTACAAATCTCTATGATGAGGTATTTCTTTTCAACAAATACTCAAGCTCTCTAATGGCCTGTATAAATAGGGATATTACAAAGCTTTCTTGATTTCAATGTGTTTTCTGAAACCCTGCCTCCCATGTTTAAGCAATAAGCGGATACGATCCCTGAAGTTTCTCCGTACCCACAAAATACATAGTCAAGTGAAACCCAAATAAACTATCGTTTTGACTTTAATCTCCAAAGCCACATCAAACATAAAACTTGAAGTGTTTTTTTTAAATGTGCCATGAAGAAGAAATGATTTCACTTACATTGGTAGATTATTTCCATCTTACTAATAGCTTAGTGGAACCTTTCTCCATGCTTATTGCTCACTGATCATAGGTTCAGAAGGAAGAAGCTAAATGTTGGATTGGAGAAAGTGAATTTTGCCTGATAGGGGTTATCACATAAACTTTGTAATCACAATTAGAAACCTCCAACTCGCTACACCTGGTAACTGTGCTACTTAAATGCTTCTCAAACTGTCGGTTCATTTCAGTTAAAAAAAACTTTACAACTTGTTTTCCATGTCGAAAAATGAGGCGAGGTCCTTGGTTCGTGTCCTGAAATTGGCGATCCTTACATGTGCATTTATTACGTTGCACTGCGGAAGTTGGGATGTCAGGAGCTATTTAGACACGTACAAATCACGGAGAAGGTCCTACAGGTCATTGTGATTGAGCCAGTGCGACATACAACTTTCACCTGAATAAACAATGACATTTTTCCAGAAGAATTCGACGTGGCAGAATTTTCCTTTTGAAGTAAAGTTTTCATCTGATGAAGTAATAAGATCTTTGTGCTGGAAGTAAAGGGATAAGGATTGAAGAACAGGTCTCATAGGTGAGGGACATTTCGATTGATATATGAAAGAAGCATTAAAATCAGTTTTTTTAGACAAAGTTAATAATCATCTGCATAGCTTCACTTCTCTCTCACCTCAGACCATCGGGAAAAAAAGTTGAAGGCTGTTAATTTAGCATTTTAGCATGGTTTACAATAGGATTTGTTCAAGATCGCAAATTTTGTGCTCAAAATAATGAAAGTAAGCTGTTTCCGGGAGGGGACTAACTGTTCGATTCTGTGAAACTGAAGCAAAAACACCGACACATGTGACAGAATGAATTTGCCATGTTAATTTTTCGGCGTTTTGATGTGACTGAAACCATTGCAGAGATATGTATTAGCTCACAGAAATATTGAAAACTAAATAAATATTGATTATATACAGCGTGCGATGAATAAATTGTCTAAATTACAGAAAAATGAAAATAAAACTGACATCTCATTATACCATATATTAACCAGAATAACACAAAAACATCTTGAAATACTAGAGTAAATTTATTCAATAAAATTGCCATTGGTTTCAACTGCAGTCTCCAAACGACTTTGGAATTTACTGAAACTCTTCTGGGCGGGATCGTCGTTTAAGTTGGTGAAAGCTGCCATTATTGTTGCCTTCAGTCTGTCTTTGGTGTTTCAAGGAATTTCGTCAACTGCGCTTCACACATAATAATAAAGGGGGTTGCAGTTAGGGGAGTTAGGTTACCAGATGCAAGATGTTATGTGTTCTCAAAAATTGTCTGACTTTCATGACCGAGTTTTTCTTGTGTGGCATGCTGAAGGGCCCTTTTGCTAAATATAATACTGCCCTGGGTCAAGAGAGTGGCTGCTATCACCTCAAGGCACTTCATGTAGTCTTCCATATTTAGTCTGAGGCCCTCTCCAACAAATTCGGGAATTCCTTTGTTATCAAAAAAATTACAGTGAGTTTTCCGAGCTGCTATACATTTGTAATAAACATTAGATTCTGGCAGCTCTTTCCGAATCCTCGGCACTGTCCTCAGATATCTGAAATCAGCAACAATGTTTTATGCATGCATAAATTTATTTGTAAATCAGTGAGAAAATGTGTAGAATGAGTAATGCTGATATCGACCATGCGGCGCGAAGAATTCGCATCTCTTTCGTGAATGGAAAGAAAATTGGAGAAATATGCCGAGATAAACTGTGCATATTATACACTTTATTCATCCTGTGCTAAAAAAGAGGTGGAGACGGATACCACTGGTTAGGTTTCATACTGGATGATACCTCTGAAGAATTGCTCTATCCCGTTGCATATACTCAGCTCTATGTAAACATATCAAAATCCATATGAAATTATTTACTTCAATTGCCAGTGCATGATGGAGTTAATGACGGGGGATATATAGGAAGTGGAGGGGACAAAAAAAGTGATAATGCCACAGAAATTATATCGAATGTAATAGAATGTTCTAGGAAAAGTATTATTGAGATGTGCAGATTGTTACCTATTCGCAATATATATTAGGTTGGTGGAAAAATAATGACGTGATAATGTCGTTTTTTGACGTATTTTTAAGGTAAAAAAACGACATTATTACGTCATTATTTTTCCACAAACCTAATATATATATATATATATATATATATATATATATATATATATATTCTTTTTTTTTTCTTTTCGAGTTTTCTTGGGATGTGCAGAAAATACAACATTTATATTTCTCACTATATGTCATTTAGACGCTGCAACACATTCAAAGATATATTGTCATCCAATAACAGACTGAACGTTTCATCAGCAGCAACGGGGGCGCCTGGTTTATCATTGTTTCTTGTTTTTCCTATTTTTAAAAGGAAACGTGCAGTTAATCAGCTGACAATACACCGTGTGATAGATGTGGTTATCTATCGGCCAGAAATTAATCGACAGCTATATCAAGCGCAAAAAAAAAATCATGTGTCATTGATGAATGTAATTATACCGAATTTTAAGGGTAGGTGATATGATATATCAAAAACAACGAATGTATGTGTCTAGTACTGAAAGAAGGTATGGAAGCATGTGGAGGAACATCGCGATTTGGAGTTACCATATACAAGTGGTTATAGCGCGTGTGGCTAGTTTATGAGGTCGGAGGTCCGCAAACATTTTAGGAAATATGCACGGTTCCTGAAAACTAATTAAGCCATGATTCGCGTTGTAAATAATTTCCTTTTTGCTGTAACTGAATAGAATAATCACACGAAGGTTGACAATAAACGATAATACTTTGGACACGAACAACACATAAGATTCGCCAGCGGCGCGTAGAGAAAATAGTCAACTGCTAAAAGTGAGTCAAGTGAATCTCAAACGGCAGGATATGTACCAACCGCCCCAGGTGCTCAGATGTGGCAAAAGGCTGAATTTCATGTGGGGTATCAGAGCCCATATGCTAGGCCAAAAATTCCCCGTAGACCCCATATAAAACGGGGTTGGGTAGCTGTTTCCCGTGACGATACTCTGTCCTTCGATATAGACTCGTCTGGGATCCTCTCTATCCGAAGGCAAAAAGTTTGACCAGCGCAGCTGCAAACAAATTTCCAGATGCAAACCAACATACAGTATTTCTGCGAATGAGGACATACTCAGTATCATCTGTAAGTATTTTACCCTATCGCTATTTTGTATTAAATATAAAATGCACTTAGATACGATTTTATACTGTTTATTTTTTAAAATATTTTTCTCAGTGATTCACTGTTTTCCGTCAATTAATAATGAAATATTAACCTACACCGCGCAATTCTGACAGTATCACTTAAATACACCAATTGAAGCTTCGTTTTAACATGTTCGTTTCGATTATTTAATATATTTTATAAAGACATATTTCGGAATCATTATCAGTTACCAAGTCGCTTTTTGCTTTCAATATAATCACGTCTACGGCCTGATGTCCGCCCCGATTATGACTATAAACTATATCCATCAGAAAAGCCTCTGCTAAAGAGGTTTTGAGGAGCGTGGAACCACCTCTCAATAATTGGTGTTCCCAGGTCCACCCTGAGCCGGTGTTGCATTACCTGTTACTCCCAGCTGTGAGCAAATAGTTAACCCCCAAACTGGTGTCCAAACACTATGAAAATGGAAAAATGAATTTGATACCAGCAATACATTTTTGGAGAAAAAATTATTAGCAACAATACTTTTTGAAAAATATTACAGGCAATAAAAATTTTATTAAATAACCGAGTGAGGTTGATATGCCGTAAACCAAACCGAACAAAACCAAACCAAACCAAACCTCGACCTGCCATTATTTTATTTTTCTCTGCAATTTAAACATTCTGTAAAGATGGGAGACGCATTTAACCAAATCTCAGCTGCATCTAAATTGACATGCACTGAAAATGCTGATGCAACGAATTTAAAATAGATATTGTAAGACGGACGAAACTGTTAGCTGTTAGTTGAAACCAGATTTCCATTTGCAGTGCGGTTGAATAAGTAATCGTACACATGAAAATATTTCATATTTTTATTTGTACCGTATTAAATTAACAAAACGGGAATATATCTACTGTATCAGATTGCAAACTAAAAATCCATGCATATAAAACTAAATAATATTCCATAAAGAAAATATAACAATATAAAAAAAAATGATCGTACATCAGAACAAAAACATGTTTTCTCCATTTAATATTTTGTAGCAAAGCTTTTATTAAGTTCAACAGCAACCAATCTCTTCCTGTAATCTTTAATTAAGCATTCGCATACTTTAGTATGTAGTTTGTCCCATTCTTCCTGAGTAATTGGCTTCAGCTTTTTGAACCTCTGTCACGTATCTTATTTTTCAAAAATCGCCATAAATTCTTTATTGGATTCAAATACGGCGACTGACTGGGCCATTGGAAGATCTTAACAAAATTAGAAAGCCAATTATTCGTCCTCTTAGCAGTATATTTGGGATCATTTTCCTGCCGGAAGATCCAATCAGGAGGAATCCCAAGATTCTCTAGAGAAAGCGATAGATTTTCGCTTTGGATTTGTTGATATTTTTCTGCATTCATTCTACCGTCTATAATTACTAGTTTTCCAACATCTCGCATCGAAAATCAGCTCCAAAGCATGATACTGTACCAACCAAATGTGACAGTTTGTATGGTTCTTGGGTGCGTACACTTCACCGTCTTTCCTCCATACATGATTCAGGGAACTGCAATCGAACAACACAATTTTACTCTCATTTGTCCAAAGAATTCTTTCCCAATAAAAGATTTTCTTATCTTTATGCTCTGTCACAAATTTCAACCTGGTATTTCTATGCCGTTTCAGGAGTGGAGTCTTTGTTGGGGAGCGCCACTTTATACCGACTCTGCGTAGTTCATTACTAATTGATTGCTTAATTACGTTAACGCCTGACAAAGATCATTCTGGTCTTGTCTGATGCCCATTGGGTTATTTGGGACCTGTCACATCAACTTTCTTTGTAATCTGGGAGAGATCTTCTTGGGAGAACCGGGTCTGCATTTGTTCTCGAGAGTATTACGTCTTTTAAATCTTTCAATAAATGAACCAATTGTGGAAAAAAGTCATGTTCGTGTCAATGGAGATGTTTCTGTAACTTTTCCGTTGTTCCATAGCTTAATAATTAGATCTTTTTGAACACAAGTCGTTTCTTTACGTCTAGCCTTTATAAGAAACTTTATCGGTGAACAGTGACTGCAGAATGATTCAATTTTGTACTGAATGTTATAATAGTTACTGAGAATATTCTAGAACGGTTTAGTATTATCTACTTTGAAGTACAACTAAAATCTACCGTATTATAATGCAAAAATTGATGCTGTACAAATATTTTTTCCACTAATCGGAATAAAAGAAAAATGTGAATAACTATCAATTATCGATGAATTTCTAAGTTTAAATTGCATATTCTGATTCTATTCAACAAAATACATATATAACATTGTTATTCGAGGTTTTTACTCGCTATATCTTAGAATAACAAACATTTGTTTACAGTACGATCACTTATTCAACCCCACCGTGTCTATATCGTACAAACAGTTGATAATAACTTTGATTGTAACCTGAACGGATTGCATGTTTTCAAGATTCCTCCAAGTTTAAGGTTTTTCATTTACTAAAAATGAAAGTATACTAAATTACATGAATCCAATATAGCAAACACGAATAAATATAGAATAATAAATTTGCATAAATAACTTGCATGCATACATTTTGAATGAGCGCGTTTTATTGTGCGCGCACTCACTCTCATATATACAGTGTAACTTGGATATAAGAGAAACCCGGATATAAGAGATTTTCTCTGGTCCCAAATTATTCCCATACTTACCTAAACAAAATAGACCAAACCCGGGCATAAGAGAAACCCGGATATAAGACTTATTCTCCTGTCCCGACAACTCTCTTATATCCTGGTTACACTGTATTATATCTCTATTATTTCATATGCTTTTAATGACATTTGAAGAATAAAAAGCGAACAAAATGATAGCAATATTATCAATTAAATTGATATTTATTGTATATTAACCATTTCACTGAAATGAAACAGGAAGTGAGAGATTTTAAAGTCAGAATTTTTTAACACTCCTGTGTTCTTTTTCAACGTTTTGAGGAATAAGCAAAGAGGTGGGACTTTCTCTTTCCACAAACTTTGTTGGTTGGAGTACACACACAAATATATATATATATATATATATATATATATATAGAATCCGGAGAAATGTTTTCCTAAATTGGAAAACTGATTTAGTGACTACGCGTTTCGCCTTCATCAGATAGGATTCTCTGGGTCAGAATAAAAATACACCTCTTTCTTTTATCTGATGAAGGCGAAACGCGTAGTAAATAAAACAATTCCCCTATTTATTATATAGTATTTATTATTTATACATTACATAAATTAAGACATAATTGATTTATATTGAAGCTATATACAGAAGTGCCTTACCTGTGACGAGAAGAAAGGTTTGTTTTTTTTTTTTATTAAAGCCATAGTTATTTAACTGAATATAAAAATGGGGGAAGTCAAGAAATTTTCCTCATCTCTTTCTACCGATGATGTACTGTGATTGATCTTAAAAAGATTAAAAGATCTATGAAATTGGCGGACGTATCTAAAGCAATATTGACCATGCAGGCAACACTGTTTTGACATAAGCATTCACATAAAAAGAGATCTATTAGAGATTTTTTATCGATTAAAGCTAAATGTAAAGTCTAGCCATTAATAATATGGGAGTGCAATGCAAAAATGTCAGTAAAAGTCTAAGGTGTAAGTTATGTATCATAATGTATTTAAAATTAATCCAGTAGAAAAAAAGATCTTTTTTCAGATAATTCATAGATTGATATATGTCCTTAGAACAAACAAAGAAAAAAACAACTAGTGTTCGGTAGTTTACTTAAATATCTCTAAGCTACATATATAACTGTAGTTATATATAATGTTATAGATAAGATTTTTAAGAGGAGTGACGAAAGATTGTTTGCTATCAACTACTTCAATTCTGAAAATTTCATTGGGTAGAAATGCATAAAAGCCTATATAAAATTTTTTGAGATTTAAACCTGGTATTCAATGAAAGCTAAATAATTGCAAATAACGGTTTTAATATTTAATTCCACTTAATACAAAGCTTGATGGAAACTCAGTGTAGATGGTTACTATTAAAACTGTAATAATGTGATATGTCTGAAAGTGAAGGTGTTAGGAGGTGAAGGTTGAGGATAACAAGATGATAACGATGGACCTTTTGATTTAGTATAGAGTAGTGATAGACTTTTGCAACGTTAAGTTTCGCTGGAGAACATCTGAAAATTGTCTTCATCTACCAGGTGGCGTAAACAATTCTGATATCTTTCAGGAATTGAAAGTAATGGTATATCTACTTCACTCCAGACATGACTGTAAAACTCCAGCATAAAACAATAATCCTATATCTGTAACATCCTTTATAAATTAAAAAAAAAATCATTAACTATATAACATTATCAATAGTAAATTAATTTGTTTTACCTTTATGTTAACCAGTTTTGCTTAGCTTTAATTTTTTTTACGTGTTGACGCTTATGTTTTGAACACACACACACATATATATATATATATATATATATATATATATATATTAATTTAAGGAGAATTTAGTGGAATCTACGCAATGAATTATGTATTGGTTTGAACTTGACAATTCTTTCTTATTAATCAGCCTTTTTCAGTGGTTCGGTAATTGCTCTGGTAGAATTTAAGACACTAAAATTGGTAAGATTTTGTCCTCCGCGTTCCTCTATATGTTGGCTAAGCGGTACTTATTTTAGTGCGAATATCACTCGTTTTTTGGTGATGAACTGTCAAACGTTGCCGGAGTGATTGGCCGGTTTGACCAATGTAATACTCATAGCAACCATTGCATGTAATTACGTATATTAAATTCTCTCACTCGCAAGAGAAATTATTTTTAAT
>OZ010581.1:59984295-60026795 GCA_963932145.1 Acanthosepion lycidas
TTGAAGATGGAACAGTTTAGTACTTTAATTCAATTTGATTCAAATAATTATATTGAACTTTTCGGCTCTTGTTTTGAAACATGAGAATTCTTATGGAGCGTTGGAATCATATTTTCAAATAATTATATTTATGCTCTATTTTTGTCTCGAGCACTATTTTTTTTTTTGTAAATAACAAAAATACTTTAGATTATTTACCTAACAAGTTTTCCTATATATTTACACACACACACACACACACACATATATATATATATATATATATATATATATGTGTGTCTTTCTGTATTAGATATATATTACCAGGTACCATATTAAGTATAGTGAATAAGCGAAAGGAAAAAATATAAAACAAACGCGGTAGACTATCTCGATTTAAATTGCTGTACAAATACACAAATACGTATTCCAATATGTGCACGTCTATGCTTATGCTTGCATATATATTGTATTTTTCCTTGTAGTCCATTTGATGACACCATCTCGTTCTTCACATCTTATTTTCTATTCTATTCCCAACATCCCTGTCGTTACTAATCATCTCTTAACTGTCCAGAATACACTTCTATTTCAGATAATGTACGGTATGCAAATTTATAAGTCTAATATTCGACATGATTTGAATATTGCTGCCACATATGGCCGGGTGGTACTTTTATATATTTACGGTTTCTTGATAATACATCATGAATCTGCAACGTTATTGTCCCTGTCTGCGTACCTTGGCTTCAGTCACGTTCCCATCGCCACACTGTAGCTTCCTGTCCATTTTCTGTGAATACTTTCATGTTAATTATTCTGAGGAACTTTCATCTGTTGTACTTTGGCTTCATGAATTTAAACACCGTACTACATTGTTTAAGATGAGCCCAAAATATTAAGTTGGTGCAAAATTAATGTCGTTTTCTCACATATGTTACGATGTGAGAAAACGACATTATTTTTGCACCAACCTAATACAAATTACAAAAATTTAAATATCCCGTAAATGTTCTAATGAGAACGGAATGTGCGACACTGAGATCCGAAGACGTAATTGAAATGTCCAAATATGAATTCAAGCAGTGTATTAAGACACAAAACGTTCGTTAGATACAAAGAAAAGAGTACTGAAATGTTCTGTAATAACAGTTCTCCTGTAGAGCAGTGAATGCTGGACAATCAAAAAGATGAAGAATAAACTTGAGGAAAAAAATCTTTTTTTTTTTTTCTATAGAAAGCTGCTGAAAATATCATGAACAGTACTTGTGAGCAACAATGAGGTTTTCGAAATAAATAAACTAAAACGAAACTTATACTTAACATCTGGAAGCGGCAGTTGAGGTTTCTGGGTTACTTAATCAGGAAGGAAAGAATGGAAAACCTTGTACTCACGGAACAGCCTGAAGGAAAGACTGTCAGAGGAAAGTAGCCCGTAATCCACTTCATGAGGTTTAGTAAAAGATAGGAAGAACAAGATTTCGAATAAATAACAAAAAAAAAAAAAAAGTGCTACAAGGGACAAGATGATGCGGAGAGCCATGATCGCCTACGTCCTGAAGAAACACGTCACGGAAAAGAAGACTAGATTGGCAGCAGATTCTATAAGAATATTTTTCTTTCGCGCTTTTCAATTGTAGAACTCTTTTACAATCTTTCTTTCTAGCCTAATTTGTTCTTCAAAGGTTTAAATTCAATGTCAATCATTATCCACAGTCTTCTTGATTCCTCTTTTATTGTTCATCTTCAATGATGGTTTTCATTTTTTGATTCTTTCTCACACTGAAATCCCATGAACATTAGTGGCTTTAGTGCCTTGATTTTGTTAAATAATAGTTTCGCAGACTAGTAATTTTAGGTTGAACAGTATATCTGCTCGGACTTCTAAAATAATGAAGTCGATGTTGATTGGTTGAGCTAGCGTGGGAATGAGAGAGATAGATGGATATTTTAATGCGTTTTTTTCTTTTTTCTAAACCGTCAAGCAAAGTAAACGTGATCATTTTCGTGTCTGAAACAGCTCCCTTGTGAAGTGAAACGAACCCTACTGGATAGATACATCATGTCGACATGAAAGTTAATAAAATATTTAAGTTAAAATCCTCTGTGTTGATGTTCTTTTATCTCTGGACTCAAAACAACTTGATATCGTCGGCTAATAGAGGACGGGATGGAACTATCACCATCAGGGTTCTATACAACACTTAGAGTGAATAAAATATATAGCACTTCAGCATATATTTTCTTATGATTTTTTTTTTTTTTTTTTAATTCTTGATATATTAGGTAATTTCCGAAGGCTATCTTTCTATACTTTGTTTCCACTTTTATATTTCTGTCATATTTTCCGTTTTCTCTTTGGGAAAATTTCCACATTGTAACGTTTATGTGCTTACTTGATTTGGATTAACTCATTGCATAATCTGTACCTTGGGGTATTACTTTTGCTGATGTTAATGATTTTTTACAGGTAACTTTTGTTACCTTCATTTTACTCTGCATTATTTTCTCATCTTAATGTTATCCGAATTTTTCTTTCGAATCTGCAATGAACGCAGTCATAGTTATCTGATATATCTAGGTGAATTTTCATATATGAATATCAATGTAAATAACATTGCTGGCATTGTCGTTCTCAAAGACTTGTCTCCTTGGGTAGATTAAATATACCAGATTAGAAAAGGCATTCATTCTTGCTCGTCTTTCTATTTATTATATTCAGTTAATCCGTTCTCTATTCGCATACAGTATTCATGCTTTTTGTACCGGAATAGATAACGTTTCTTTGACGAGGCAAAGTTTAATAAAAAGATGGCGATGGAAGAGACCTATGAAAAACATGGCAAATATACGAAAATACGTCAAAGAAAATACGCAGTAGAAACATATAATCGCCGTAAACAAAATAATACCGTAAAATTAATGAATATGATTAAACGACAATGTTATTCCTTTTCGTTTCACATTCATAATTATCTGAAATTTTCTAAATATTTACAAAGGAATGAAATTCATTTTTCTTTAAAAAATTCTGCGAATCTCCCATGAACTTTCATAGTACAAAAAAACAAAAAAACAAAAAACATACATACATTATTATCTGTCTATGTTCCTGAGATGAGGCATTTTAATTATTTTCACTATTTATATTCTTCGGACTGTTGTCGTCATCCTTTTTGCCATCTTCCCGATTTTTCGGGCGTTGTACGCTCCGGACTTCATCAGTAATTGGAAATTCGAACTGAACCCTTTAATTCGTTCACTGGGGTTCTATTACGTTGGTGCAAAAATAATGACGTAATAATGTCGTTTTTTGACGTATAACGTCATAAAACGACATTATTACGTCATGATTTTTGCACCAACCTAATAGCTACCCGCATCTTCCGGATGTCTGTTATCTCCCTTTATCTTTCGATTTGTTTTTATTTTTTATTTATTTTTTTTTTTTTTTATTGGTTCAAACTTTTGGATCAAATCACTGGATCCAAACAACGCTTTTATCCACTGAGTCATGTGACCTTGAGATCATCAGTGTATTCATTTTGGGGACGTATATTTAATGTCGTGTATATGGCAAAAAGATGAGAACAAGAAGTCCGAAGAATTTAAACAATGTAAATAATTATGTTTATTATTATTATTATTGATTAATCTTTGCCAAGATGTTACAAGGACAACCCTCAGTCATTGAACTATCTGTCGCTAACATGAAATTTAATTCTAAAAAATTAAACCGTTTCAAGATGGACTTCTATACACACACATCGGACAGGTTCAAAACTTTCTAGGTCGCTTATAACTTTTACAAACGCATGTGTATGTTGGGGTAGTAAAGATAGGACTATTTGAATCTTGTATGGAAATATCCAAAATCCAGTTTCAGAATCTTCTGAGTGATGTTTTGGCGATGCTTAGTCGAACAGACCGACGACAGGTAGAAGCTGATGAATCCTCAAAGAGACTCTAGCGTACAGCTTCCACCGCTGCGTCAGTGCGCTTAGGATCATTAGACCAGTTTTTTTTTTTTTTTTTTTTTAAGCGGGCCATTCGCTTCCGAATCATAATATCGCCAGGAGATAATCCATCATTAAAATTTGCTGTTATTTTCTCTGAGTTTGAATAATTGAACTTTCACTGGAATCGTAAAACTCGATGAGTTTTACTTGTTGCTGGATATTATATATATAGCCATTTTAATCAACAAGGGATAAAAAATAAAATAAAAACAAAGATTGAAATCGAATAATTTATGACTTTTTCAAACCATGGATGGATGGATGGATGGACGGACGGACGGAGCAGCCGCGACAGTCAGTTTCATTCAGTCGCTAGGGTTTTGACCTCAATTTCCACTTTTATATTTATATACACACTAAACCTGACATTGATCACTTTAACCCATAATCATAGTATACAAAAAACTATTTTTATCATATTTTTTAATAAGTTCTGAAGTAATTTCATTTTCAAGGAATTATAATATATTTTGTAAACAAAATAAGCTTGTCAGAATGTTTTAATAAACTTTATTATTTGTTTTGCTATTCAATCCATCAGACGGCACATTTCCACAAGATTAAACGTTAGTTTAAATTAATGCCTTTCCTAACAGATGCGAGTTCAACCCTGAGGTCCTGTCTTGTAGAAAATCACGTCCAATGAAAGAAAAAAAAAAGAAAACAATCATAGTAAAGGTAAGACTGATAAACAGTAAAGGATTTGGAATATCGCTAACATGAAAAGTGGAATGAACTCTCTATTCCCCGGTACAGAATACAGTTTGAATTCGAAATGTTAACCATTAGAAGGATGTCGCCAACAACAATTCCTGAAAAGTTGTGAACATATTTTTTTTTAAATATCAAAATATATGGGGGAGTCGTAAGTAAATGCCTATTTTATTTATGATGAACTCTCCAGTTTAACTATAATTTTTACAATATGGGAGAGTCCACTGTACATAAAATAGGGTGTTACTTTTCAATCACCCTGTATATCTGTTTGGAAAATAATTACTTATTACAGGTAACAGGTGTAAGCTAAATTCCTCTCACGGAGCATGCGCATGCGGATACTTACCGGTCACAGGGATTCATCCCTGCGCTGGTACTATCAGGGCTACGACTAGCTTGGACGGGCTCTGACCAGTTTGGACCAGCTATGACTATCTCGACCAGCGGCTCGAATGAAAACACACGGGTCCCCACGTTAAAAAGTGACCTTGTGTCACAACCTGACTCAGTGGGGGCTAAGTACACTTATTACAGGTAACATCTGTCTATTCATTTGCGATGAGAAAAATGACGTTTTTACGCACCTCAGTCTTCGCATATATGGATTATAAATAAGACGTTAGTCGATCTCTAAATGTAGGCATTCCTGTCTTTAATAATAAAGAGGGCACAACCGAGAAATGGGTCTGAAACGAATTAGTCATTACGACATGCGGGAATAGAAACCTAAGTGTTTAGTGATAAGAAATGCGTTAGAATGTAGTTCAATACCTCGACAAATGTTTGTCACTGGTTACAAAGCTTAATGATACGAATAAACGTAACATGAATGCAGTGACCAAGACAGGAGGCCAGAGAAATAAGTGATATGAAGTGGAATTTTAAGAGAAAAATGGGATGGGTGATTGAAAAACCCACACTATGAAATATGTTCGTTAGAATTGACTTTTGTTTTTGTAAAATAATTGATTTCCTGTGTCCTAATTCGATGAAATTCTTTTCAAAGTTAATGCAGACTGGTTTAATTCAGTTTATTTATTTTTTTTTAGCAAAAACCAGTTTCAACACGAAATTTCTAAACTTTTATATAAGCATATTAGTAGAATGACTTTCTGGAGCCTTCTAGAGATTTTTTTTGTCTTTATTAGTAAATTTCTCTGTTATTCTATTGATATAAACTGTCAAATGTGTTAAAAATAGTGCTATCCAAATAAATCATTAGTAAATTAATAAATAAAGCTTCTGTAAGTTTTCACTTTTTGTTTATCTGTAAGGTGGTGTGTTATGCTATAGCTATAAATTGTTAAATGCGTCAAAATACATAAGGACTATTCAGGGGCATCGTCAGCAAATTGAAATATAAATCTTCTGAAATATTTGGATTTTTTTATTACTTATATGGTAAAATGGAATTATCGGTTTCAGGTGGTGACTTTTTCAAGAACAAAAGCAAATTAATACCATTTTCATTATTTTGAACGAGCTCCCACCGATTTTTAACACGAGAACATATGATTACAAAAGTTATGCAGGAAATCCATGCAAATTTCTTTTAAAAGAAGAATTTCTCATCAATACAGTAAAGTACAAGGTCTTAAACAGCCAATGATCTGTCTAATTTACATATTTTCAGGATTAATTTGAAAACTGTCAGGCACGCTTTTATTTGGAATTTCTTTTAATTTTAGATTGTTTAAAATATATTTTAATGTATATAAATATGCACAATAATAAATGTTTGGAACTATACAAAAACCTAAATCTATGTTCATTTTCTACTTAATATATCATCCTCTCTTTCTTCATTTTAAAATTAACCTTCACCGATTCTCGGTTTATAACATGTTTTCTTGAACAATAAGAAAATTTTACATTTATTTGTATTTTTTCTTCTATTCAATAAATAGTAATGGTTGCCCGTTGATGTCAACATTGATTTAACATATAAAAAAAAAAAAAAATTGCTACAGTTCTGTCGATTTCATCGAGCGAACGGTCGCACAAAAACATTTCCACGCTGACAAGAATTTTGATGAATAGATTAATAAATTTCAAGTGACAGCCATTATACAAATCCACATACCGACCGACAAGGCTTGCATAATAAAAGAGAATGAAATTAAAACAGACCTCGCCAGACCAAACGCTAAAACTATTACATGTGTTGTAGCGAAACACAGAGACTTGTCAAGAAGTTTCAGGTTTTAATAAAATTGAAATGCCGTCGACATGTCCACATTTGTTCTACGAGCTTTCTTTTTGTTGTTGTTTATTTTAGCTCTTTTTTTTTCCTATTTGTACACAAGTTATATTTTTCTTTCTGTCCCACTTCTTACTTTCTTTGTAGCTATTTCATTAACAATATATTCCGTTTTTCATCCCATGTATGTTAGGAAACAAATGCATTAATCTTATATGCAGCCTGTCCCTTCAGATCATAGGCGATCAGGGCTTTACAAAACATCGGTTCTTTTTAGATCTTTTTCTCTTTTTGATGTTTTTCTCCTAACCCCCGTTCTGCCAAGCATGTAGGAAGTTTTTTTTTTTGTTTTTTTTTTGATAGACTATTCACCAACTTCCACGCTTACTTGCTATTTATATCTCACAGTCTCAGAGCCCTTTCATTATTTCCTCTAAGAATTTCAAATGCCTCGTTCTGACTGCACGTATAAGTGACGCTTTTTTTCTTTCCATTTCGCTTAAAAATGTGTCGTTGCTCACACGTCCGGTTGTAATTTTCTCGATATCCTGCTGTCGAAACACATATAGATTGTCTCACGTCTCTCCTTAAAGAGTGAGGATAGTACCACTCTTTCACTTCCTTTTGGATTGTTTGATTAGTATCCTTTTCCTAAAGTGGGGGGGCGGAACGCTCCTTTTACAGGGAGGATTTCGGGAAGTAGGAAATAACCCCCCGGAGATTCAGTGATTATAGAATAGTGTCATCAGACATGTATTAATTATCACAGTTACAAGAGAAAACAATAACGACAACAGATCCACTTATGTTCGATTTCATAACAGAGCAGGTAGCCGAAAATTTTTCTTTCAGATGGTTGAAAATTTGAAACTTAAAGAAATTGACTGAAGAAATTGAACCGAGGTGAAGATTGATTTATACTTAACCCAACCCAAAGAAAATCCACACGCTCTATACAACAGATAAACAGACTGATAGCCGTTTTGGTTTTGTTTGGTGTCGGCAGTCCATGGTTATTTTATTTGGTGGCTCTTACCTGATTATTTTCTATGTGTGAAACTCAAACCTCTTATTTAATGAAATGATAAATACTTAATATCGAGCTGATGCTTCTTCATTTGAAATTATAAAATTTATGATGAAGTGAAATTTCGATATATTCCTTGTGTGTTGTTTATAATATTGTCTATAGTGTAATTTTATTTATATATTTAAGACGTACATACTGTCATAGGTAAATGTTAACCTAAAAATAGAAAACATTTTAAAGCTATTGATTGACGGAAAGACGAGACTGGAAATTGCACGTTTAACATAAATCTAATATGATTGGAAGAAGGCAATGAAAATACTGGAAAGAGGAAAACCAGAAAAAAAACTAGTTGGTCTTTATGCTTGGCCTTCGAGATCCCCAGACCTAACCGTGTGTGATAATTTTTCTTGTGGGGATACGTAAAAGATCGCGTTTATATTCCGCCATTGCCTACTAAACTCGATGTCCTTAAACGTCGAATAAAATCATAAGTCAACTCAGTGGATCGTGATATTCTGATACGCGTCTGAGAAGAATTCTCTTATCGTGTTGATGCTGCCCCTGCTGTAGGTAGTAGCCACATTGAACACTTTTATGACTAGAAATAAAACTTGATTGTGAGTGAATACCTGCGACTTGGCTGGAGTTTCTATTCCTTTTCTTTATTATAATATTGCGTAATGAATTCGGTTCATTCTTTTTTTAATAACCCTGTATATATTATCCAAGTAAGCTTGTTAAATTTAAGTAAAATTTATGTTGATTTATTTTCAATATATATCATCCAGTCTATGATTTAAAATATTTGTTTAGTTTCGGCAATTCAGGTCCTCAAACTGTAAGCGTTTAAGAACAAATTAACCTTATAATCAATCAACATACATACATGCATGCATGCATACATACAAATATATATATATATATATATATATGTTTGGTGCAAAAATAATGTTCTCTCAAATATGAGAAAACGACATTATTTTTGCACCCACCTAATATATATATTTATATACACACGTATTTGGTGCATACGGTTTGATCGAAACTGCTGCACTTAAAAATATATCGGTACAAATAAATAAAAAATGGTAGTTATATTTACCACAACCAGCACTGTGCATTGTGGCAGGTTGATTTTTCAGTTTCCTTAGAAAATCCACACTCTACTTTAAAACACACACACACACACACACACACACACACCGGGTTTTAATGTGATAGGTACTTACAGCAAAAATCATATTCATAGACTTTAACATTTTTTAAGATTTTGTTTTAAAATATCGTCTGAAAACATGTATAGAATTAGCTAATTTCCGAAGGTTTGCTTACGAAATGACTTAAAACTTTTACTATTTGAAGAAGAAAAATAAAGAAATAAAATTGATGTTTTTATATTGGATGGAAAATATATTCAAGCCAGAATTCTAAATATAAATCACCACAAGCAAAACATGCAATTTATTACTGTATTCAATAAGTGAAAATTTTGCGAAGAAAATTATAAAACATAACAAAAACAGACTAATCAATGAATATCTTACACAATTTGATAAGTTATAATTAATAAAATATATAATTGTATACTATAATACTGCTGGACCCTAATTATAAAACATGTTCAAAATTGCCTATTTTATTGGAAATTACACGTGAATTCCTGCGCTGTATAACATACTACATTATAATATTCTTGCTCAGTATATTTTCCCTTTGAAATAAATAAGGTCTTCTTTGATGGGAAAATAATTTAGCAAGAATGTATGTTTGTTTCTTGCTTCTAGTCACTGTACAATTTGTGAAGCTACTGTAGTTTAACTGCTCATTCTACACCATGCGAATGTACATTTAACTTCTGCAACTCCAATGTTGTTCAATTCATTAGAAACACTAGCAACTCATTAACTGCAAGACCTGCAAGCACATCTTGAGAACCATCATAATATGGGTGGTTAATTAAATCTGAGCAGGCGGTGACATCAGCGCTGATTATATATATATTTTTTTTTAATCTCTTCTGTGATGGCTGGCTACTTGTGATACAAAAGGTTTTGACCTGTAAATTTTTAATGCAACTTTCTACTGTTGATTTATTCTCTGGGTCATGTTCAAGTCAGTGGTTCGTTATCTAATTTAATATCCATTTTAACTTCAGGCTAACTATGTGTATTTCAATTATTAATTTTAAAAGGGCCTCCAGTTCATCAGATTTCTGTTGGATAGGTACGTCTGTACATAAAGGCATTAACCTGCTGACTAAATTTAGTCATCTTGCTTGATTTAGTAACCCAATTTTACAGCCATCAAGTCGAGGGATCATTTTACTTGAGGAATACCTACTGCTTATTCGAAGAACTGTCTCTGGCCAATACTTAAATCCTTTATTTTTCTTGCAGTAAGATATGTTATCCATAAGGGTACAGTTAGTGTTAAATTCTTAGTCAAATACTTTTAATCATTTTCACAAAATTTACCTAGTGGACCAGTAAATGTAGTTGGTCTTTTCTGTAGTTCAATCCATGAACGTAAAAATATCTTCAAATGGAACTTCATTTTGATGAACTGAACAGCAACGGTGCGCATCATTTTTTTAAGTCTATTTTTTGTTTTATTTTGTTTCTCCAGATCTGTAACAAGCCCTACTCAAACCAGTGTTTGTGCTGGTATTGTCAACAACAACAATTGCCTTACGGAATGTACGCTGTTGAAGTGTTCTAAAAGTCAAATTTTTCGTGTACTGTTCTTCTGCATGACATATAGTGCTGTATTCGTTTGCTTATCTGAAATGTTTGTATCTGTTTTCCTCTCTAATGTATTTGAATTGCAAAGTGTCCTTATCAACTTGGCAATTAACACCAATGTAGATGATATTTTCAGGGTTCTAAACATGCTTCTAATGGGTGGTTAATTTTTCTCCTGCCTTTTCCAAGTCTCCTTGTGACTTCTAAATATTAATGTCCTTTAATTTGAACCCTGGACGAAGAAAGCCCTTATCTTTTAGGTCTAATGAACAGGTGTTAGCAAGCTATGACTTCAGGTTGGAAGATACATCACTCTTAATTTCCATGGCATATCTAATGAGTGTAGTTCACTTAGACTACATCCTTGGCTCAAAACTGCCATCGGTTGTTCCTTTCAGCATAAGACATTTTGGGAAAATATCTGTAGATTTAATGTCTAGAATTCTGTAGTTGCTATCTTTCAATCTGTCTGTCTAATCTCTATGCTGCAGTTTTACTTGTTTGTCCTTTTTGACAGTATCTTAACCAATATTTCCATATTAGAAACTGCCTCTTGGTCTTGTATTTCTGAGTTTATAAATATTCTGTTTCTTCAATCCGAACCTGAAATTTCAAAGTGTATATAAATGTTTAAAAACAGATCGAGCATACATGAAAGAAATTATCTCGATATTATTTACCAGACAATGGAAGATTTAAAAAGTAAATTTATATTTTGAAATTCAGGGCATTAGTTGAAATTAAACAAGGCGAAAAAAAAAAAGAATCATGAATATCTTGTCAGGAGGACATATACTAACATTATCTATTTTAATAAAAATTCAAAAGTAAATATGAAAGTTAGAAAGGGTACAGTGTAACCCGGATATAAGAGAGTTGTCGGGACCGGATAAGTAGTATCTTATATCCAGGTTTCTCTTATATCCGGGTTTGGTCTATTATATATACATTAACACAGGCTCTAATTTGGGACAAGAGAAAATGGCTTATATCCGGGTCTCCTATATCCGGGTTACACTGTATTACATATTTAATGAAAATAGTTTCTTCCACGGAAAAAAACAACGTTTTAAATAAATGCCAGTCACTTCGAAAATACAAAATTATATAGATTAAAAAATTATTTATTTTCTGTTTCAAATAATTAAAAATACGTAAGAATCTCAGTTACCAACGGACCGTGTTCGAATGCGTATAACGGTCAAAACTTAGACAATTATATTTATTATGTAAATATATAATTCTGGCACAAGGCCGAAAACGGGAAAATGGGTTGAGGGCGTCTTCACAATCTTACGCCTAGCTAATCCGATTCACGACCCATTCACTCATTACAATTTTCACATTCACCATAAGAACTCATCCGTCACATATACCGTAATTTCTCATACTATCAGGGAACCTCATAAAACGCATGCCGTGACACATACATTTGATGATTATAAAAAAATTATACATAAAAAATCTATGGATGATTTGCAATGAGAGGGGAATGGATGAACCCAAAAACAAACGAAAAAAAAAAAAAGAGTAAAGTATACCTGATGTTAGTAGGTCCCGTCCAACCCTAAAAAAGGAGAGGCCGCTATATTCTGACCCTAGACAAAATCAAGAGGCTGTGCTGCTACGGGAGAGTCAGAACTTAAATGATTTCCATCGAAGAACGTTCCGGGATAAGATTCATAAATAGAATGTATTAATTGTTGATGAAAATGATATTTATGTTTAAAACTTTTTTTCCACTGATTAATAAAACTATATTACATATGAGAAAAAAAAAAGTATCCATTTTCATCGCTGGCTACAACATAAATACATTTCTCATTCATATGTTATACATTTTATTTAATGTTCATTTTTGCCTTTGTAAAGTGAATATTCTGCCAGTTAACTTTGTAAAAGTTTCTACTGGGCTTGGCAGCGGGTAAATGTAACCATGTGGGTACTCATTCAGCCCCGTGGAGAAATCGGCACATAAACAGATTTTTTCTTATTTTCTTTTTAGTGTAGACGATCGCGAAGGCCCAATTGCTATAATCTACTTTTTTTAGATCATATTCATATTTTCCAAATGATCTAATTTCTTGTTTATCGTATCTAAAGTTGAGAAAGGCAAATTCCTCTTTTGTCTAAAAATTGATATCGCGTTTTCCTTTAACTGGAACATGGCGTTAGATTTGTGGATCTTCTTACACTTCAGAAACAATTTCCGGAAATTGAATTTTCAAATCTTTTTTTTTTTTTTGTTTTTTTTTTTTTACGTATTTCAGAATAACTAGAAGAGAAATCCGCTCTATTACAAAGAGTTTCTGGGCAAATCTCATGAATTAAACAGTTTCACCCTTTCTGTTCCGAACAATTTCTTTCAATCACAAATCCTTAGCATTCAACGTCTTCCCATAAAACGATACATATGTGAATGCACTTTCGAATTTAAATTTCTGGCCAGTACCACCGAGCATTTATTTGGGGGGGGGGGGGGGTAATGTTAATATTGGTTTAGTTTCTTTCCTTCGTTTCTTTGTTTATAATATTCTAGCTGAAATTTTATATATCTAATACTTATATTTACGGTTATAAACTTTCTTCTCACTTGCTTTCTCACCCTTGTCTGCGTTTAATCTACTCTTGAATGTTTACTTTACAATGCGAAATCTTGTGTCCCACATTTCCACAGTCGAAACAGTTTTCGGTATTGAAAGTGTGGCTCCTCGTGAAATGCTGTCCGCATCAGTAACATGGATTTAATTTTGTGAAGTATTTTGATTTCCAATATGGTTTTCCCGAATTTATGTGCGATACATGTTTTTTCCTCAGTTCTAGTTGTATTATGTTGTAAGTTCACTATCCTTTGACATTATTCAGCTAGTTTGTAATGTCAATTTTGAGTCCTGTTCAAGCTTAGTCAAAATTCTAGAACGAATTTCTGCATCTTTATTTTCTGTCAACTCTTGTACGAAGAACAAGCACTTAAACATGTCAAGAGTTATTTCGCTTAACTTACTTTGATCCCATTATTTGTTTACAATACGAGCATAAGTGGTATAATCTTTATACTTTTTGTTACAATATTTAGACATTGCCTATGTGTACTGAACCTTGAACTTCGTCCTCTACAATTTTTTATTAACATAACACTTCTCCAAACGACATTTTACTCGATTTTTTTCGTCAGGGTGTATTTTACATATATTTTGATTTCTGTGGGGTTTGACTTATTAACAAGTTTACTTTTTCTTGTCTGACCAGCTTATAAAATCCATTTTTTTTTAAATTTTATCATAGCCTATGTTGCAAAAGTAACCTTTTCATTAGGGTTATATTTAAATTCGCTGATTGCATTAATTACTGAATCCTGTGAGAAAAATTTAATCTTCATAAAAAGTTCTGGCTTATTTGTCTGTTCTTGTCTCAAAATTGTTACCTGGAATTGTTGTTGCTGTTCTTATTTTTGTTGTTTTTGCTATAGATTTATTAATTCCAAAGTGACTGCCTTCAAGTCTTCAATTTTTAATGGTTTGACTTGAAAATTTGCTTCCAATGTATATCTCAGATGTTTAATTCTCAATAGACGGACAAGAAAAAGTGAGCCTCTTAAGAAAATTAAAGCCCGCAGTGGAGTAATGGATAGCGACTCGGTTTCAGGAATCTGAGAGCCGAGTTCGAATTCTTTTCTAAACCATTGCATTCACGTAAGTGCTATGAATCCTCTTCTCCCTCCACCTATGGGTAAATAGCAGGACAGACCGGGTACTTTAGCTTTGGATGGCAACTGGTCTACCGCAGAAAGAAATGGCAACCTATTGCTGAAAAATCTGTCAGGTCAGTCATTTATCGAAAGATACATGATCGCCTAAGCAAGTATCACGCATGGAACATAACTGAATGACTCATTGTTCTATATTTTTCTGTCGTAATATTTTTCTGTCGTAAGTTGATTTTTCTTTTTCAATGTACTGATTTCACAATTTGGAAAAAGTAATCTCTGTCCACCAGTATTGTAATATATAGTAAATCATCCACATCGCCAGCTGTTGTGATGTGGCTCTAGCAAGACCCACATCACAACACTTAAGTCGACATTATCATTCCTGATATAGTAGCATTTAATACTCAGCTAGATAAATCACTGTATTTAATTGAACCCACTGTGTCAGGTTGTGACACAAAGTCGATTTTTAATGTGGGGACCCGAGTTTCGGGCCGCTGGTCATATCTTGTCCAAGCTCGTCGAAATTTGGTCAGAGCCTGTCGAAACTAGTCATAGTTGTGATATTACTAGTATTAGAATGCGTATACACACACAAACATATATATATATATATATAGAGAGAGAGAGTGAGTGAGAGATATGAATGGGGATGGATATATTCACACCTAGCTAGACAAGTTACTGCAATAATCTTTTTCCTTCCAAGAGAGTTGCCCAGGACTACTAAATCATGGATGGATCAATCTATACATATATTTATTTTGTATGAAAACAGAAAATTGTGGCTAGTGATTTTCCAAGGGTAGCTTAGATGTGGAACGAGACCGAAAGTAATGGGGTACCCAGTGAGAATCGAACTCGTAATTATTCTAGCGAGACAAGCTCGCTAAACATTATACCGTCTCGAGTTGCCCAAACAATCTATACATAATATGAAGGTGGGGTAACTGGCTCTTACCAAAACACTTCCTCTTATAATTTCTCAATCCAATGTAGGACTGTTTTTTTCAATGATAATTAAATACCGAACATTTTTTTTTTTATTTGCTCAGTATACGTTTTCCTTTTTGTATTTGACTTTGCTTTCATTTGACATATGATTTCTGCCTCTTAATCCGGCTGTATCTTGTCTACTCCTGTTTTTTTACGTTTTTATTTCAACGTTAATTCTTTCTTTTAGTGTTCTCATGATATATCTTTTCTTTCCTTGTTACTCAAAACTTAAATTTCTTTGACTTTTTCTCACATAATTTCTATCTCTGATTTTACTGCTACGTTATTTTCAATCAACATTAATCCGTCTGATTTAATTATCAATAACTTTCCGCATTTTATAAACTTCGTTATACAGCTTTTATTTTAATATATTACTTTCTTATTTTCACTGATTATGACTTTTCCTGCTTTCTCTATATTCATTAGATATTTTCTTTCTATATTTTTTGAATACAATCTATTTTCCTTCGCATTTAGATATAACCTTATCACCAAAAGCTTTGCCTTCCGCCTTTCTTCGTCTCTGTATACTCATTCGTACTTTTAAACTGCCCTTTCTCCATCGCTATGCCAATCACCTCTTCTCTAATTCTTTTTAATATTGTGAATATCCCGGCAATGTTACTTTCGATTAAGATTAACAACATAATCCCAACGGTCGAATGAATTGATTAAAAGACTTTAAGCCATAAATCTCATTTTACTTCTAACATTGACTTGCTACCTCTCTGCCACATCAAGATCGACGGTAAAACAGGATTTCTCATTATAACTGACAATATTCTCTTCTATTTCTTAAATGTATTATATCCACATTTAGAGGTGCGAATCGAGAAGCTCTTTTTCGATCACCAAAATCAAAAATACTATTTCCATTTCGAATTCTACGTGTGTTCCTATGTATTAATTTTGCAGCAGTACGTCAAAAATAGGTACGATGCTAACACTTGTTAAATTCTCTCCCAAAGTCTTCCGTCTGAAAAGTAATATTTGAGAAATAGATATAATTAGTGCAAGCTTATCAATCCATGTTTGAATTTAAAAAAATATTTCATTCTAAAAGATAAGTCTTTAATTATAGTCAAATAAATGTTTTTGTTTTGTATATTTTTTAAAAAATCATTTCCTGTTTGTATTAATAAAAATATTCGTTTCATTTTTCAAATTTAAAAAAAAACATCTTTCTTGTCCCGGAACTTTCTTCGCCCCCCACGTTTTAACAGTGATTTATTTTTTTTTTTTTTTTTTGTAGCTGCATTTACTTTTTTTCTTTTTTTTTTTATATATGCGTTTAACAAAGTTGTTATCGGCACAGATGAATTCGCGTCTTCAAATTATAACAGATATTGTTGCGTTGGCTCAAAAAATCTTGGCATGTTAAGAATCCATTACTAGATAATCAGAAAAGATCTAATTGTGTTGTCTAGCTTTGACTGATAGCCAGTCGAGTAGAATGACAATTCTTCATCCAAAAAACTGCTGGGTGTAGTGCTAGAGAAATGACCCGGTAAAAACTCACTCACGACGGAAACCCGAACAGTAACATCTAGTGTATTGTTATCGTGGCCCTGTCCCCACCAAGCAGCCTATAAAGCAAGCAAGCAAGCATGCATAATACCAAGTGAACATGATGATTTTGCATTATTATAGCAAATACAAAGTTATTCGACTGATTAACGGAAATTGGGTTTCATCAACAACATTAATTTTCTAAGCTTTATAGCTGATTTCCTTAATTCTGTTGGTTGGATTCCATTCTTTGATGGTTTTCGAGTACTTTCATTCTGGTTAATTTCTTGAGACTAGCGTAAAAAAAACCTTTACCAATGATAAGAAAAATTATGTTCATGATTCTTAATCTGTTTCATTTCTGTTGCGAAGCTTAGATATTTGTCATTTCTTTCTTTGTTTTTCCCGATGGTCAGTCAAGAATTTGATCAAGAAAGTACTATTCATCAAGAAAAAGCTGTCAACGTCCAACATCACCCTATACAAATGCTATACAGAAGAGAATTGTGTGATTCATATCTATCGACATATCTGAACTGAAAAGGTTTGAACTGTTGATACAAAAGATGGGATGTAATCTAAATATGTTTCATGGAAGAAAGTGATAGATTAAAAATGACCATTCGACATTGTGTCTGTGGGTTGTAAAATACCATAAAGGCCAGTGTAAAAGATATAGAATACATTCCATATTGCAAAGTAGCATTTAGTACTTCCAACGAAGATATAGCTTAATACTGGTTTAATATGACTCTTTCAAAGATCATGCAGGCCTGGAGTCGTTACATTCTAGTGCCATACAAGGAAGTAGCCTTTTTTCAACAACATTTGCAATGAAAAATTATTATCAAATATTTATTGGTATGCATGCAATTTATGCTAAGGTTATTTTATCATATCTTTTAAAAGTCTCATTAAAATTATATATATATATATATATATATATATATATATCAGCATTCGCATTGTTATTAAAAATAAACTAATTTGGCACCAAAAGTTACGTCCAGCTCTGTCTTTATCATTCTTTGTTTCTTTGTACTATTGTGAATGTTATTGCAAAACGTGAGTGTATTTATAATGACTTCCTGTTTAACCTGAGGTGATTTCAGAATATACAATAATGACAATGATTGTTCGCAATGACGTTGTTATCATCTACAGGCTTTCTTAGATTTTTTGTGAAATTCGGTGTTGTCTTTTATATAAAAAAAAAATAAATGAAACATGAACGATCAGATTATTTGGGTTCAAGGCAAAAATCTAATAAACAAACTTTGAATACAAAATCTGTTATTGTTTCTCTGAAACTGTTTATATACTGCTAAATTGCAAACCGCTTGTTCCTTGTAATCGTGTTTATCTTTGTTAGGCTTTTTGCAATCTCTCTCTACATATATCAATCTCGAGAGCGCGTACACACACATTTACCTACCTATATATATATATATATATATATATATATATATATATATATATATATGGGTGTGTGAGAGAGAGAGGTGTATTTAGGCAGAATGACTTTTTTAAAAGTTTGTTAAAGAAACCGACATGTGTCAGTTAATTTTTCTAAAGATTTTCCAACATACGACTGTTGTTTTGTCAGAATTAAAATTGGTATTTTTTTAAATACGAATACATTTGACTGACATACTTTATCGGGAACTGTGTGTTTATTTTTTATCATTTCACGTGAAGCAACGTGGTATTGCCATTGAGAGGTAAAAAGTTACTGAAAGTGGCAAAGATTTACAAGACTTTAGTGAGGAGAAAGGAAAATAATATAAAAACTTTCAGTAAGATGTCAACCTAGGTTGCATTTAAATATTTTATGATTGTAGGTAGCAGAGAAAACAGGAATAGAAAGTTCCGCAGATGAAAAGAGTGCGAAAAAAATGGTATAGAACTTATCATCACATATATCTATTTCGGTTATACGAGAGTTGTGTACTGGACATTTGCGTCCCTAGGTAATTGAGCACCTATGATAATTTTTTGAAGGCAATTACCATAAATTTTGAAAACAAAATATAGGTATAAATAATAAATTTAAAAAGAAAAAAAAAAAAAAATATTAAGTTTTGTTTTGTTTAAAATGCTATGACAGATTAAGTGTTGCAAGATCGCTCTATACATCGCCTATAAGTTTTTATTTCATCGATGTTTCATATGATACTGGTAGCTGTAATTTTCCGTCCACAAATATTTTCACCAGTTTTTGATTTTCGAAACTTCGCTATGAGCTTCAAAATAATATAATTTATAAAATCCAAAATCTATTCGATGTTAGTAGTTTAAGCAGTGCGTAACACAATCTTAATTTTCACTTGCTTTAAAAAAGAAAAGTTTTTTTTTTTTTTTCCTTTTTTATTCATGGTAACAAACATCTGCTTGTTTAGGATTATTAAAGGTATTGCTTTGCAAATTTCTATATTAAACAACTTTTTAAAAAATAATTTCAATAAAATATCAAAGGTACACAATTATACAGTGTGGCATTTACCTAGGGACACAAATGTCTGATACGCAATTGTCCGGGATGCAAATGTCCATCTACCATCCATTTCAGCATTAAACCTATTTGCCAATCGAGTAACACTATTCAAGTCATGCAGTTGAAGTATCAAAGAGGAGAGTAAATGACATGAAAGTATACATAGAAAAGAGAAGAAATCAACGTTAAAGCGGTTAGAAATTGACTAGACTTGAGATTCCGGTTCAGGGCCGATATCATTACAATGACATCTTGGTATTTTGTCATACATCAGGCCAGATTTGGCAGCAATATAGAATGTGCCTAGGAATGGTACATTTCTAGATTGCATCATGGGATCTTACGAGCAAATTTGACTCGTTCGTCACAAGGAAGCAACTTGATTCAATACAATCTCTCTACTTCATGTCAGTCAAAGACCAAGAAATCACTATGAGCTGCTCTCCTGAATGTTAGATTAGTCATTCTTGCGAGGGACAAAAATGGTTTCCTATTATGATTAAAGTATAGCACATTCTTTCTAGAGTCCTTACAAATTACAAGTCATTTCTTTGTCCAGATAACTGATTATTCTGTTTATAAAAATGTCTTTCGGTAATACCTAGTTTGTTGGAACCATTTTAATGGCAATAATGGTGATGTCATTTACAAGGTGCAAACTAAGTTTTACGTTATTCTTTCGTTTCACACACCAACACAATATATGTGCTTGTTAAATTTGTATGTCACATATATATATATATATATATATATGTGTGTGTGTCTGTCTGTCTGTCTATATATGCATGGCTAACTAAATAAATTTCCGCACAAGTTAAAAGCAATGTATTAAATTAGAGAATACTACATGCATTTGTCTGAACCCAGCTCGTGAGAAATGTTGGCAAACATACTATATCATAAATAGCCTATTGACAGATAAGTATATGGATAGATAGAGGGAAAGAGAAATAAATTGAAACATAAAACTATATACTAAATGGGCAGTGTATAGGTATCTTCATTTTATATATCTACTATGTTATCTTCTTCTTTCCATCTTTGTGATTATCACACCATATGTATATATTCATGATTTTGGTTCATCAAGACATCGTTGATTTTCTAAAACACAAATATGTGCTGAACTTTAATTTATTACGAAGTTTATAGTTGAAAAATTGATGCCCTATTGATATTGTAGAATTTCTTCTAAATTCATGCACTTTAATAAACCGAAGTTGTATGATCCGGATAAATGCACCGTCTATTTGCAATTACTTTTGATTGGAAACTTTAACACATGATTTCTTGGGAATTATCTACAGAAAGTGCAAATTTTCTTATTTTCTGCTAATTCGTGTCTTATAGTTAATTTATTTCATGTTGCACTGCAATAAAAAATATTTTATACCGTCACATTTTTGTTATTTCGATGATTTCTAATTTTTCGATGTCAGTGCAATGTTGAATATAAACCGAACTAATTACATTTTGGAGGGGAAATTGATAAACACATAGCAGCGATAATGCATACAGGGCAGAATGAAAATTTGCATTCGCAAATAAAAATTCCAGTTGTGCAATCGGATCTGATGTCATAAATAATCCGATCTTTGCCAAATCTTTTAACTGAGATTTTTCCCTCTAGTCAGCGGGAGCCATGGACACCAGCATTTTGGCATATTTGAGAGACAACATATTATTTATAAGCATAATTATTTTTCTGGTCTTAAATGTAATCGGTCTGTGAGATATATTGCTGATGGTCATGTAGGTTTACGTCCCACAGTCGCATATTTGTTTTGTCCCTTACTGAACTCGAAAGAGCGAGTAGTGATAATCGGTTAGCTTGTATCATTGTTTCAATTATATATATATATATATATATATATATAATATAAATTTCAATTATGAGTTGTATTACTTATCGTTAATAAGTTTTTAGTTTTAATATCCCGCTTTATTCCTCCCTCTCTTTATATATAAAGAACATTTCATTATTAAATTGTATATTATTATCTTTTTAGAACGTCTGAAATATTGGTTCAAATTGTTTTTTTTGTTTTTTTTTCTTCTTGCATTACTATAACAACTTTTACCTTCTTTTTTCCACTGTAAAGCACATTGATTTAGAAATTCTTTTAAAAATGAAATGATCGTTGGATGTTAATGAAACTTTCAGGACTTGTTCATAAATGAAACAAATTATTTGAAAATGTTTGCTATTTTAGAAAATCATAGTCAAAACATCTTTTTTTTTCTCATCTCTTAAAAGTCAATTACTTAATCTTATGAAATTTCTAGAAAATGCGGCTTAATGTTTATATTAGTTATATGTAGAACACCTTGGAGAATGTAAATCAATTTTAATTTGTCAAACAGGACTCCTTAACCGTAAAATAAAAAATGCAACAAAAATAAAACCTTACTTAATTAGAAATCCTTTTAATGGATTTTATGAATAATATATATTAAAAACATTGTCTTAATTTTTTTGTATTTTCCGATGGTTAATGAATTCACACAACAATCATTTTATTTTTAAAAAAAAAAAAATAATTAGAATAATTTATAAAAGTTATAAATCTTTCAAATTTCTGTATTAGATTCTACTAGTTAGGTTATACTAATTAAACTATATTTACTAATTCTAAATGAAAATCATACTAAAATTCAGTGATCCCAGCATTTATTTATTTATTTATTGTCCATTTCTTTGTATAAACGTGCCGATTTTATAAATGCTACCGTCCATACACGACATTATCAGAAAAAAAGAGCGGTGTCAGCAGTAAATTTAAAGCCAAATTATCTAGAATTCGATAAGACATTAAATTACGAAAACTATTTTCCTACAATTTTATGATTTAATGAGAGTTAAAAATTATATAAAAATAGCAATTTTTACTCCGTAGAAAAAAAAAAAAATTCAATTTCTGGCTGTCAATACCTAATAAAAAAAAAAAAAAAACAAAAAAAACAGCCACCTCTGTGATAATTTAAAAAAAAAAAAATCTATTTTGTTTTGATCTTTCCATCCGAGTGTCATGATTTACGGATTTTTAGAACACACGGTGCAATTCAACGATATTTCTCAAGGGCACTTAATTATTAAGAAAATTTCCGAATTGTCTAATGTAAACCTGGTTCATTTGAGTTCCGCCTCGCTTAAAAAGAACCGAGCATTTTCCATAATATGTATCGAGAAGATTTTAGTGTTTCCGCTTGAGGTAAAGAGTGAACTTGGGTCCCGGTAACCGTTTCCGGCAAGTAGACACGCTGAGTGTCCAAATGTTAATAATGGACCGACAAAATACAGCATCCCCCACCAATATGACCAAAAGCAACAAGCTTGGTTTTGGGAGTATTGGAAGATACAATCCAGTTGTTTCCAGTTTGAATATCTCAAACTTCACAATTTGTCTGTTTGTTACATTGCGTAAGACGGGTTGATCGCTCAGCAAGATTGACCAGCTATGTTATGACACAGAATGCCTGACTAATAGACATAGAACTTTGATACAAGCCCAGTGTGATAATTTAATATGATTGATTCTTTTTCTCCTGCTTTGAAGCCAGAAAATATTTTTAGACTAAGACGTTTTGTGTTTCATGGAAATAATAATGATTTAACGTATTACTATTAGGTTAGTGTATACTTATCTGGCGTTTTTTTTTTTTTTTTTTTTTTTAACAATAATTATTATGAAAAAGAAACATTACAATTCAACAATAACATTTTTAAATGATTATTCCGGAGCGTATGATTAGCGACACACAGTTTTATAACCTGAAAATAAGACATTTTTATTTAAAAAAAAAAAAAAAAAAAAAAGTAAACAAGACTAATTTTTTAACAAATAACGCACATAAAAAAACGACTGATAATTATGCACCAGCCCAATAATTAACCAATAGGTAGATTCATACCTTTCCTAAGAATATTTACGCGTAAGAGAATATAACTGGAATTAGAACTCTACGATTAACAATTCCTAGTTACTATGCATTACACCTCCAGCACATCCAAGCTTAATGTATCTCGTATTCCCAAATGGTCACCCATCTACTTACTGACTAGGCTTGACATTGCTTAACTTCGGTAAATGTACGGAAACTTATGTTTCAACGTGATTTGCGAAAACCTGAGATAATTTGCGAAGTAATTTAGTGAATAGTGTGTTTGTAAGTGAATGTAATGATAGCATGGTGCCATCACGAAATGGGTTGTAGTGTTTGAACCAACAGATGTTTTGCCAACAATCAATTTAATGAAAGTAACTGCTATGTAACAGCAACAAAGCTTAAAATATTTTCGCCAGAACTGAATACGGCTCTATTTTATGGCATATTCAAATTGGCATTTTCATTTTAATTAGCGCACAAAAGCGAGCTAATTAAAATGAAAAATTAATTAGTCATGATTTTTGTCATGCTTTTATTCCTAGATGCATATACAATTGAAGTAAAAATTGACATTTATAAATATGTCAAAAAAGATACTGAGTAAATTAAAATCCAGACAAGATAAATCAGGAGTTTTTATTTTAGCAAGTGCATTATATATATTTAAAGGGTTGATTCCAAACAGAAGCAAAAAACATTACATTTAAATATTTCCTAATAGGTTACTTGCGCTCATTGTAACAATAGAAAAATAATACGAACAAGTGCGTCCAAAGTTTGTCGTTTCAGATTGCTTATACGCTGTATGTCGGTTGCTGCTCCCGATTTGCAATACAGTTGGAGACCAAGTAAGGAATGTACTTGAGAAAGAAGAACCCAATAAGAAAAGACGTACATACACACACATCACTTGAAGATTACTAGTGAGATATATATGTATCACTTGAAGTTTAGTAGTGAGATATATATCCATATATGTATATATCACTTGTACTTTAGTAGTAAGATATATAGATATATATCTCAATACTAAACTACAAGTGAGATATATATATATATATCAATACTAAACTACAAGTGAGATATATATATATATATATATATATATATATATATCTCAAAACTAAACGTCAAGTGATATATATCAAAACTAAACGTCAAGTGATATATATCAAAACTAAACTTCAAGTGATATATATATATCAAAACTAAACTTCAAGTGATATATATATATCAAAACTAAACTTCAAGTGATATATATATATATATATCAAAACTAAACTTCAAGTGATATATATATATCTCAATACTAGACTTCAAGTGATATATATATATATATATATATATATATATCAATACCAGACTTCAAGTGATATATATATATATCAATACTAGACTTCAAGTGATATATATATATATATATCAATACTAGACTTCAAGTGATATATATATATATATATCAATACTAGACTTCAAGTGATATATATATATATATATATATGAATACTAGACTTCAAGTGATATATATATATATATATATATATATATGAATACTAGACTTCAAGTGATATATATATATATATATATATATGAATACTAGACTTCAAGTGATATATATATATATACATATATATATATATATCAATACTAGACTTCAAGTGATATATATATATATATATATATATATATATATATAAATAATTATTTATTTAAAAATATGATTCCAACTCGCTACATAAGGTCTCACGTTTCAAAACAAGAGCCGAAAACTTCAAAATAATATTTGAATTAACTTGAGTTAAAGTAGGCTCTGTTCCATCTTCAAGCGAATTTTTTTATTTTTTTGGAATAAATTATTTCTGAAATTTACGAGTTTTAATAGTATATTCAGAATTGAAGTCAAAATTTCCATGGTAACATCAAGGGCGTATTGTTTAGAATAGGCAGTGGTGGGGTGTTAATAATTTGTATCAGTATAGTTACTTTCATAGATGCCGGGTCAGGGTAAGGTGGGGCTAACTAAATTAACGACGGAGGAAGTTTTCGCATAGTCTGGCTTGATCGTCTATGGAGATTTATTTGTTTTTTTTTTTTGTTTTTTTTTTTTTGTTCTTTTATTATATCTCTTTATGAAAGGGATCTGTGTATATAAAAAGCCGTAACGTTTGTTTTTTGACGACTTCATAAAGGGTTATCTTTTTTTGTAGGTTATTAAAACTATGTATATGGGCTATGGGATTTAAAGTTTATTTTATTGTATGCGTGTTTTAACTAGTTATTCAGAGCGTAAGTTTGGTAGTGTCGGCAGAAAACCGTTAATTCATGCCTGTTGTTTAATAGATTTTTATTGTTTAGAAGCTTAATAATGTGTAGTTTCTCATGGAGGCACAAAGGGCATGGGTCATCCCAAGTTTTGCAAGTTCTAGTCCTGTTAATGATTTTCCATTTTACTTTAGGTGTCCTATTTTTTTCTTTCAGGTGCAAAAAATATTTAGATAGGGAGGTCTGATGTCTTTTGTTTATGTTGTTGAAGGAGCATTTATGCTGCCTCCATCTGGTTTTAAAAGCATTTTTCGTGGACCCAATGTATATCATATTATTGTTAGTGTTCTCAGTGGATGATATAGTGCATTGGTATACCACAGATTTGATGCAGCACTTATTTTCTAATAGGCAGTCTTCCGGGTTTCTACAATCGCATAATTTTTCCCTATTATTATCTGAAAGCATACTTCTACTTTCGTGGGAATAACTCAACCGATAAAGAACGCGAAGTTTACGGCTTTAAAACTAAATGAGTCGCACCATTCAACAAACAACTATACGAATTTGAAAAACACTTACTCAGCCTTATCAACAACATCTCCTTTCAAAATAAGAAAAAACACTTCCAAAAACAGCTAGACCAAATAGTTAAAAGCATTAATGATTGTGACAAAATATTAGTTAAGTCGGACAAAACCGGCAACTTCTACAAATTGTCTGTTGACGACTACAAAAACTTAATTAAAAAAAAACTTAACAAGGACTTATAAAAATAAATATATTTTTCACATATATCTCAATACTAAACTTTAAGTGATATATATATATATATATCACTAGTAAACTTCAAGTTATATTCATATATATATATATATCTATTAAGCTTCAAGTGAGATATATATACATCTCACTACTAAATTTCAATGATATATATTATATATCTCACTACTAAAGTTCAAGTGATATATATATATATATATATATATCTCCAAATTCAACTCAACGTAAGAAATCGATATATTAATGAATACAAAAACTTTAAAAATGCATTCGGTCAGGTGATAATTTATCACCTGAGCGAAGCGATTTTTAAATGAATAATATATATATATATATCTTGAAGATTAAGAGTTAGATATATATCGCTTGAAGTTTAATCATGATATATATACATATACATATATATATAGCTTGAAGTTTAACCGTGATATATATATATATATATATATATAACTTGATGTTTATTAGTGATACATATATATATATATATATATATATCACTTGATGTTTATTAGTGATATATATATATAGTGATATATATACATCACTTGAAGTTTAATAGTGATATATATATATTTCACTTGAAGTTTAATAGTGATATATATATATATATATATCACTTGAAGTTTAATAGTGATAATATATATATATATATGTATCACTTGAAGTTTAATAGTGATATATATATGTATCACTTGAAGTTTAATAGTGATATATATATATATATATATCACTTGAAGTTTAATAGTGATATATATATATATATGTATCACTTGAAGTTTAATAGTGATATATATATATGTATCACTTGAAGTTTAATAGTGATATGTATCGCTTGAAGTTTAATAGCGATATATATCGCTTGAAGTTTAATAGCGATATATATCGCTTGAAGTTTAATAGCGACATGTATATCGCTTGAAGTTTAATAGCGACATGTATATAGATCGCTTGAAGTTTAATAGTCATATATATATATATATATATATATATATATATATATATATATCGCTTGAAGTTTATTAGTGATATATATATATCGCTTGAAGTTTATTAGTGATATATATATATCGCTTGAAGTTTATTAGTGATATATATATATCGCTTGAAGTTTATTAGTGATATATATATATCGCTTGAAGTTTATTAGTGATATATATATATCGCTTGAAGTTTATTAGTGATATATATATATCGCTTGAAGTTTATTAGTGATATATATATATCGCTTGAAGTTTATTAGTGATATATATATATCGCTTGAAGTTTATTAGTGATATATATATATCGCTTGAAGTTTATTAGTGATATATATATATCGCTTGAAGTTTATTAGTGATATATATATATATATATATATATATCGCTTGAAGTTTATTAGTGATATATATATATATATATATATATATCGCTTGAAGTTTATTAGTGATATATATATATATATATATATATATATCGCTTGAAGTTTATTAGTGATATATATATATATATATATATATCGCTTGAAGTTTATTACTGATATATATATATATATATATATATATCGCTTGAAGTTTATTACTGATATATATATATATATATATATATATATCGCTTGAAGTTTATTACTGATATATATATATATATATATATCGCTTGAAGTTTATTACTGATATATATATATATATATATCGCTTGAAGTTTATTACTGATATATATATATATATATATCGCTTGAAGTTTATTACTGATATATATATATATATATATCGCTTGAAGTTTATTACTGATATATATATATATATATCGCTTGAAGTTTATTACTGATATATATATATATATATCGCTTGAAGTTTATTAGTGATATATATATATATATCGCTTGAAGTTTATTAGTGATATATATATATATATATCGCTTGAAGTTTATTAGTGATATATATATATATATATCGCTTGAAGTTTATTAGTGATATATATATATATATATATATCGCTTGAAGTTTATTACTGATATATATATATCGCTTGAAGTTTATTATTGATATATATATATATGCATCAAGTGATATATAAATATATATCATTATTAAACTTCAAGTGATATATATATGTATATCACTATTAAACTGTGAAGTTTAATAGTGATATATATTTACATATCACTTGAAGTTTAATAGTGATATATGTATATATGTCAATTGAAGTTTAATATGATATATATCACTTGAAGCCTAATAGTGATATATATTTATATCATTGAAGTTTAATTGTGATATATATATATCACTATTATTTTATATTGAGATATATATATATATATATATATATCACTATTATTTTATAGTGATATATATATATATATATATATATATATATATGTATATATATCTCACTTGAAGTTTAATAATGATAATTGTAAGGTCTATATAAATCCTAACTCAACTTAAGAACAAATCAATATATTAATGAATACAAAAACCTTAAAAATGCATTCGGTCAGGTGATAGTTTATCACCTGACCGAAGGAATTTTTAAATATTATATATATATATGTATGTATGTATGTCTGTGTGTGTGTATATATATATATATATATATATATATATACTAGGCCCCAGTAAACAAAATATGCGGACAATAATGTTTCTGCAGCAGTTTAAAAAGAAAATCAACAAATAGATATACATTCACCAATCCAAATTTAAAACAGCAAACACACTTTGCGAAAAAATTGTTGGGACTTGAAGTTTTCTAATTCCTCAAATAAATATTTAAACACTTGCCCCACGATACGTTTAGGGGTAGTTGCAAGTTATGTTTAGTAGGTAATAAAATGAGCATAATAATATATAAAGATCCATACAAACTTTTAAATCAACCTAGAGAAGTAATCACGAAATATAGACACACAAATAAATTCCATAATACAGGCGTATATATGTAAGGTTGTCCGTATAGTGAAATATATGTATGATCATGTAAATGTAGACATATATATATATATGTATGTATGTATGAAGGTATGGGCGCATATAAGTGTGTTGGACAGGACGAGTTTTTCTATTGGGTGCTCTCGTATTATTCACAATCTATAAATCTATAACAACTAATTTACATTAATCTTAACGGTCTTAAATTTAATTCCTCGATCGCTATGTAGTACAAAACTATTTACTGTGAATCCCAGAAAAAAAACTCACTCCGGGGGCGTTGTAAGAAACACCACATAGTAGTAGTTGGTATTAAACTACAAAAAAAAAACCCTGGCAATAAACTCCAAACCCAGACCGCTTCAACCGGGATAAGATAACTTACGCCCCCTCCATCAATCGCTAACACAAGGCCACTTTCATGAACAAGGCGGCGACTAGAGGAAGACTGGGTTTGAAAATAATTTCAGAACAATGCTCCTAGACAAGCACTTACAGGCTGACGATAGTCGTGTGAAGAACGGTTTGAAATCGACTATACTTTAGTTGAGATATATATATATATATATATATTGCTGTAAACAATACATATCCTCTGTGGATCAGTTTTAATAATTAATTCTACTACGATCCACCGGGATAATATACGGACGGATCGATTACCTATACTATATATATATATATATATATATATATATATATATATATATATATATATATATATATAGCAATTCCGCTTTTATACAAGTTTAGGTGAAAAGGCACAGCGATTCAGCATTATTCAACAAATAATTCTTTTTACGGTGGAGTAATGGATAGCGGCTCGGATTGAGGAAGCGTAGAGCCGAGTTCGAATTCCAGTTGACTCCATTATTTCAATTACTGAAATGGCAACTTACTGCGCGGGAAAACCCGCCTCGTCTGTTATATATCTTAGGATACGTGATCACCTAAACCTCTATCACGTATGGCACATAATTGTGTAAAAGCTATTCAACTGTTCGATGGATACAAGCGCATTCGACTAATCTATTACCTATTGCCAGAGATGTTTTATTTCTCTTTATATTTTAACTGAAGATGTAGATTTTATTTAGATGCGTTGTGGAATGTTGACTTTTTTGTTTTGTTAATTTCCCAAGACAGCATATTCTGGCCGTGTTCACATTTTATATCATTGAACGTTGGATTCTTATATAACTTTAGCCAGTAACTTTGTTTCAAATACCGGTAAGCCTACAATTTTTTTTTAAGCTTAGCGCCGCGAGCAAGGCATGAAGCCACTAGGATGCAGGGGGGTTGCAGAAGATTTGTAGCAAGAGCAGATAGGAGTGATAGAAGAAATGATGAAGGGTAGTGTGTAGATCAAGGTAACTGGAGATGTCGATTGACATTACATTTGAATATTTGGAGATTATAGCTATCAGGGAAACAGTAATTGGGAAGGGTGTTCCACAGGCGAGAGGTGCGAGGTATGAAGCTATTGGAGTAGAAGAGACGGCTACATTTTAAAGTTTCTACAGTGTAAGGGTGAGAGCGGGATGCCAGCCTAACCTAAGTTTTGTTTTGTGTAGTTAAAAATCCTACCCCCACCACCTGAAAAGAAGGGAAAAATGTCTCTTCACCAGGCGTTAGTATGTCTTCAATATTCTATCGGCCCAGCGGGCTTGTTCTTTTGCTAGATAAAAAATTAATCTTCGTGGAATTTTGTAGCCGTTCGTTTCTCCTCGTTGTTTAAATATTTTATAAAAGCATATTTCCCCAAGCCCACTGTAGGAATAGTCGCTGACGATTCCCCCTCCTCCCCCAGCCCTGCGTTATCTGTAACTTGATGCTTGGGGTCTGAGATCTGGCTGGCTATACAATCACTGGCGTCCATCAGAATTGAAGAGGGCATTAACTTTCTGCCACTTGTGAGTATAAATTCATGCTACCTGAGACCCATCCAAAGCATATCTCTCTCTGTATGTGTATATTTATATATATATATATATATATAGAGAGAGAGAGAGATGCTTTGGCTGGGTCTCAGGTAGAATGAATTTATACTCACAAGTGGCAGAAAGTTAATGCCCTCTTCAATTCTGATGGACGCCAGTGATTGTATAGCCAGCCAGATCTCAGACCCCAAGCATCAAGTAACAGATAATGCAGTGCTGGGGGAGGTGAAGAAATGGTCAGCGACCATTCCTACCCGCCACCAGGAGTGGGCTTGGGAAAATATGCATTTATAAAATATTTAAACCACGAGGAGAGACGAACGGCTTCAAAATTCCACGAAGATTAAATTTTTATCTAGTAAAAGAACAAGCCCGCTGGGCCGATAGAATATTGAAGACATACTAACGCCTGGTGAAGAGACAATTTTCCCTTATTACACTATTATTTGAAGTCTTTCTAAAACGTGATCTCCGCTTTCATGCATTTTTTACCTGAGATGGGTAACTGAAATACAGGTCCATAAATTTTTTGTGTACTTTAAAAAATAACTTTATTTGTATTTGCGATAGAAATAATCTGTAAAAATGTTCTAAAGTTTAATGTACCTAATCTATAGCTAAAATAACTGTGATTTCCGACATTACTGTAAACAGTTGGCAAATGTTTTCCCTGAACTGCAAAATCGTATTACCCTTTGTATTACTAATGATGAAGGACATATGGAAACTTAAATAAAATTTCGATAAAACCTTAAAAAATATAGATTTACTTTTTACTAATCCTTTTTACAAATTATATTTATCACAAATACAAATAGTTATAATTTTTTAAAATGCATGCGAACTTTATTGAGACCCTGTATAGAATAATTTCTAAGTAATCAAGGTTAAATCTAGAACGTATTTGAAATGTCAATTCGTGTACAACAGCTCGCGTGATATAAATTTACCACAAAATCTTTAGATTCTGTTGTTAAAATATGATTTTGGCTAACAAGAAAAAAATAGCCTCAGTTGATAACGAATACGAACAGCCACTTGCATATAAAATTCTCACCTACGCGATTTTGTAATTTTTTTTTTTTTTTTGCTTTTGAAGCTGCGAGTTATTTGATGCAAGATAAAAGCCAGTATTTATATTCGAATTTTCATATAACTGACTTGTTTCCATTAGATCTATCAGCATTATTATTAGCAGATTTAATTATGCTTGATAGAAATACATTATATAAGGTGAAAAGTAAAGAAAAGACACTTTGCCTTACTATGGTATCTTGTTTTCCCCATAAATTTGCGTGGATAAAATGATTTTCAACAAATAAAAATGAATGCGCTTAACAAAAGGCGATTTCAAATGAAATTCTACATGCGATATTCTGTTTCATAGTGTAATTCCGTTTTTAAGGCTTTCCTGGTGCAAAAAGATACGATATATATCGTTGTACAAGTTTATGGATAAATAACGTTAACATTAAGTAAGGTATAAACTTAAACGTATAATTCGATCCAACAAATTTATTCAGTGTTGAAAAGTAGAGGCCCTTTGGCGAATTCGTAGATGCGACGAGATGATCAAACCAATTGGCTTGCTTATCTCAATTCATTTGCAGTGGTAATTTTCTAAGCATAGTTTAGATATGGCACAAGGCCGAAAATATGACGCACTCTGTGAGAATTTATCTCGCCATTCGTAATTGTTCTAACAAGACAAGCTTGCTAACCATTACAATATGTCGATAAGGGAGGTGAACAAACGGTTGGAACTTTTGTGTTGGTGCTTTATATGGAATTTATGGTAGACCGGATCTGTCTGAAAATGTCAGTTAAGAATGAAAAGGACATTTACGTATGTCCAGTCCATATACGGCTACTCTATATTAGTTCTACGTTATAGAATCGCATATCCATTATAATTCATGGGAGGAATGGAATAGGTTTCTCTTGTATTGGACGCGGGCATACACACAGGTCTCATTAAATGCAATTCACTCGGGCAGAAATTTGAAAACGGCATGCAATACTGCTTGGATTCTCCAAAGCGAACATTTCAGATGGTTTGGGTTTTCATCGGAGAGCACAGATTTCGGAAAGCGTTGGAGGATTCTAATAGCGACTACGAAGCTACGGTAGCTCAGAAATCACTCTAAGAAAAGAAAAATAGCCGTTATTTGTTGTTGAAGGCCTCACTCAACACACTGGCCTGCATCAAGTACCTTGAGGAGGTATTGCAGCCCTGGGTCAAGAGGGTTGCTGCTGAAAGACATCTGCCAACAGGACACTGTACCATGTTACACAAGCAGGCTGTCAAACAATTTCTGTGACCACATCACCCCTTACATCTAGTCACCTAGTGCCGCCGATTAAAACCGCTTGAATAATATGAGCGGCGCAGTTGAGTGAGAAAAAGTTCTATCATTCGTGTTTCATTTCAACTTTTGAAAGTTTGAAACAAGAATTATGGCTCCAATCCGACAAATAACAAAGACATCGGACAGAAAAGTTGCCGGCGATTCTGAAGTCGCTTGGAGGTTGTGGTTAAAAGCAAAGTAGAATTTGTTGAATAAATTTACTATTTCAAGATATTTTTAAGTAATTTTTGGTAAATATATTTGTTAAATGTCAGTATTATTTTCAATTTGGCGTAATTTAAACGACAATTTATCCATCGCGCGCGTCTAAGAATATGCTAAAGAGAGACGTCAGAAATAGAGCAAAATGTCAAAGCATTTGTTATATTTTCATAATCAGGTGTACACCCAACTGTAAACAATCATGACCTTCTGACGCGTCAATGGTCACAGTCATCAGGTAGTTGCTAATTGTTCATTCAGTGAAATGTATCCCACGGCTGGCTCAAATTATTACAAGGGTAGCTGACGAATACAATTTTTTCTCTGATGGTGCATTACTTAATTTCAATCATGGTAATTTCTATTGCGCTAGTAGTATACGGCCACACAACAGCAGAATTTTCTTAGAAAGCTATCATTCATGTATCTGTGTCAATATCATTGGCCAGTTATTTTTTTTTTTATTTTTTACTTTATAGGCAAAAACACATTGTAGAGTGTTACATGATAAAATGTCCATATTGTAAAGGAAACTATATCAACCGGAATTCGAACTCTGAATAACGATTTCATTTATTTCAGCTTCTAACAAGCACACCAATACCGTTATTTTTTATTAGTAATAATTCTACCATTATTTTGTGTGCCTCGTTCCTTCAAGTCGTGAGCGATCACGGCTCTCCACACTTTCTGTCCTTTGTAACTTTTTGTAAGGTTTCACTTTGCCAAATCTCGTAATCCCTGTCCTGACAACCATTTACACGAACTCTTTGCATTTCTTACGTTTAAGACGCGTTATAAGTGTCGAAATGTCTAAGCTCTCTTTTCTCAGTATGTGCTCTTGATATGACAACTCTGTTTTTCTGATATGTGTGTCTTTTAGTTTCCATTTTACCTAAAACTACGTTGCTCATATTTTCAGCTCATAGTATTTTTAATCCTTCTGCAGAAAAAAAAACGAACGTTTCTGTTGTCTCAAGTCGCTTCATTTCATACATAATTCACTACATATTTTCTTTGATTATAATTAAATTTTCCTGTTTATTTAAATTTATGCTTATTTTTTGGTAGGCAATATTTGTTATCCAAGCGCATTATATGGTTTGCTTGATCTCGGTGCCTACTTTATGAAGGTCGTATCTTGACCTGCTCCTTTTTTTTACAACTGAGGAAAATCTCACTTTCCTTTACTATCCTCTTTATCCGTTTCCGTGGTCTCCTTTCTCTGTTTGATATCAACGCTATGTTCTCAGCATGTTGCCAATTTTATGGCCGTCAATAATGAATGTTGGAAGGACTTCTAATTATCGCAGCATTGGTTGCTAGAGCTAGAATAAATCTGGTGAGAAGACACATACATGGCTTACGCCCCTTTCCGTTTTTGTTTATTCACTGAATTCATTTTCTTTATTAATTCCCGTTCTTGTCGGCGTCAATCACACTGTTTCTTTACTGATATGAGTTTCGAAAATTTGCATAACACACAGGAATTCGATTTTTCGTCTGGCATAGATAACATTCCTCTGTAGTTAGCATAGACTTACAAAAACCCTAACTTTCTCACAGCATGTTTTCGAGACTTTTCGTAAAAAAAAAAAAAAAAAATCATGCTTCCTTGGCACCGATAAATATGGTAAGTTAAAATCATTCCACACTCAGGTCTTCTGTGAACAAATAAATATCAATGGACTCTTCAGGGAAGAATCACATGAGGAGGACCAGTAAGAAAGCGTATGGAAAAAATCTGGTGACAAGATGTTTTTCATATACAAAATGTTCACCCAAAAATCAGCTACAAAATAACATTGATAGTAGAGGGTTCATTAATGAGACATGAAAGGATTACATACTGTAGATGATGATGATGATATGAAGAAGAGATAATTAAGACGATTTGCCTCTGTGTTAATGATATGGCGTGTTTCAGCTGGAGGTCTTTGAAATGGTGGTACTAAAAAAATGTAGGTCGCCTGAATAATTATCATGGAGAGACTGGCCATATGTCTTTGAATTTTCGTTTATGGGAAAGAGATTTTGATTTGGAAAAAAAAATCACTTTTTTCAACTTCTGTGTTTTTCACCTTTTATTTGTTTTTTTTCTTCATATCTTTACGTCTATCCTGTTCACACACACACACACACATATATATATATATATATATATATATATATATATATATATGAGAGAGAGACACACACAGAGATTCAATTTGTCATTCATATTCGTCGTCAGCTTTATCGCGTATCCAAGAATTTAATTCTTTTCTTACCGCTTCATTTATGATGATGACGACAAAGTGGACCCATCCTTGCATGAGAGAGCCGATAACACTGACTGCAACATAATGTTGGTGCGGGACGATGTAGATTTTGTCGAATATTTCTCTCTTGTCGTTTGATTTCCTTTTCTCTTCTGGTGGCTTCGAAGTTTTTGGTTCAGATGACGATGGGACATAACCATTTGGTACAGTCTTGTGCTTGTGTTTCAAAAGATTTAAGTGGATTTCTGTGTCTTGTGTTTTTTTCCTATTTTAGATGGTCATGGTCATTTCTTTGAAGTGAGCTCAATAAAGCAAGCTTGACTTGGAAAGGTTGAAATTTCCCTTATTGTTACTTTATTGAAGACCGTGTTTAATGATCAGCGATTCCAATGTTGGCTGTTTTCATGACTTCGGTGTTGCTTACATAGAAATTCCATTTTGATGTTCAAGATGGAATGAAGCTTTTGTTTGTGAAAGCTTTCTAATTCTTTTGATATCACGAGGATATAAATTTCAGTATTGGCAACCATATCACAAAGTTCAAATGAAAACAACATGAGAACATGCATTTTTTTGTTAATGTATGATCTTTATTAAAGACGCGTTTCTAAATGCCATATGTGCAGCTTCTATTCAGGTTTCCTCGTCATTTTCTGAGAGGCATTTGTTTGATAAAAGGCTGCCTAGATATGGAAATTAATCTACTTTTTCTAGAGGTTTAACACTGATGGTAATATCAAAATCTGATGAGATGGTATTCGGGGGCGGGCTGTTCAAAGACATTGGTTTTCTTGATGTTTACTTTGAGACCAAAACAATGGTAGGTCATAGCAAAGCTGTTCAGAGACAATTGTAGTGCAGCTTGTTGAAATTCTGATATGTGTTACGAACGTGTTAAATGTTTAAAATGAAGTCTCTTATGGTTATTCGTAGAAATTTCTACACAAAAAAAAACAACAAATAATCAGGTGCTATAAACATACTTATTCGGAACAAGATGCAAGAGAAAATAAAAAAATGCTTGGTATACGTTATATCATAATTATCCTAATATAATATTTATTATGTTTCTTCTGAAAGTCAATGAGGTTCAGATAGATAAATAGATAGATTGCCATCAGTGAAGAGACAGATATGGCAATATTCACTAAAGTATTTTTATGCAATTTCGGCAAGTTTATGACAGGTGGTATAGAAGCTGAATTTACAATTAAGGCTTGAATTTGGATAGGCACATCATCAAATCAAATATACATTACAATCATTCCGTTAACAATACTGCAAATGTAATTTAAAGTAGGTAATATTTTTAATAGCAAATAGTTATGGTTCATATATACGCTTTTATTTTGTTCAGTTTAGTAGACTGCGTGGTGTGCTGCAATCTTAGAGCAATTGATTGACTATTTGTCGGATGTATTTTTGGTCGAAACAAAAAGAAAAACATTTTTTAAAGTTTCCATATTTTTAGAACATACGTCTAATTTCACTCAGTTTAACATTTAAGTGGCAGTCAGTCATTTATTTTTTTGTCTGTCTGGAAAAATATTTTAATATTCTTAAAGTTTCTTTTACTTAATTACTTATTCCTGCAATTTAAAAATAGAATTCAAGAGTTTAAAATTTTGCCTTTTTTACACTTTCCATAAAATATATATTTTTTTTTAAAATCGATGTAGGCAATTTTGTTGGGAGGTAAGGTTCAAATAACAAGTGGTGTCTGGAGCATCATTGTCATTAACCTCCAATTTTCTTATGTATTTTAAAGGAATTTCTTTAATAATACTATGAAACTGTAAATATCAGCAGGGAGAATGTAAAGTAACAGAAATATAATTGGTTCTTAAATTGATTTTCGTGTAGATTTCTACAGTAGATGTGGTTTACGCAAGATCATTTCTTCAATTTATATTTGTGTCGACGAAACATTCATCGACTTTGTCTTATATATAATAATATATATGTAAATTCTTTTTCGACCAATATAAGGCTAGTAGGAATGTTAATGAATGATTGATTAAAGTTGGTAATTGTTGAACTGATGACTGGAGAGACATGCTCGCGAGTGTCTGTTCCACAGATAGTGACATTTGGAAACAGGCTGTTTAAACAGGAACTGAATAGGAAGGTTATGAAGAGGATTTGCCCGACTCTGCGTGTTATTGATGTTTCTTAGAAATGTAGCTAAGTCTACGTCTCTCTAGTCTAAGATGGAAACTGGACTAGCAAAAGAAAAACTTTGATTTAACAAAAAGAAATGCAGCACAAATTTAATTTACTCCTTCCCTGAATCAGTTAAAGAGAGGAGAATGAAACTTTTTACGGGATAGAATTGTTTAGGTTCTTAAGAGGTTATGGCAATAAAATCCATCTGGCAGCAAAGCCTCTGATCGGGAGCATTTGAGGTGTGTGGAACTACCTCTTAATTGCTGTTATTCCCAGGTCCACTCTGACCCTTTGTTGTGGCCTCTGTTAGGATCCCATATATAGGGATATAGTCAACCCCCAAACTGGGGTAAAAAATGGAAGTATAAAAATACACTTCCATAGTAAAAAGAAAATGACAACGTCAGATTTTTGTAAAAGAAAAAAAATACCAGTAATAGCAAAAAAAAAAAAAAAAAAAATACTGATTGGAATGTTTTGAGGTGCGTGGAAACAATTCTTAAATGTTGGTGTTCTCAGGTCCACCACGACAAGGGGTGGTAGCACCAGTTAGGGTCCCAGCTATAGCCAAATACTGAATCCAAAAGTGGAGTAAAAAAATCTAAATGTATAAATTTGAAACAATAATCAATTATTAATATATATATATAATGCGTGTGTCAATGAGAAAACATTACTTGTAAATAGATTTTTGCAAGAAGAAAGAAATACTCAATTCCCAAAGAAAATTAAATGAGCCATATCGGGTTGATATGCCATTAAACAAACATGTCTTTAAGAAATATATTTTTACTAGAGTATTGTATTTAAATTTATTTTACGGGAATATTCTCTAATATAGGCTGAAGTACTGAGAGAGTGAAGTTTCCATTAATATCTCCCAGTTAATTAACTGTAAAAATAATAATACATATTTATTCTCCTTTAATTAAATTTTTTTTTTTTTTTTTTTTTTTTTTTCATATTTCACTCATTTTTACACGGTATCGCATGTGAATTTTCTCAATGTAATTATTGCTAAATTATAAGCTATTCAAATTTAATCTTTCTTTTTTTCATTTAGAGATATCGTTCTCGCTTTTCGGTAGCTTTTGTCTCAAACTAATTACAATATTAATCGTAGTATCTTTACATTGCGTGATTTTTCTTCTTAAATGGAATTACTTGTTAGAATAGAAACTTATGAAAGCAATCAAAAAGCGTCGATATGAAATGAATGAATTGAGCAAATTAAAATGGATCCATCCATGATAAGTTTGCTTTGATAGATGTCAGCAACTGAAATTCAAACAGAGACCGACATAAAGCGCATGAAATGTATACCATGCCATTTTCTATTAGGTTGGTGCAAAAATAATGTCGTTCTTCTTTTGAAGTTTAAGCTCAAAGAACGACGTTATTTTTGCACCAACCTAATAACTATCGTGTCTGCATGTATCATATGGCAATAATTAAAGCTTAGATTTCGGTTAGGATTTAATGTTGCAACGTTTATGTTTTCATATTTATAACTATATTTGCTTCTCCAGAAAGAACACTGATAACGTGGAATTATTTAAACATATTTAACGCCGAATAACATTAATATTCATTTTACGCATTGAACGAAAAAGTTCGACTGAAATATGTTCAGTGAATAAATTAAAAATAAATCTTTTTGGTTTCCGGACGTATCACGTTAAAACACCAATACTCGTACGATCACCGAATTTAAGCTATGTTGGGCCTGGCCAGGACCTAAATTAATGACCGCTTGCGAATAAAAAGTCCGTAGCCGTGGATATGCGAGTGGTTTAATAGATAACGGCTTCGAAGTGGAAGACGGAGAACCGTGTTCTTATTCCAATCACTTTATTTGTATTCCTTTACCGTATAGATCGATCCCCAAACATACAATAGACTAGAAGGGAAGCAAAACTAAGGCCTAATGGTAAACAAAGTTAGGCTACCGTATACGATAACCTATGACAAAACTACATAAGGCCAAATCATTTACCTGTATATTAGGAAAGTAACCGTAATACATTTACATTTCTCTTCTTGCCTTGGTTTCGCTACGCGAAAGAAGATTTATGAAGTGGACTGTCAACGTCGACTGCAGGCACATGGATGGCCGACTTGACAGATGCCTGACAGGCATGTCCGGCCGCAACGACTGCAATTAAAGGTTTGGTATGGTATAGCGGCTGAGGCTTCCCGGTCCCTCCTCCGACGGCGTTTCTCCTTCAGGTTAGCACTGCGAGAGCCCTCAAATGTAGTGACGGCCTGGTGGACGGTGCGACGCCAGGCTTGAGGGTCAGCAGCAAGTCTCGATCATAGGCGATGGTCAATGTGGCACGTACCGAGGGACTTCTTGGTGCCCATCTGTCATGGTGGCCAGTGGAGAGTACGCCGTACAGGGCTAGCTTGGGCAGGCGATGGTTGCTCATTCTGGAGACGTGCCATGCTCAGTGCAGTGTAGCTTTGACTTCAACAACATGGCTTCAATGCTGGTGACTTTCACCTGTTCGAGGACCTCAAAATTGGTGACGTAATCACTCCAGTTAATGTTGAGGATGGTACGGAGACAAAGCTGATGGAAGCGCTCAATGATTCGTAGGTGGTGGCGTTAGGTTACTCACGACTCAACGTACAGTAGCGTGGTGAGTACGATGGCTCTATAGACGCTGATCATAATGCCGTTCTTCAGATGCCTGCTGTTTCAGACTCTTTGTAGAATGTGTTTAAAGCGCTGTTTCACTTGGCCAGTCTGTCTGCTTCCTTATCGATCTTGTCATCCGCTGTGATGGTACACCCCAGGTAAGTGTACCGCTGAATTGCTTACAGCTCAGTCTTGCCGATGGTGATATGGGGGGGTGGTACTATTTTCGTGGTGCAGGCTGGTAGAGGACCTCCGTCTTCAACCTGATCTCAAGTTCGAAGAGCCGGGCAGCCTCTGCAAAGAGAACATTAGGCGCTGCAAGTCTCTTTCGAGGGCAACGTCGTCGGCAAATAGAAGTTCTCGGAACAGCTGCTCACGTGTCTGCCGTCAAGGCGGTAGCGGATGTACACAGCATCGTCATCGTCAAGGCCTTCTGTGGACTGTTTAAATATCATCCCCCAAAGATGCTAAACAGTCGGTGTCAGTTCACAGCCCTGTTTTACGCCGTTGACGATGGCGAAGAGTTCGTATGTCGCTGTTCAACCTGACGTAGCCGTGCTGGTTTTGTGCAGTTGGATGACCATGCTGGGAGGAACCGAGGCGCTCCATAATCATACAAAGTCCCTTTCAGCTCACTTAGTCAAACGCTTTGGTCAATCCACAAACGTTACATAATCTTTTTTTCTGAAGCTGCCTGGAGGTGAACACAATATCTGTGGTGCTCCTGTTGGATCTGAGGCAGCAACACTTCCATGAAGGCTTCGTTAAAGAACGCCATCAATAAGAAAAACTTTGCTTCATTGCATGACAGCAGAAGGATTCTTAAAGAAGGAATAGCACAGGAAAATACTTTGGTATTACCTTGATATATACTATCGCCCTCACACAACTCCAAGTGATCTTGCAAAATCGATTATATTTTCGATCGTTGGAATACGCACTGAGGTCAAATCTCTCATTAAATCTTGGAAAAGAAGAAGGATTAATTAACTTACTTATACGTTGCACCAATCATCACAAATAATAGTTAATATATAATTGAATAAAATATAGTTGCACTTAATTTTTTTATGAATATTACTGACAATAAAAAAGAAAAAAATATATCTACAAAAATGACCTGCAGTCTGTAAACTGGATCAAGGAATATATTATTAATTTTAGCGCCTGCAGAAAGAAACTGCTCTATATTAATCGTTTGAGAGAACTCTTTCTGTCGTACATAAGCATGGCTGATGTTAATCTTCAGGAGAGTGAATCATTTTCTTTCTCAGGCTAATTTTCTCTGCTGACACGAAAGATGAATCGTTATATATTTTCTCCTTCATTCCTCTTCTTTAAATGTTTACATTCATTAATATTTTTTCTGATTTTTTCACACTCAATAACTGCTTGTCTTAGTGGTTTTCATTTGACATAGTGAAATGATTCAAGGAAACAAAATTAGAATAAAAGAGAAAACCTAATTTTAAACGCTACCTCCACATTTATTTGGTTAATTTTCAAACCTTTCTGAAATGTTCAATTTCTCTTGAACCAAGTCCTGCCCATTCATAAATATATGATGACTGGGTAAAAGATATTACAATAACTTTATGGTGAATCAACAACGAAAACAACAATAACTTACCTATTAAACTGATTTGATGTTTTATTGCATATAGACATTACTCTGTT
>OZ010581.1:60031795-60229295 GCA_963932145.1 Acanthosepion lycidas
ACCAGGATACGTTATTGTAAGATGACACAGTGTTAATAGCAGATAGAACGAGAAATACAAGAAATCCTACGGAAGATAACAAAGAAAAGCGAAAATAAAGAAATAAACATCTGCATGAAGCATGAATGGGTTTTGTTTTGTTTTTTTTTAACAAGAGAAACGGCACAACATGCAGAATACAAATTAGACATAACAAAATCAAACTAGTACAACAATCAAAGAAAAAATATTGACATATGTAACATCAGTTCTCTTACATGCCAGTGAATGCTGGAGAATCTCCTCCCGGGTGAAGAGACTTGAAGCAATGAAATAATTGTTCTAAAGAAGGTTACTCAGAAAACCATGGACCATACTTGTGAGCAACGACCGGAATTTTACCGGAAATGGAAACAGAAAGGACAATGATACTTAACACCTGGAAGTGACTGTTGAAAAAATATTCAGAGACTATATTTTATGCTCTCAGGAGCGAGAGAGGATAACAACATATAACGCTCTTAGTATGCTAAATTAAATAGATAGCGGAATAATCTTTCGGAAATATAAAAAAAAAAAAAAAAAAAAGATTTAAAAAAATTAAGAGCTACAAAGAGAGGTTATTGGAGAAAGCTATTATCTACAATGTCTTTGCAAAATACGGCACTTAGAATACGGTTACACATAATTTAATGTGCATAAGCGTTTTCACACACACACGCACTATATATATATATATATATATATATATATATTAGGTTGGTGATAAAATAATGACGTAATAATGTCGTTTTTTACGTTATTATTTTTGCACTAACCTTATATATATATATATATATATATATATATATATATATATATATATGCGTGTGTGCATGCAATTGAGTAATCATTGTTGAGCTGAGTCGATAATTTTCCAGCACTTCTCCTGCAAAATATGTAATTTTTTCAGCACTTCCCCTACATGAATATATGTAAAAAAAACAAAAAAAAAAACAAAACAAAGGACTCAATGTAGATACAATAAGACATTCAGTTAAACATAGAAATGTCCAGACATATCTCCACATAAAATAAAGTTGATCATTTCTAGTTGCGTTTTTGCTGTGAGGCTAATTAGTTTCTCTCTTAAATTTTGGAAAAAAAACAACAAAATAAAACAAAGAAAATTGGTTATCATTATTAAGCCGGGAAATAAAATTAGAAATTGTCAAATAAATGAGGCAAAAAGTCAGTTTTAATTGGTGACAGCGGAAAAAGCAATAAAATAATTCGAAGGCAAAAGGAAATGTTACGAAAAAAAATAATTAAAAAAATAATTAAAAAAAACAAACAAAAAAACACTTTAATAGAAAATCAGTAAAGTTCCAAATACAATATAAACGAATAAAATGTTGGACGTTAAATTTCAGATGGAAAATATGTCTGTGGGTGTATTTGGCAGAGAAAAAGAAAGAATTATTTCGATGAAGAAGGTATCAAATATAATGCGAACTAAAACAAAAGAACAATTTACTATTAATATCTGAAATACAGATAGGATAAAATAAATGGGGGCGATAAGAAAAACACAAAAAATTACATTTGTTTACTTTGTTTTACGGTATATCAACCTCAATGGGTTATTTAATGTAGACTAGATTTTAGGATAGGTTCGTATGAACATGTTTTATTACTTTTCAGAAACGTATTTTTATAATTTCTTTTTGTTCTGACCCCAGATTGGAAATTAACTATTTGACCCTAGTTTGTACCCGAACACGAGATAGCAACCCGGATCATGGTGGAGTAATGGATAGCGGCTTGCATTGAGGAATCGCAGAGCAGAGTTCGAATTCTAGTCGAATCCATTACATTCACTTACGTGCTAATACCCATGGGAAAGGTGTGAATCCTCTTCTTCTCCCTCCAGCTATAAGGTAAATAGCAGAACAGACTGGGTTCTATAGCCTTGGATGGCAACTGGTCTAGAAGGGCAACTCTGAATTCAAAACCTGCGGAGGGTCGTTTGCACCAGGTCTCTGAATTCAGCCCTTCAAAAAGTGTGGCTGGTCCTGCACGAAACATTCACCACTATAATCAATTCTCGTGTGCTGTTGTCGGCCTATCGGTTTCCTGGGAACTGATCTGCTTGACCCTCATACGTCGAACAATATCTCTCTCTCTCTATATATATATATATATTATATATATATACATATATATATATATATATATATATATATATATATATATATATATATGAAATATCATTTCACTACAAGCAAGGTGATAATACAACTAAGACAAAAGGTTTTATTGAGAGTGAAAGAAAATGGCAAAACTTAAGTGAGTAAATATGACAATGAAAGAACAGGCGTTAGGAGACAATAGGGAAGTACGTTACGTATAATCATTTGATGGTATTACTTAGTACTGAATAAAGAAACCGGAAGTGTCCCACCGTCGTGAACTGCGAAAAGATAATTTATTAGAATAAAACCTATTAAATCCATCTTTTTATATAGTAAAAGTATTAGACCTAGTTACTAATAATACGCTTAAATGCATGCGATCAAAGTACCACAACAAAAAGTTCATTAGAACAGTTGGCTTCAAAACATTGAGAAAAGACGCAGTGAAGCCACCCTATGGCGTTCGGAAATTGGCTGCTGTTGAGATACCAGTTCAGGATCGATAACATAACAGGCACTTCTTTGGATTCTGCCAAAAATCTAGATACATTTGGATCGTTCATAATTATCAGGATTTTTTTTTTGTAGACAAGTTATTTGTTAATAAAATATGCTGTTTTGTTTACTTTTTTTGATAAAAAAATATTTTATTTTTAGGTTATAAAAATGTCTGTTGATAATCATATTCAAAATTTTATTGTTAAATTATATTTCTTATTTCATAAATAAATATTATTTAAAAAAGGCCTGATAATTATACACCAATCCAATATATAGCAGGAGCACCAGACCAGATATAACATCAATGTTAAATACACAGACTTATGGCAGGTTTATAATTGTGTAAGACGGAATCTGCAGTGAAAAATTGTCTAGCATGATTCAGTGAGCCAACATCCAGAAGAGAAGACCTATCAATAGATGCAATATAATTATTCCACGTTTTGTTTGGAAAAGGGGAGACCAAGAAGATGGAATCAGTTGGTTTTCTACTGGCTAATATCAAACATAAATGAAAGGTAAAATATTTAATTATGATGTATAAAAGATAAGTTTCGATTTGGATGCCTTTCAGAATAATTCTCCATTTATGCCTATCAATAAGAAATCAGACGCTAGAGCCGCTTTCATGTTTATGCTGAACTAGCAATGGATTTGATATAGTCTTTCCACTGGATTTCAGCCGAGAATGTTAGACCGAGAGGGCTCAAAGAATACATCTTCTGGAGGTTTTCTTTTATGGATGCTGATAGAAGGCAGAAATGGGTCTTTCAGAATATTAATAGAGAGAGGTTTCGTTTTGGAAACAATAAAATTAACAAGCCGTTATTCGCCTCTGTTAACAACAGACTGAATGTCCTATTTGACGTCAGTGGCTAAATTGATCTTATTGAACTGATAAGACTTATTATCGAGACAGGAATAAATGGTTTTATGACAAGAATTTGAGAGCTGAGGCCATCAGGTATATCTTCAGTGAAAATGAAAAATAAAGTGGGACAAAGGATAATGCACTGGGGGACACCTCCATGAGTACAAAACGGTCTATTTATCCGTTCAGGATAACATTTATGTCACGATTTGATAAGAAAGACTGGATCTGATGGAAAATCCGTTCACAGTCATTGTAACTTTTCAACTTGTGAAGAAGTCCTGTATACTAAACCTTGTCGAACGCTTTGGAGATATCCAAAAATGACAGCCAGAATTTCACCACTTTTATCTACAGCTTGATAGACTCTTTCAGCGATAATCGTCAGTATATTAGCAGTTGACTTAGAGAAACAAAAGCCATATCCTTTGTCTGAAATAGGAGCTTACGATGTAAGATGATTAATCAATTCAGTATTAATTAATGCCTCTATTAGATTCCTAGAAAGCTGATAGAATGTTCGTCCAGTTCATTCGAGTTCTCAAAAACTGGAATGACAGATGAGGATGTCCTACAAGCAAGAAAGCAAGCAGCGGCCTAACATTTATTATACAGTTTAAAGAAAACATGATCCATTTCGACAGAACACCCTTTTAAGATCTCTAACAGGGATACCATCCAATTCCACATGGCTTGTGGGGTTACAGATTGGTGATAGCACCACAATAGAAGGGTTTATATGCATATCACTCAAGATACACGGGACTAAGTGGAGTCGGGTAAGAATATCCTAAATGAGTCAAGAGCAGAGTTTAATGAGAACTTACCGGAGAGGGGGAACAGTCAGCTTTAGCAGCAGCTTTTAACATCTCAAATTTATTGAAGGGAGGAAAAACAGAAAACATACTCTTATTTAACACGCGATTAGAGAGTAGTCACATGAGCCAATGTCATTAAATGAAATATGGCACTTCATTCTCACAGCAGAATGTTAGCTCCTTCGAAGCCAAGTTTATATTATTACTTGTAGTCACGAATAGGCGTCTGCTATGATCAGTACTGCCAAGCTGGTATAGCTGAATATAGTGGTTTATGTCTGCTATAGCGACAGAACATGCTGGAAAAGATTGTTCCAAGTAGAAAATTCGATGGTGGAATTTTCAGTATGAAGCTTAAAAATATCAATATAAGTGGCGTCTTGAAGAAAGACAGTGGTAACGCAATGAGGACTTATTAGCAAGATGTTCCTGGCTAAAAGATGATTGAAACGAAATATCAATATAGACTACAGAATGACCCGGTTTTCTCGGAATTAATAGGGAAACGAGTAGGGATATCCACAATTTGAGTAAGGGAATGAACAATGACGAAACTGGGAGTCTTTGAATTTATTCTTGTCTCTACAATGGTAATGATGTTGGATCACTGTCATTTTTTTTCTGGAGTGGGAATCGTTGCTATTTTATCATCATACTTATAAAACCCAGGTTGTGTGCGTGTGTGTCTGTACGTTTACATATTGGATGGGGTTTCCTACATTTTTCAACCGATTTCAACAAAACTTCACAGGAATACGTAAAATTAACTTGCAGTAGTTCTGACAGCGCCAAAAATTTGGAAAAACACAATTGTTTTTGCACGAAATCAATTTGAAAACACGATTAAGAGGCATCGCGAGAATGAAAGATGGACAACTCATATCGAGTTATACTTATTATAAAAACCAGGTTGTTTGTGTATGTGTGTTCCGATATATATGGGATCGGATTTTCTACATTTTTCAACCGATTTCAATAACACTTCACTTTTTTTCAGCAGGTAGTGTTTTTTATTGTCTTGCACACTTTTTTTTTATTTTTGCATTCAGAATGCTTTAAAAATTCCATTTAAAAGACAATTGTTTATAATAAAAGTCTATTCAATCGGTAGACTCAAAACGATATAATACAATGTTTTTGAGTTTGGGTTTGACCAATTCGTAAAAAGAAAACACAAACAAACTAATTACGACATGCGTGTCCCTCAACCTTAAACAATAATGTTTTTCAATTTTATTTTTCAGTCTCTGTGATGGTCGATACTTGATGTACCTCTTACTGTTACATCCCGGGCAACGCCGGGCGCTACTGCTAGTCTAGTATATATTGTATCGCATTGATATATATATATATATATATAAACTGTAAGTAAGGCCAGGTCACCATAGAAAAAGTATTAACCAGAGGTGGGTTGTGTTGGTTTTGAAAAAACTCAAATGTACCCATGTCTGCAGCAGGGATTATCTAACCACCCTAGTAGACGGGCACATCCTCGTGTGGCCATCCAACCATCCATTTAGATGAGGCACAGTGAAGTAATGGATAGCGGCTCGGATTGAGGAATCAGAGAGCCGAGTTGGAATTCCGGCCGGATCAATTACATTCACTTACGTGTTAATACCCTTGGGAAAGATATGAATCCATCACTTCCTCCGGTCTATGGGTAAATAACAGGACAGACCGATTTCCATAGTCTTGGATGGAAACTGGTCTAGAAGAGGGACAACACTGAATTCAAAAGCTGTGGGGGTTGCTTGGGGACTTTGTGACACGTATTGCATCAGATCTCTGTATTCGGCTCTTCAAAAAGTGTGGTTGGCTCTGCACAAAGCTTACACCGCTATAATCAAATGTGTGCAGTTGTCTGGCTATCGGTTCCTAGGAAATTAGTTGCGTGACCCTCATACATCGAAAACGACAGGAAAGTCCATCGTATATATATATATATATATATATATAGCTCAGCCGAATACGTTACGATAAGTTCTTCTTTGCACTTTTTTCAGATGATTATTACGCAACTGAAAAACGCTGGGTTTAGCAATTTATACACATGAGTATATAACCCTACCCCCTCCTTCTTGGGCTGTCCTTTAAGTGTTGTCTTTGCGAAGCGTATTTTGCTCTTTGTAGATATTCTGGTCTTCGTGCACTTTATCTGTTGGCATTTACCTTTCGTCATTTTTTTCTTTTCTTTCCTAATATGTTAGGTCTCCTGGCAAGTTGTCTGTTGGTCACGCCAAAATAGTTTGTTTTTCTTTACTAAGAATATCCATCAGGCACTACTAGAGTTGTTATGACGTTTGCCTGATAACCGAACTGCTCGGGTTTTAATTCTCAGAAGTCGATGCGCACAGCTGATGAGTCCCAAATATAGGACGTAACAGCCGTCCAGTACTTTCTGCATTCTGTTGGGGTTTCTTCTAGACTCGATGAATTACTTAATTATAATTATATCAAATCCTAATAATATATATATATATATATATATAGAGAGAGAGAGGAGAGAGAGTTTGTGTCTGTAAAAAAATCGTTCAAAACTATGAGAAGAAGATGTAAAATGAATATATGGACAAATAACAAATTACGGTTAGAATATCGGTAAATTTACTTGAAGTGTTGCTTCTTAATATAACGTATGTGAAGAAATTATTAAATGCAGTTTCAAATTATATATGATAGAAAATGACGATGGGGCTAAAAATGTATTTGAAATTATTAAAAGTCGAACGAACTTCCCTATATGCCGTTGAAAATCGATAAATAAAAATAGAAAATTAATGACGCCATTCTCCCGCGCATTCGAGTGAGCGCATATACGGAATTCTACAATAATGAATATATTAATTTAAAATTACCTGTCATAGCTGACAAATGTAAATTGCTCACAAATACTCTCTCAAAAGCACAAAGTTCTAAAGAGAATGTTAGGTTTTTATAGCCATTAAAATATGAATGCATTGAAATTAAATTGTTTTCACATTTAAAAAAATGGCTACCAAACTTTACATTGTTTAGAAGTGTTCACTCGATAAGTCACCTTAGCGTTGGGTTCACAATGACTGGTATAATTTATATTGAGTCCCACGTGTCTTAAGATTTGGTTGATTCATTTACTATTTTTTTCCTATAGAGATTAATATAGATTCATATAAAACGATGGGGAATTGTACAAAGTGCCACGGCCCTACAAATACTAAAGGACACAGCTCTGTTTTTCCTTTGTTTGTTCTTTTGGTTTCCGGTTTCTTCTGAAATATACTTTAAAATTTTACTTCTAACGCCTTCCGCTAAACTCTGAAATTTCATTTTTATTTATTTTCCCACCTCAGTAGATAGATTCGCCTATCGTCCAGTTCACAGCCTGTCCGATCTTTTTAAACATGGATGTAGGTTTATCCCTTGTTTCCTGTTTAGGATAAGGTGTCAGGTTCCTTCCAAAATATTTCATTCTCTTTTTATTATATTTATTCTATCATACTAGATATTCTCAAATTTTACCAAAGCATGTTATGTGTGAAAGTTTCTAGATTCTAGATATTTTCCGGATATAGAGATTTTAACTGCTTGTCATCAGACCAATGGGGAAATGCGGGTGGTCGTCGGCCTTGTATAGGCTAATAAAGAAGTTCTGTTTTATAAGGGTGATGGTAAGTCTGAAATCATTACATTTACCTGAGGAAACAGGATGTTTTGTAAGACTGGCTGGTTTTAATCTACAAGAGCAAGGTCATCAAACCAAAGATCCCTATGTTAATTTTTCTTTGACATTTTTTTTTTGTACTGGCTGTAAGTCGATGAAAACTCAAAAAGCAACTCCCCTGTCTATATCTTTAAAGCCATACCCCAAGCCACAAAAGACAGGAAAAAAAGGCGCCTGTGTAGATGTGGCAATGTCATCAATATTGACTGATGAAATCATAACGGACGAAACAAAACAAAAAAAAAACAATAAAACTTTCCACATATTTTTCTAAATATATGTACTTCTGAGTTGACAACGCCAATATAGATCTTCTTCACTTTCCTTATTCCCAGCTTCATCTAAACAGAATGTTACTTGGTGTCGAATGGAACGTATTCGGGACAAGTGATCCACCCAGCGGAGGCGATCTTGATGGATGGTAGCCTCGATGCTGGGGAGAAATATCCGAGAGAGGCTCTAACTGCTGATGATGCGGTCTTCCAAACCGATGTGAAGGATACTTCGGAAGTTCGTTTGCTGGAACCGCTCCAGTAGTTTGATATCCCGACGATACTATGTCAATGTCTCGCAACAATGCAGAACTGTGGGGAGGACTACGACAAGAAAGATCATGATGATGCCGTGATTACTGATCTCCTATAGTGGGAGCGTTTGAGATATATAGTTCATGCAACAACTGGAAAACACTTGTAAACAAAGAATTCGTGGATTTAACCATATTACAAAATTCATATATAAATTCTCACTTGAAATTTTGAACTTTAGCGTTGCGACTAGTACGTTCCAAGATTGTACAACTGTCAAAAAATAGAACACATTTAAAAAAACATCTTTCGGTCTACAAACAATTATTTCGTCTTCAAGTTTTAACTTTAAAGGAACAAAAATTACAGCCTGATGATGTGGATCTTCGAATGTATCAACTTAACTTAAAAAAAAATATACACTAGAAACATATGACAAGTTTTATAAATGAGGATCACATCATTCAATGGATTAACAGTATTTTAATGCATACATTATGTTCTACTAGCGAAGGGATTTCGCCATTAATCGCATTAATATTGCTGATTGATTATATGTATCATTATTTCTTTATATATAATATATACTGCCTAATTTAATTATATATATATATATATATATATATATATACCCACATACTAATGTTGCAATGGATAAATTGTCCTCTAAATTATGCAAGAATGAGAATAACACTAATGTCTCATTTTAACAGATATACAGACCAAAATTACACAGAAAATATCTAGAAATACTAAAAAGAAAGTTTATTCAATAAAATCGCGGTCTCATTGTTGAAGCTGGTGAGTGCTGTCATTACCCTTGCATTCTGTTCATCTCTGGTGTTAGAACAAGTTTCGTTGGTATCTCGCTCAAGAACGCCACAAATATAATAATCAAGGAGTTTGCAATCCGGGAAAGTAGTTGAAATTCTCTGACAGCCATGATCTGGGTTTTACTGATTGTGGGGCAGATATAGGTTCTTCTAGCACCAACCCTATTAACTCATGGAAGCCCTACCTCCCCAAGACACCTGTCGTAGGCCTCGGTGTTGAGTCCGGGGCCCCCACATAGAAATTCGTTAGTTCTTTTAATATCAGAACGAGCAGAGCGAGTTTTCCGAACTGGCGTTCATTCGTAATCACCATTAGACTTGTACAACTCTTTTTGAATCCTCTGCACTGTCCTCAGATTGACACCCAAACACTCTGAAATGTTCGTATTGGAGCTCTCGTTCCCAAAATTCCAGCAGAGTGAATTGCGTCATAGTGCTCGTTTTCTCACCGACGATACTCACCTCAACCTATTAGACTATGAAGCCGACAAAATCAAAAACAAGCAATGCTCATGCGTGAAATTAAAAATATGAATTTGAGAAAATTCACTGATAGCATCCTGGAGATAATATATATATATATATATTATGTGCCATGCTTAACACACGCTTAAGCTATCATGTATCTTTTGGTACATGGTTGACGAGGCAGATATTTTCCGTCGTAGGTTACTATTTCTTTCTGCGGAAGACCAATTACCATCTAATGCTATAGAGTCTACTATTTACCCATGACTGGGTGGGGGAGGAAGAAGAGGAGTATTAATACCTTTCCCAAGGGTATTAGCACGTAAGTGAATGTAATAGATTAGACTGGAATCCAATTCCTCAATCTTAACCCCTATCCATTACTCACCGCGCTTCCTCCTATATTATGTTTTAATAATTTGTGCGTGTTGGTTTTCCCCATGTAGGAATTTTTACCGATATCTACAGAATCGTATATAGATAAAAATTATTTATCTACCTATTGAAATTGTTCTACATAAATATTACTTGGTGAGATTTGGAGTAAACGAAAGTTTTACTGACTTCGTCCCAAAATTCTAAAAAAAATGGCGTCTTTCATCATTAATCAACCATGCGCAGCGAAAATATTTTATGTAGATTGTCATAAAATAGTTTTCTTTTCCAGAATCTAATGAATTCATATGAAATATTAATAATCATAGTTCCTGAAGTCTCATTCATGTCGACACTGCTTTTATCGACGCTCGGTTCCTATATTTTTTGCAAACATTTTAGATGAATGCATTTACAATACGGTGATTTGAAAGTCAATAATCTATACGGAAAATGTATCGGCGTGGTAGAGCGCGCATACACTCACAGGAATTTATACAAATGAATTAAACTCTTTAGGTGCTAAAATTTATCAAGCTTAATATTTACCAGACAAATGCATAATGCAATATACGTGCTAATGTCCCGTTTGATTAAGTGCTTTTAACATTTCGTACATTAATAATCCAAAACCGATTGCTATTATATTGACATCGTTTGATAACAGAAATGGATGAATTACTTTAAACGCATACATTGATATGAATAGACAATAAAAAAGACTATGAAATTTCACGAATTCGAGAGTAGAATATTTCAATCAGCTCGAAAATGTTCAAAATGGCAACTACATAATTGTGTACATGAATGCGTGTGCAGATTTCTTTCATTATGTGGCATTGTGGGTAAGTTTCATTTTGAGTGTATTTACGATTATGTGTGTGTGTGTTTGCATATCTGGTTGAAAATTAAAATATGACTCGAGTAGTTATGATACCCGTTTATGGGGTACTGAAAAATATCTCAACAGGTAAACCGCTTACTCACACCTTTTACCTTTATAAATATGTAAAACTTTATAAGTATGGTCTTCTTAATTATTCGAGAACACTCCGGCAATATATATATATATATATATATATATTCTTGAATTGATGCACTTAAGGGCACCATTTAATGATTTGTGTTCATTTTTACTTATCTATCACAAGTGGCAAAATAATTTATTTGATTTTTATGTAGTCCTAACCCTTTTTTTTCTGGGGGGGGTGTTTTTTTTTTTTTGTTTTTTGTTTTTTTAGAAACATCTTTAGTACAAATTTATAGGTCCTTCTTTTTTGTTGAAAATATCTCCGAAGAAAAATATTCCTAGAACTGAAAGGGCTGAAATTGTTGTATTGTTGAAAGAAGTGTTATCTCAAGTGTTGATACATCTTATTAATTACCGAGAATCAAAGTAATATGTATCAACACGACGATTTTTCCTCTTCCCTTAATAATTACACCAAAAAGCTTGTGCCTGAATATGAAAGGATCCATTTGACAATTAGACAAACTTATCTAAATTATTCAATGAAACATGTCTCAATGAAAACATGCTGCCAATATATACGCTATATACATATATATATATATATATATATATATATATATATATAATCAAATAGCCCCTCAAAGTAGTCATGTACAGAATAAGTGTGCGTAGGAGATAGATGTAGAGATGTGCCCACGTCGTAAAAATCAGCACTCTTTCCATTTACAAACTAGATATTATTCTTAAGCCGAATATGAAAATATAACATACCAAAGTCACTTATATTAATGGAAGACCTTCACAGTTACTAAGATATTGGATTCCTTTCTGTTAACAATGATTGTGTAAGTACGCAATAGTACGTATAGACAGACAGATTCTTAGATGTCATTTCTGTTTTAACAAAAAATGATTTCACTTGTGATAATAGTAATACTTTCCATTTGCTTATAATTAAATATTCGACCTTGATGAATGGAGCAGTTGTTGCTAAAGTCTGTTGAATATAAAATATTCATCATAATAAAACAATATTTAAGTAGATAGGTTGCAGATATCTGGAAATTGTATCACTCTTTCAATTATTGATGGGGTTGGTATTACAAATATTTTCTTTGAAGTAGTATGTAAAGTCCATATCTTGATTATGTCATTATTTCTTCTTGATTTAGATGTGATATAAATTTTAGTTGTTGCTAGTGATGAAAGTTAAAGAGTGATGTGTTTGTTACTATTTGGTACAAATGTTTCTGTGTAATTATGTAGACCCAGTTTACAAGGTCCGTAGACGGATACTCCTCGATTAGAGCGGCAGTCTTCATTCCCTCGAAACCATTTATAACCATTGATATAATTAATCATTCGGATACAGCTGACATGTAAGATTTTTTAACTGAATTGGCGCCAGGAATGATATTTATGTGAAAGGCTATTTCAGGAATTACATGAGTTGAGGGGTTAATGTTTTGGGGTTTTATAGCGGTTTGCTTGATTGAGTGATACTATCTTGTTCATCTTCAGAGCGTAAATATATTTTAATAGTATTCGGTGGTTGACTTCTTTTCTAAACTGAAAAGATAACAGATGAATCTCTATCCTGAAAGCAATCGAATATCTCGTGATACAAAATCAACTACAACTATGACGTTACAATAGGTGATAAAAGAAGATATATGTCGTTAAAATGTAAAAAAAGAAAATGCCATAGCATGCAACTACGTACACTTATATAAAAATACTATATTTCATGAATGCAGTATTGCTAAAATATATATACACACTTGAATATTGGTAAAACAAAATCCGTAAATAATAAATTCTGAAATCTATTATTTCTGTAGCTGTCAATCAAATAAAAATGTACAGTCGCAAATATCACACACACACACACACACACACACACACACGTTGGTGCAAAAATAATGTCGTTTTCTCACATATGTTACTGTGAGAAAACGACATTATTTTTGCACCAACCTTATATTACTTGACCACCAAGCAGTACACAAACTGCACGGACATTGTAAAATTACTATGTAGCAACACACAGAATGTCACCATCTCAATACGTCCTTGATAATGGCTAGAGAAGTAACCGAAAGTGTTGGAAAAAAATTATAACTATGGACGATTCCTATTTAACACATGAAAAACGGAAAAATATGTTAGAATGATCGAAAAACTCAGAAGATTACAGATCTTCCTTGTCGGCCGTTTTTAATGAAACGTATATAATCTTTGGGCCCTGTACCGCAAGCACATAATTCAACTTGCACCTTTCAAATGCGCAGTCTTTGTGCCATATGTGATATAAAATGGGATGACAAGGTCAAGAATAGTGACTAAGAAATATAACAACACCACAGAAATTGAGACCATTTTAGCAAAGATAAAAGTAGGGTAGGCTAGACATGTTTTGAGAATGGATGAGCATCGGCTTCCAAAGAAGGTACTGTATGGTCAACTACCAAACTAGAAGCATTCAGTTAGACGTCCACTCTTACGATACAATGAGAAATTGAATGACAACTTGAAACGTCCCAACATTGATGCTTGGGCTTCCCTGACTTTCAGATCAAAGCGAAAGAACTGGAGTAAGACATACTTCATTATATTAAATGGTTTAGAAAACGGTAGACTGAAACACCGTGATCAGTTTCGTCAAGCTCTGAAGCAGAAACACGATCAAAATTCTGTTTTAACAAATTTCATCTGTCAAAGCTGGGCTATTATCAGACTTAAGAAAGCGCAAATGCAATATGTATTTCTTTTACCTGTTTCTCTGCACAATAACACCTGCTAGGATGCATAAGTATAAAACAATAAGCACTATCCAATGCTGACCCTCATTTATCGTTCACGATAGGAGAGTCCACCATATAAGATATATATAACTTTCGTTCCAGATGTGTTGATTTTGTAGGATAGGCATTTATTAATTTAAAATGAGTACAAAGCACTAATGTACATCTTCATATTACGATCCTCTGACTTCGGCATATTTGATGAAGCCTCTCAGGCACTTCGTGAAAGTTATCCAAAGTGATGGTTCCAGGACACTTATCTGACGTCATCTTTCACCTTCTCAATGTTTTCAAAACTACCGTTTTTTAAGTACTATTTCTTCTTGAGGAACAACCAAAATACGCAGGTTCCAATATCTGGAATGTAGCGATGGATAAGGAGCCATTTGATGTCTTTTGATACCTTTTTTTGCCAACACAAAACTTTGACATTACAGCTTCAAAACTGTCGTCACTTCCTGACTGCATTCTGAAATCTAAGCAGTGATTAAATGAGTGTATTCAAAGAGCTGTTTCGCATGTCCGGATGAATAAAAGTTGGCAGTTCTGCTCATGAGATATATAGTAATTATATACTGAAAGCACAATCTAGGTGAGTTATAATTCCTTCTGCTAACAAAAATCAAAACTTCTGGAATGCGCCTTTTTATAGACACACACACACATTATCTATATATATATATATATATATATATATATATATATATATATAGGATATATTTTTAATCCGGTGTTTTTATTTCTCTAAATGGTATTTTAGTTGATACTTGTCTTTGAAATAGAAGCATTGTTTTTTGTTTTTTTTTTATTTACTTTTATCATTGTGTATTATTTCTATCGGCATGCGCATCATTTTATTAAGTTTCTTTACGTCCGTGCACCGGAAAAATTATAGTTGTAATATATATTATTTAATATAGGACCATTTATTTTGAACACACTAAAATAACGCTTAATATGTATATAATGTATTTTAAAAAAAAAATAACCCTGCCTAACACACCCCAAAAAAAAAAAGAAATTAATTACTTAATATACTAAATGTCCTAGTATAAATTTGATATCCAATCGAAAAATGGCAGAAATATAAAACTTCATTAGATCTTCAGCCTATTCACAGAGCCAACGTGTTTTCTGTGCTGGAATATTTTAACGTGTGACTAAAGCTCATTTCTTTCATTTGCTTAGTGACTCTAAAGCTGCACTGATTTTCAAATTTTCTGCCACATGAAATGGGACCATATATCCCAAACTGTTCAACTAGAGGAAGTATCACTTCCAAGCGTTAAACTAAAGGTCAGAGTAAAAAAAAAAAATGCCTCTAGTCTTATGGATGAGATTATCAGATAGATATTTCTATATGGTAAGCGGGATTATTTATTGGTTACGTACAGTTTAAACAAAGTTATTTATTTTCTTCTTCCTATTCTGTGAGCCGCGTCCTTCCAATGAATGTGCGATCACTTTTGATTGTTAGCAGTTTTTCTCGTTTTTCTAAGGCCTTTGCCATTCATTCGAAAAAGCTAGTCTCTCGTTGCCTGAATATGACCTCTGAAGTTTAAGCTTTCCAAGACGTAGTTTCTAAATATGGGTCAAATGAATTTTAGCTGTCTCTTCTTGATCCTGTTTACAAAAAAGGGCTTTCTGTTTCTATTTCCTTCAAAACCTCCTTGTCGCTTACTTATTCCGTCCATTAAATCATCAGTATCCTTCTGAAGAAGCACATTTTCTCCTGAGTTCTCTCCTCATCTGTGGAGAGGTTGTCAAATATTCACTACTATATAAGAGGATGGATATCCAGAACTCTTTTCTTTTTGTCAAAATAAATCTTACATTTCCTTGCATGATATCAATTACATGAAGATTTGCGTAATTAATCAATATAATCGAAGTTCAATAGGCGAAATAAGTTAAAATTATAAGGGTCAAAAGTCATGCCAAATACTGTTGTTAATTTATTACCCAGGAGAAGAAATTTGTTTTTCTTAGCCAAATTATTCTATGGATTTTTTAGCGGCATTCAGCCGAACAAGTCAGAAATGATTATGTGGAATGTTCCCACTCTTGGACAAGCTCTATCAAGTTGACTTAAAAATAATACCGAAAAGTAGAAATAGTCTTAGTCTAAAAGAAGATTAGAGAATAGCAATGCAACTATACTGTATATGTAAAGATTAAGAAATAAATTATTTGCTTTCTGTCAATCGACAAAAAGACTAGGGAACATGGGATTTTTCGTAAAAGTATTATTTCATATTATAAACGAAATCTGGTTACTTGCAATTTAAATAATGACATTATAGATCAGTAGACTCAAATAATAATGCGGTCATTAAAGTACAATATTCCGAAAAAATAAGCAAGTTGAGGCACCATTACCAGATTTGCCATGCTGTTAAATACGTATTTCATTTTTTATTCAAGTGTTAAGCTTATTTCAGACCTGTTTAAAGCATACACTATATAACATACATTCGGATTACTGTTCTCATCTTCATTGTCAAATTCACAGTGTTTTGATCTTTGTAAACCCCGGCTGTCTTGACGTGATGTTCGGCGGAATTTCGACGAACCATTTATTTTATTCACCTGGGTAGATTTTTCTAGTCCCATATGCTGTACTTTTCGAGAGAATCACAAGGCACATTGGATAAAAAAGCGTTGGATAAAGTAATCCATTGTCTTTATCGAAAGAGTTGTGAGGTCTGTATCTGGCAACAGCAGAGGTGAACAAAAAAACAGATGTGAGTTTCTAAAAGGAAAATCATTAGAACTGAGATATCCAGAAAAGGCATGGCGCGTGGAACTAGACCAATCTACCCCGGTGGATGAAATAAAGGGTTCAGTTCGAAATTTCGAGATATATCAACTGAATACGGCCAGAGCGTACAACGACTGAAACATCGTAAATATTAAAATGAAGATGAGGACAATCGTCCGCCTTGTGTAAATCGTTACAGTACATCTGATATTTTTTAAACCGACCGGCTGTATTTTCTTCACGGGTTTGGGTTCAAAATAAAACTCTATTAGGTTTAACAGATTTGCAGTGTGTACAATATATTAAAATTAAAACTGTCAAAAAAACTTTAAACTGTAGTTAGATAATCCGAAATTCCGATAACATTTGTTCTTCGTATATATCTATTCTAATACACGTACCCAGACGCTCATATATATATATATATATATATATATACACACACACACACAATGGGGTAAATAAATATTCGCACACTTGAAAAATTGTATTTTTATAAATAAAACAAACAAATAAATAAATAAAACAAATCTCGGAACATTTTATGTTTAAAGACACATTTTAAAAATTTAAAATAATAATAAACATCAGTATTTACATTATGCGGACTATTGTCCTCATCTTTGTCACAACTTTTTGGCCGTTTGTACGCTCCGGCCTTCTTCAGGTGGTTACAATTTCGAACTGAACCCTTTATTTCGATCCCTGGGGTAGACTGTTCTAGTTCCACGTGCCATGTTTGATGGATGTCAGTTATCAGTTATCTCCTGCTAATTTTCCCTCTGAAAGTTCTCCACTGCCTTAACCGGGTATTGAACTCACACTCTTTGGCTTTGTCACTGGATCTGATTAATTCTTATTCTAACAGAAATTGATGCATTTTTTAAAATTCTAACTGATGGAAAAAGTATCCGTACAAATCAATTATTAGAATAAAATAATCAATTAATTATGAAAAAAGTATATTCTAGAATGTTTGAGTAATGTTATCACTAATTATAGTTAACGCTATTAGCCCTTATCAGAGCATTCTGCAATTTCTAGTCTTACGAGAAGGTTCTAATAATGCCTAAAGGTAAAGAATTGACTATTTCATAAAAAGAACACGTTTTGTCTCTTTGGAAAGATGGAACAGTTTCAGAACGATTTTTAACAACCTGCATATTCCTTTTACTACAATTGCTTCGTTCATTGCAAGGTTTAAAACTCGTAACAGCGACGAAAACCAAAGACGAACAGGTGCTCCGAGGAAGATTTCTCTAAGATCAGCAAAGATATTAGGACACCAGATCCAACAAAATCCACAGAGAAGAGCTGCAGGGACAACTTCGGGCATTAGGGATTAAAGTAACCAAGCGTACAATAGGTAATGAACTACACAAAAACAGTCTGAAATCACGCATCCCAAGGAAGACTCCACTCTTCTTGAAACGACACAGATGCTAGGGTAATATTCGTTAGAGAGCATAAGGATAAAGAATATTCGTTTTGGGAAAAAGTACTATGGACAGATGAAACTAAAATAGTTTTTTGGTCATAATTATCGAAATCATGTGTGGTGGAAGGACGGTGAAGCCTACTTACCAAAGAACAGATTGCCAACTGTAAAGTTTGGTGGTGGCAGTATCATGATCTGGGGCTGTTTTTTCTGCAAAAGGATTTGACAGATTATCAATAATAGATGGCATGATGAATGCCGAAATATACTAGAAAATCCTGCAAGACAATTTAATATGTTCTGTTGAGAGACATCGGCTACTTCCTGATTGGGTTTTCTAACTGTATAATGAACCTAGGTATACCGCTAGATCTACAAGTAAATGGTTAGCTGAAAGTAACGTTGAAGTCTTGCAATGGCCAAGTTAGTTCACAGACTTGAACCCAATCGAGAATTTATGCCGACATTTGAAAATTCAAATTGGGAAAAGAGTACCAACAAATATCAAGAATTTGAAGACAATATGCCAAGAAGAATGGGACAAAATACCACTCAATGTGTGCAAATCATTAGTTGAGACGTACAGGAATAGACTGCTAGCTGTTTACTTAATAAAGAATATTCCACAAAGTATTAAGTTAATGTGCATTTTGTGTTTTGTACGAATACTTTTTTCATCAGCTAAAATGAAAAAAAAATGCATTAATTTCTGTTAGAATAAATATTAATTGTTACTATTTTTTTAATAAAATGTATCTTTACACATAAAATGTATCAAAATTTGTTTTTGTTAAAGCTTTTATATTTATAAAAATACAATTTTTCATGTGTACGAATATTTATTTCCCCCAATGTGTGTGTGTGTGTGTGTGTGTGTGTGTGTGTGTGTGTGTGTGTGTGTGTATATATATATATATATATATGTGTGGAACGATCTCATGCTGTGTCAGTAGTAATCTCATCATTACCATGAGAACGCAAATCATTGTTTACCTTGCCGTGGTTCTCGCATCCCTTCAATGTGTATTTGGTCAGCAAACTCTTTTATTCAAGTTTTATTAAAGACAACTGTCAAGGCAATGCAATTAAAATTTTTATTCATTTTTTCTTGTATTTCTACAATTATTGTCCTGTCTGGACTTAGTGAGTAAAAACTGTCTCTATGCTTTACATATTCTCGCGGTTTCTTATAAAAGAGGCAGAGCTGCCCAAATTCACACTTGTATGTATCTCTGTGTGTGTTTGTATACTAAGTTTTAACGAATTAGTAGAATTTATTTATAATTCGATGTCATCGGTTATTACTTTAAACATTATATTTAGTGGATATACCTGTTTCAGTAGACAAGAATTTTTCTATACATGTCAAATCTACGTCTATCAGCGATTCGAGAGATTTAATAAAATTATTCCTATCTTGCTGGAAGGCCCATCATATCATTATTAAGATTCTCGAAGGCACTCAAAGACGTGTAATATTAAATACAACTTGTGTGCGTATATATATATATATATATATATATATATATATATATATGTGAAACATACTAGTAGAAAGCACAAACATTATAACCTAATAAGATGAAAAATAATGGAAGCCCTAATAATGAAAAAGAAAAATCCAAGTCTCAAAAATATTAACTGCGAACAAGGCCACAATGTGCTAATCGTATTCGGAAACCATCTCTATAACATAATAAAAACATACACAAACGCACGCACACATTTAAACGGTAAAAATAAAATCATCCTTGATAATGGTTAAAAGTATAGCCGGAAGCACTCGGAAGTATATAACATTTGAACAGTTTCTACACTCTGTGTCCCAGTTCTTGTGCGAACAAAGGAAAAATCAAATAAAAAGCTCAACTCTTGTACCTTGTCTGTCGTTTTCAATGAAACATGCATAAATGAAGGAATGCTGCCTGCCCACACACACACACACACATATATATATATATATATATATATATATTTACATAAGAAAAGGAATATAAAAATCATTATGTAGGTGTTTCTTATATTTTCCGTAATTCATCTGGCTTCTCAGGCTGATTGAAGTTTTTTTTTTTTGTTTTAATTAGACTTTACCTGTAGGCAATATAGGCATATAATACCAAAACATAAACACATGTCATGTTTCTAATTAAGAATATAAATCAATTTACGTGGCCCTTTGCGTGTCAATTCAAGTTTTCTCACTTTTTGAAGATTTTATTTTTTTTTTTTTTTAAATCTTTCTGAACTATATTCGTAAGGTTTGGCAGATTCTCTAATGAATTCAATGTAATTAATTTTATTTTCGAAAGATCTTCGTCTCCATTACGCTCTTTATTTCTGACCTCCTGACTGGACTTTGAAATCTATGTAATCATTGCTGCCAACAATATCATCAACTTTATTTTCCACATAATCATATGCCACTCCATAATCAGTTGTGTAATCATTAGATATTTAATGTCTGATATGGCGGTGAATGTCCGTCAGAATTGTAACAAATAGAGAAATGACTTTCAGTAAAAAACAAAAAAAACGTTACTACTGACAATTGCAAAGAATATTAAGCTAGAATAATTAAGAAACGATGGAGTTTGAAGTAAAATAGGAAGAGGAAGTAAACTTACAGTTACGAACGGAGATAGTTAAACTTTGATACACATAAATAGGACAGAAGTTATGGACAATAGAAATTTACGTTGTTATAGCAAAAGTGCCTTCCAAAATCTAAGCATAGTATTAAGATATGTCGTTAGAAACAAAGAAAAGATAAGTGTTTTTACAAAGATTGTAAAACGCGACGCCGAAATTCGAACGAGCTTTGGATTAGCGAAAGATGAATTCAAAAAGATAAAATTTCTACTAAAATCCATTAGAAAGAAATGCAATAGTGCACAATCTGTATAATACCAATCCTCTTGTATGGCAGTCGATGCTGGATAAAATGCTCACAGATAAAGTGAAAACGAGAAGCAAGAGGAATTTACATTTAAAGTTTCTGAGAATACCACGAACGGTGCGCACACCAAAAATGTTTTAAGATGAAAACAAAAATGGAAAAAAAAGACAATTATATTCCGTGTCAGAAAGACACGGCATGCACCAGATCTCATGTCTTACTGGCAAATGCTCTAGAATCTTCCTCTTTCACGACATAAGCATCTCTACATCTGAGCTAGTTTCTAATATTTTCTAGACAACATCTCTCAATAACACTGACAATGTGATCATCTCTGCATACTCGTATCGTAACTTGCCCGAAGCACCAACGCCAGATCGCAGATGAAATGCAATATATTGGATATTACTTCAATAACAATGAAAGTAAAATCGAGGTGGAAAATATGCTTCAAGTAACTAATCTCAGATGCTGGAAGCAAATTAATATGTTGCTTTTCATTAACTTACTCGTTTCCTTCGACACTTCTGGAAATATTGATAAAAAATGTAATTAATATTGTGTTTTCGAACTGATGCCGTTCAATACAATACTCAGTAAGCATTATGGCATGATAGTGTCGAATATAGCAGTTGTATTCTCAAAGAATATGATATTCCAAGATATATAAGAATATTTTTCAGTTTGAAAGTCGTCATTATATTAGCAACAATAGTCATTTTTAAATACACATACTATGTCTCTTTTATATATATATATATATATACATATATGTGTGTGTGTAATTGTTTTATATATATATATATATATATATATATATATATATATATATATGTGTGTGTGTGTAATTGTTTTATATATATATATATATATATATATATATGTGTGTGTGTGTGTAATTGTTTTATATATATATATATATATGTGTGTAATTGTTATATATATATATATATGTGTGTGTAATTGTTATATATATATATATATATGTGTGTGTGTAATTGTTATATATATATATATATATATATATGTGTGTGTGTAATTGTTTTATATATATATATATATGTGTGTGTGTGTGTAATTGTTTTATATATATATATATATGTGTGTGTGTGTGTGTAATTGTTTTATATATATATATATGTGTGTGTGTGTGTAATTGTTTTATATATATATATATATATATATATATATATATATATATATATATGTGTGTGTGTGTGTAATTGTTTTATATATATATATATATATGTGTGTGTAATTGTTTTATATATATATATATATATGTGTGTGTGTAATTGTTTTATATATATATATATATGTGTGTGTGTAATTGTTTTATATATATATATATATGTGTGTGTGTAATTGTTTTATATATATATATATATATGTGTGTGTGTGTAATTGTTTTATATATATATATATATATATGTGTGTGTAATTGTTTTATATATATATATATATATATATATATATGTGTGTGTGTGTAATTGTTTTATATATATATATATATATATGTGTGTGTAATTGTTTTATATATATATATATATATATATATATATATATATATATGTGTGTGTGTGTAATTGTTTTATATATATATATATATATATGTGTGTGTGTAATTGTTTTATATATATATATATATATATGTGTGTGTGTAATTGTTTTATATATATATATATATATATATGTGTGTGTGTAATTGTTTTATATATATATATATATATATATGTGTGTGTGTGTAATTGTTTTATATATATATATATATATATGTGTGTGTGTGTGTAATTGTTTTATATATATATATATATATGTGTGTGTGTGTGTAATTGTTTTATATATATATATATATATATGTGTGTGTGTGTGTAATTGTTTTATATATATATATATATATATGTGTGTGTGTGTGTGTAATTGTTTTATATATATATATATATATATATGTGTGTGTGTGTGTAATTGTTTTATATATATATATATATATATATATATGTGTGTGTGTGTAATTGTTTTATATATATATATATATATATATATATGTGTGTGTGTGTAATTGTTTTATATATATATATATATATATGTGTGTGTGTGTAATTGTTTTATATATATATATATATATATGTGTGTGTGTGTGTGTAATTGTTTTATATATATATATATATATGTGTGTGTGTGTAATTGTTTTATATATATATATATATATATATATATATATATATATGTGTGTGTGTGTAATTGTTTTATATATATATATATATATATATATATATATATATATATGTGTGTGTGTGTAATTGTTTTATATATATATATATATATATATATATCGGTACTTACTGGAAAGTGCTCAGTATAAATGATAGACTTGACACATTTAGTTCTATTGATGCTAGTTGTTGACCCTGGGCTTCACGCACTTGCGTTCTGATATATATATATATATATATAGGGAGGGAGGTAAAAGAATATCTGTGAAAGAACAATACGAATAAAGACAAGAGGAACAACGCGTTTCTTCTCCCGAGGGTCTTAACAAGTCAAAAGCAAGGATTTTGTTTTGTAAAACGTATTTATATACAAGAGGGAAAATGATATATATATATTTTTTCCAAATTTATAAGTTTAGGAACACTCATAAGTATTCATTAAAATAGCTGAAATGTCAGGCAACCTATGGAGGACATAATGTGATTCTGTCAAATATATAAGTGGAAATGATGTCAACATCAAATGGTAACAGTGTTCCATGCTTTAGCGCAATGTACAGGCCACTAACATTCACTTGAAGAAAAAAAAACATACTGTCGCCGCTCAATGTTGATCTAAGCGCCCAATTTTATAATTTACATAGGCCCTATCCGTGATTTTGAGAATGTTTAGCCACGAATATGGTAATGGTAATATTAGCCCTTTACATACAAAGAAACATTTCTCTCTACTGCTTTCATTTGAAATTTTGAAAATCATTCTCTTAAAAGTAACTTTCAGGGAAAATGATATACTCTATATCATATATATATATATAATCAAAAATAATTTTACAAAATTTGCGGGCGGATTTCTCGCACCAAAACAAGGACAAATCCATATAAACATGTTTCCGCAAAAAAAAGGTTGGAATAGTATGTTTTATTGTGCATTTAACAGCGTCTACCCTAAACTTTAATCGTAATATTTCAAAAGCCAAAGAATTGCGAACATATGTTTATATGAAATCAGTCCTTGTTTTGGGGGTTAGAAAACCACCCAAAGTTTTTAAATGTATTTCCGATACACAAACACTATATATATATAGTGTTGAAAAATATCAGACTGACGAAGAACTATAAAATCTGATCTTTGGTCAATATTGTATTAGTACACATTCGTGTTTCAATGTATGTATCCCCCATACACACACACACACATTATATATATATATATATATATATATATATATATATATATATATATATATATATATATATATATAGATGTGTGTGTGTGTATTAGAGAAAGATCTGAATATAACGTCATTTGGTGTCCGCTTTGATATTTACATGCTTCGCATTGTGTACTTACAACCATAAATATGGCACGTCTTAAAATTTCATTTTAACGTGTCCGTATGAGTGATAAAAAAAATGTTTGCAAAACATACCACTTCCAAACTATGATCATGTGTGGTCTTACCTGATCTAATTAATGTGTATTTCTAAATAAGCCCAACTGACTTGTCCGAAATGTTTATTATCGGTGAACATATCCTTAACAAAATTCATCATTCAATGTATATTATCGAGGAAGCTGAGTAATATAATTTAAAGTGATTAAATATTGGACAATTTTATTTTTATATTATTTTTTAGATTAATCAATGTATTATATTTTAACCATAACGGGTTTTAAGTTTAACCGATTTCTTTGAATTTTTCAAATTATTAGATCAAGAATGTTGGAACATGAAATGAGCATTTCTTTCAGGAAAAGTGATATTTGAAAAATCCCTGGTGCATATTTACATTTTGGGTTGATTCGACAGCAACACGATGCAATTTTCAGTGTAATTATGTTACTTTATCTTTTACTAAGTGTGAAATACATTGGATCGAAATTGTGTTTGAATGTATTCATATGAAAATTATTACTTCTATAATCCTGATACGTTCTTTTTCTACATTGGTGTCAAATTTCCCAATATACTGTAAGTAACAGTTGTTGCCGCTTATATATACAGGCGCCGGATTTATATATAGTTTTTCTTTCTGATTATATCCATAATAATTTTTGATGTTGTAATTATTTTTATATTAAGATTGGTTGAATTTCTTTGGGTAGTAGATGTTAAGTTGTTGACAGGTAGAATTATATGACTGGTTATATCTAGATTTTAGATGCATTTCTCTTAGCTTTGTTGATGAAATAATGAGGATATTTGAGGATTTAAGTGTGTTTTTGATACATATTTCTTATTTCTTATTCAGGTACATAATGGCAGTGGCATATATTTAGTACACTTAAACGGAATCCTATAATTTTTTCAGGTCTTATTCGGTTGCGTTTGTGAGTATAGAAAATAAGGCCAGTCTTTTTGGTAGATTTACTGCAAACCTCCAACTGAAGATCATGATTTGTTCTATGTAGCATAATATCAAAGGAAAGTGAGTTTTTACTAGTCTCAGATTCAAAGGTAAAATCTATTTTGTTTTCGATTAATTAATATCGTGTGGATATATTAATATCTTCTGTGTATCTGAAGTAAGAATTGTACGTTAAATATTTCTGAAAATCAGCAATCTGATATTTCTTACTCATTTTAAACCAGGTAATTTCAACAACAATCTATCGGTACTTTATATATATATATATTAGTTAACTGATTTAAAAAAATTTTCGCTACACAGTAATAACCATTTTTCAAAACCTGAAGCTAAAAACTAAAAGAATCGAATAAAACTGAAGCTAAAAACTGAAAGAATCGAATAAAACTGAAGCTAAAAACTGAAAGAATCGAATAAAACACATACAGTACAATGGAAATTAAGAAAAAACTGCTATAATTTGTAGTTCATCAAATGGCGCATGTCCTTTGTGCATACATGACAAATTATATATTACTATTTTTATAAAAAAATAAAAAAATTACTTAATCAGAGAAATTGAGTAGTTTTTTGCCGTCATTGTCAAAGATTTTCTTTAAATAATATTTAAAAATGAAATTAAAAAATGGTATCTGGTAATATGCATACTTATATTTGATATGAAATAGTAATTTTTAACAATTTAAGTAATTCTATTACATTTACTTATTTTTAAAAACAAATATAGTGAAATTAAGATTACAAGTCATTTAAATTTGTAGTTAAATAAAATGTATTCTAACACAAACATACCCAGAAAGAATCTTTATGTATACAATTACGAAAAAAATGCCGAAAAACTTAATAAAATAATACGTTGGGTAAAACAAGAAACACAATGTCACCGTTAATAAAAACAAAAAACAAAACAAAAACAAACACACGACATGCATTTAACGGATGTCAGAATTCGTTGAAAAATTCCAATATTTGCTTGAAGATGAAACGCAACTAATTCTTTTAATTATATAATTAAATTTGAAGTTTTTAGCTTCAGTTTTTGAAACATCGTTATTACTGTTTAGCGATAAAGACATATTTTCAATCAGTTAATTTATAATGTTTATGCTTTGTAAATTTACATTGAGCACGCTTTTGTGAAAATAAATATCAATGAGAACACCCGATTATATATCTTACTCTTCTTTACACACACACACATATATATATATATATATATATATATATATATATATATATATATACATACATACATACATACATACACACAAACACCATATAACCGAATGTATTAAGTCAATTTCGTGGTTAGATTAATGAGGTACATGTTTTATGTATTTGATATAACTATATTATAGAGTAAGTCTGTGCATACCTGCTTAAAAGTTTCGTCTGGCATTTAATTTCATGATTTCCTTTGAAATTGAGTCAATTACTTTTCAATCATCTGTTACGAAAAAAAACTCTTCTGTTGCTTGAGATAAGGTAGTCTACAATGCTATTAAGTTTGGAATGTTTTTTCTCAGCGAAATTTATAAAACTATAATTGATGAGTTGAAAATGCGAACATCAAAAATTACTCTATCAATTTGTATTTACTGACAGTTTTGACAGGGCAAGAATCATAATTACAAAAGCTTTTCCTGGATCGCCCTTGTATTGACAAGCAGTCTTCAGTGGTTAATTAATAGTGAATTTTAATTAGCATTGTATCATTTTTCCATTTCAACTGTCATAAACCGATTTATCAATGGAATATAGAAAGGGAAATTAACATTATCTTCAAAATAAATTGCTAAATTCTAAATTCCTCCTGATTAAATGATCATCTAGTGTTTTGATTAAAGCAAAATACAAATTGAAGGGAAACTGCCATTAATTAGAGGTTTAGACGATTTAAAGGAATTTCCATCTATATAATCACAAATTTCTGTAAAATTATATAAATAAATAATTAGTAGCCTCACCCAATTAACAAAGAACTTACCAATTGATAAAATGATTGATATCCTCAGTTTAGTTTTAAATCTGTTTTATTTGGTTTGAAATCGTTTAAGACGTCATCAATCCTGGTGGGTTTTCAGTGTTTTATTGACTAATCGTTTACTTTATTTTGTTTGTTTTTCTTAGGGGTACACACAGACACACTCGTATATATAATTTGGAACAGTCCACTCATCAGGAGCTTTCATTTATTGATTAGAGATTTCTCATTTTTCTTAAAGGTACATCTTGATGTAATTCATTTATAAGCTACTTATCAAAATGTTATTATTGGATACCATTGCATATGTTTTTTGTGTAACTCTTTCTATTCCGCTTTCGGTTCTGAGTGTTAAACGTAACTTAACAATGTTATTTTCGTTATGACAAAAAGAAATCCCTTTTCAGGAAAAAATATTTTCTCAGATATTCTGGTGTTTTCAAAAGCTGGGGTTATTTTCGGAAATATGTTGATATATTTTTTTATTTGTTTCTTCTTTCATAATCACACACACACATACATATATATATATATATATATATATATATATATATATATACATACATATCTATTTATATATCCACCCATTTATTTATATTTATATATTATTCGTACACTTATCAATGTTGAATAATTTTTATCCATTTCTCGAAATCTAACGTCCTTATGATGCCAGTTTTTATGTTGGTAAACACAAAAAAGAATATAACACTCAAATTTAACAGGCTAATTATTCAAAATAGGAAGAGACAGAATTATTCGTACAGTAGAAAATATTGTTTTAAATTGATTGATTCATGTGAGTGTAAGTAAATTACATAATTACTTTATCGTTAAAGTCTTATAAAATATTTATTCAGTAAAATATTTTAGATAATTCCAGCAAACGACATCACGTTGTGTATAGAATGCTACTATTGTTATTCTTATGTTAACAACAGGATGGGGAAGACAAAGAAACTTAACGTTGACTTGAGACAGAGAATTATTGTACACACACACACACACACACACACACACACACATATATATATATATGTGTGTGTGTGTGTGCGAAAGAGGAGGAGACGAGAGATAGAGTATTTAGGCCGATAGATTTAACATGGTAGCTCATAACACCATATATTTTAGGCAGGGCCACCTCGAGCATGTCTGGTTATGACACTTATGACTTAGTAGTAATTTCGAAGTTCTCTCGGCGCCCCATACATTCCACCTTGTGCCATATCTATCAACGCTTAGAAAATCATTATGGCACCTGGAAGTGACGTAATGCTTAGCAAGCTTTTCTTGCTAGAATTATTACAATTGAGTAGTGAGTTCGGTACTTACTGGCTGCCTCATACTTTCGGCTTTGTCAGCCATCTAACCAACGCTTGGAAAAATCACCATATATTTATTTATAATGTTCAAAACTATTAAACGTTAAGAAATGTGTAATTTTAAATGTAATTTCTATTTCAATAATGAAAAAGATAATTTAAAATCATACGGACATTTTATGTCACTTCTCATCTCAAAGTTTTGTTTCTCTGTGATAACCGATACTGAGTCTAAACTAAGATTTTTTTTTTGTATTTCTTGAGTCGTGGAATATCCCTCTTGTCGATTACATTCATATTCTTCTGAAGAGGTAATTTTTTTTTTTTTTTTATATATTTTTACAAAAAAATCTCTCGGTAGAATAATTATTTTTCCGTCAAAATGTTCGCTGCCAATTATAAAGATGACTTCCTTTTGTGAACAGGATTCTTTTATTTTTATGAATATATTTTCATCTAATTAGACTAATTGAATTTGCTTGTACTCAAATAAAATTGAAAGATACGCCGAGGAGTTTTTCACGTCTTTTGTATGCCATGCGTTTGCACAGGTTTTTATATCTGTTCAAACAATTAAAATCTGAATGGTTACAAACAATACATACGATATAAATACGATATGCATGTAAATGCATATATATATATATATATATATATATATATATATATATATATATATATATATATATATAATATGTATGTGTATATATGCATGCAGGTATATTTTCATAGAGAAACTGAATAAGATACAGAGTAAAATGAAGATGGATAAAAAGAATTCATAAAAAAACAGTTATAAAGGAAAAAAGACAGAATTTGAAGAAAGAGAAAGCGAAAAAGATGAACAGTCTTAGATATATAAAGAGACAGATCGTAATAAAAAAAAATGAACTGGAATAGACAATTTATGTGCGTGGACTTGGTTTGACGTTTTATTAATTCTAACACATACACGTGAGCTGTCGATTCATTAAACAAGAATAACCATCTTTGACAAGTTTTTTTTTTCCGTCCTTCTCTCCATCCATATATATTCACAGCTAACATAATATGCCTAGATATTTTGATTTGTGTAGTGTGAGGTAATGTTCGGAAATTAAGGCTGTAAAATGTCCTAGAGATCTATTTTCCTTCTGGATTGTTATCTTGTTGCGTAAGATTCACTCATGTGCACATTCCCCTGAACCACCCATCATCAAATAGAACAAGATTAAATTTCTAGTGAAATAGTAAACCTGAGATATTGAGGATAGTATCATCCTGATTCGCAATATAATCCTTGGAGATATAATCGATGGGATATCGCACATAATTTAAGGTCAAATGAAGTAATCTAAGAAGATAAAAGGAAAAAAAATGTCTACAAAAATCGGATATATTGAGTACCCTATATAGGAAAAACCTATCTTAATCTTAAAATGTTAAGTGGTATCATTATTCGATGTTTAGTGCGTTATGCTTCGGATAAAATTAGAATCTCGAATATTTGGGGCAATATTTCAATGTCGACATGAGTAACAGCCTTCGTTTTTGTCAAAAGAAAATTTTTAGTGTAAAGAACTTTGTTGCTATGATTATATATTCTATAAAACTAAAGAATATTTTCCAGAAATATTTATAAATGCTCATAATGAAAATTTATTTCTTCCCGTATTTTCAACTTAGAAACCTATTACATATTACAACAGAATCTTGTAAATTTCATATCAGCGTTTTTTTAGGTCTCATGTTTATTCATCACCTTTTTAAAGGCATTTAGCCCCAATCAAGGTAATAAAGCCAATAAGACCTAAGGGGTTACTGAGTGTTAGAGAAGATGATAAAAATATACTATTAAGGAGAGAAGACAATAACAATAAAAAAGACAAGAATTTAACAGACAGGAGATATCTAATTTGAGTAGAATATAATTCTTTCATGCATATTTGAATGAAAATTTGCGATGGCGAAATAACTATCGCATATGTGAATAAGCCGCATTCGTCCAGTGAAACACATTTGGCCATGAGGAATCTTCTCTGAACGGTTATTGATGCAAATATCGTAAATTAAATATCTGAAGGTCGCTAGCTTCAACTTTATTTCGCTATTTTTTTTCTCATGCGTAGAATTACCTTTATTTCGAGGGCCCCATCCACAAATTACTGCTTAATACTGTTACTCAGTGGACGAAGCATTGATGTTGTGTTGCCCGAAGTCCTTTTTCTTTTTGTTTTGTGCATCTAATATTTTCTCATAAACATCTAAATGACTAGTGGCCGTAATAAAATATAAAAAGGCCACACCAAATATTGTGTACAAGCAGAAGTACCCGGCGTTTCCCGGGACAACATCATTGAAATGATATTTAATTTAGTTTCTAAATAATTTATTTCCGGAATGTAAGACTCGCATACAAATTAACAAGCATCTAGTAAAAAATAAAAAAAATAAAAAAAATCATATTTTTAAGTATTCGACTATTAAAAAGATATTTATTTTTATACAATATTCTTAGCTTTTTCAGTGGATCCTTAGATGTAAAGATTTCCTCTACATCCAGTTCTGAAGTATCCAACATACAGTTGTCTATGTGAAAATCAGCCATCTCTAAAATGCAATCCAGACACTGTGAGTGATTGACCTTGTGATTTGTTTATTTACATTGCAAAGCTAAGTTTCAATTGAAATTGCAGTCTCTTAAAATTGAACCTTACATCTGTAGGAATCAAGTGAATTTTTGGTATATAGGCATCTACTCTTCTCCGACAATCAGAAAGAAGTGTTGCTTCAATAACCCAAGGAATCATTCTATTCACTATAATTCCTGTACCGTTACAGATTTTTGAAGGGTCAAGATTTCGTTGTAGCCTTATTGGAGAGCCAATATTCAGATCTGTTCATTGTGTTGGTAATCCAGATAAAACAAAAGGATTGTTGAATTTTGTTTTATAATTGACTGCATCCAACTGGTATCCACAGATTTATAGGTGTGGTAACTTCTAGGGATCATGTTCAAAATTGAATTGAGAGTGGTATTTTGGTGCTACATTTGTACTCTCAAACAACCATTTACTATTTTGATAATGAGCATTGATATTTGGAAGGACTTTGGCAGTAAACTCCAAATTTGATGGTACTAAATTAAATATGATTTATGGATAAATGAAACTAGCTGTGAATTGGGACTCTCTCGTCTACCATAGTAAATTGATTTGATGTTTTACCTGCATGTAGGTATGCTCTAGAATCTCATCTCATTTAGTACGTTTTAAAATGACGGAGGATTTGCCTGAAGTCACCAGAAAGAAGCACAGGTATTCCACTCATCAGGGAATCATTTTCCCTAATGTCCTTTAGTGTTCTATCCAAAGCTTCAAAAGTTCTTTTATGGTTCATTATGCATTCATTGCAAACAATCAAGTAACACCTTTCGGTAAATTGTGAAATTTAACAATGCTTTCGTATATTGTACATAGGATTTTAATTTCTTTTCAGATTCAGTAGAAGTTTGAATGTTGAATGCACTGTCCTATACCGGATAATAATATAGCGGAAATCACTGATGAATCGTTTGAAAGTGCAATATGTTTTTGACTTTTTACCTTGGCCAGTAGTATGGTGGTAACAAATATTTTTCCTTTCCACCAAGTGTATCTAAGAAGAATATTCCCTATTTCTAAATATTTTTCCTTTCCACCAAGTGTATCTAAGAAGAATATTCCCTATTTCTAAATATTTTTCCTTTCCACCAAGTGTATCTAAGAAGAATATTCCCTATTTCTGGTATCTGACAACATCTACAATTGTGCCATAAGCTATTTTCTGGTCAGGTAAAAGTTTTGTCTCGTTTTCTTCCAAGTATCTTATCAATGAATATATATTCAGTTTCTCTGACCACTGGACTTGTTAACGCATTCTTATTTCCTCTTGCTCTTCTTTTGTAAGGCCATAAGTAGTTAGATTAGTTCCTCCCATGGTTATGATTCTATTTTCAATGTCGATGAATGTTTTATTGTTGAGTCTATCATATATATATATAATAGATTTTCATTACAGAACAGATTGGTAAAAATAATATCAGATACTATAAAGTCTGAATGTATAACATTCAACTATTCATAATAAATCATCTTTGAGACGCTTTAGAAGAAACTAACAATGCCTATAATATAGTTGTACATATCAATGGTTATATATATATATATATATATATATATATATATATATGAATATATTTGGAACGGTACAGAAGCGTATTAAGGCATTAAAAACAAGAAATTTTATATTATGGACCATGATAGATTTAAAATAAAACAAACACCAGTCGACCGGTTTCGTCCCCTCTCATCAGAACTGTTAACGGGGAAATTATGAGGAAAAGAAAAGAAGTCTGTAATGCATGACATGAATGATTGGACAGGAAGAAATAAATTATTATAAAAGTTATACCAACCAAGATGCTAGAAACGCAGCACAGCAAGTCCAAGCAAACAATCTCTTTGTTTACAAAGAGTAGGTTGCCTGAACCTGATGTAAAGTGTCTCTAACACCTTAAGATGGAATAGCGAGTGCGAACTGGCCAAAACAGAAAACCAGTTCACACTGAAATTCAACGCACAAGTAGGATTCTTTATAAAGTGATCCGCAATCGAAGACCCATACGTGTTACGAATGGTATCACCCAAAGAAAATTTTTTATTCAGTATTATAGCAGGTACGTGTTGTTTAATTCTAACGTCCGACCGCTGTGTCGTTCTACCTATGTAGTCGCATCCACAACTACATTTGAAATGATAAATAACAGAGTTAATATGGTGGGTGGGGTAGAACATCTTTACACATAGATGAAAGTACGGACTTAGTTTGAAAAACAACACGAACATTGGCTGCAAAATAACACTGATGTGAACTCCATGAAATACGCTTGGCGAAGGATTCACTAATGCTACCCAACCACGGCAAACGAAGATAGACCGAACATTTACCCACTGAAGCAGGTTTAATTTTGTTAAACCTGGCAGTTTCATCTCGAATAACTGAGTGAACAATGTTCAACGGATAACCATTGTTCACAAAAATCTCAGTTAAGGAACTGATTTCATGTTTCAAAGTGTCATCCGAACAAATCATTAGGGCCCTATGTGTCAGGGTCCTAATCAAATTAAACTTTTGTCGTTTAGGACAAAAGGAGTCCCATCGAGTATATAATCCAGTAAATGTAGACTTCCTGTAAACTGATGTGATGAACGAGGAAGTGTTCAACAGTGTTCATCCTGCCCTTAAATTCACAGTAGATAAGGAGTTCAATGGTTCATTGCCCTTCTTAGATGTTCTTGTGTCATTTCTTTTCTTTTCCTCATAATTTCCCCGTTAACAGTTCTGATGAGAGGGGACGAAACCGGTCGACTGGTGTTTGTTTTATTTTAAATCTATCATGGTCCATAATATAAAAGTTCTTGTTTTTAATGCCTTAATATATATATATATATATATATATATATATATATATATATATATATATATATATATATATATATAATGAGCATTATAATTTGTGCCGTGGAGAAGTTACAGGACCAAAGTGTCAAGAATGTGCTTAAAGGGTTCTGATATAAATCACAGAGAAACAGAAACTCAAAGTTTACAGTTTAAAAGCGATCTAAGTTCTCAGAGATGACGCGCACACACACACACACACACATATATATATATAATATGTTTATAATTTTTATGTCTGTAGTCTTCCTGTATCAATTACGACTGAATGGCTAGTTCGAGCCTCACTGGGTGTGCCATATTATTAAACTTGTTGCAAAACTAAGCTATGATAAGTAAATGACTATTTTCATTTGAAAGTATGGAAAGATTAATGGGTATTTCTTTATTAATCCTATATATATATATATATATATATATATATAAACTTTAATATTTTTTGTTGGCTACACGTATTTGAATAGACGCTCCGTTTATTTTAAACATTTTATTTCGTTTAACGACCGGAATAGGCGAGAAATATTTTTAAAGCAATTGCGCTCTCTGTCAGGACAGGTATCTGCACCCCACTTTGCAGGAGAAAACTTAATTTGACCTTATATAACTTTGACCACAGAACTACGAAACAAGGCTATCTTTGATATTAAAGCACAATTTACTCCTTCACGTATTTCGAATCACATAACTGCTTATTTATTTTTTTTATCCGAAACTAAATAAAGCAACTTCGAAATAGTTTCGGAGTTATCATTTAGTAATCCGGCAAATATGCATTTCATCTATCGGCCTGAATATGCGATAACTTTTGCTAAATTAAAATGTCCCTTCCGTCTAATCAAATATGCGTAACAACTAAAAAATAACATACTAATTAATAAGGATCTATATGGAAAAATGTATCAAACTAATATATATATAAATAAATCAACACTTAGAGGCGACAGTCTGTTTCATGCTATATGCACTCGTCAGGCCTGACAATTGCATATAGCATGAAACAGACTGTCGCCTGTAAGTGTTGACTTCTATGTTCACTTTTATATTTATAACACGCTCTATCTCTGATATTGAGCACTTTATCCCATAAATATAGCACACCTTAAGACTATATTTCTTTATATATATATATATATATATATATATATATATATATATATATATCATGATGTAACAGCAAAATTGTCCAAACCGTGTAAAAGTATCGGCTAATTGGCCATCCCTCAAAGCTTTTAAATTCTAAAGAACCAGTAAACTAAATGAGTCTCTTTTTTACAGGTTTTCTCATAGGGCGTTTCGTCATCTTGTTAGCATTTGTCTCAAGCCTCACTAAAAATATTTTGCGTTATTCAGCTACAAATATGACAGGTTAAAATCGTTTTATGTCTGCCCCACAATATCTTAGCAATAGTGAAAGGCCTACAGTAATGGTACCATCGTTCATACTCTGGTTTCCATCTTCAAATTCCATTCTAGAACTATCACGTGAACGGTGAATATTTTTTTAAAAAAAAAAGGAAACAATAGAGAGGAAAACTGTATCAGGAGGTCACAACTGCAAGAGAGATCATCATTTCAACTTAGAGCTAAATACATTCTTATTGATCAATGTAGAGTTCAAAAACCAGGGAGAATTCCAGTAAAAAATGGTTTATAGCTTAATCTAATAATTGGATAATTTTACTATTACACGATTAGCACACTTTTTCTGTTATATCCTCTGTGTGTATATATATATATATATATATATATATATATATATATATATTAATGCAAATATATCATTTGCCACTTATCTGATTTATGTTATATGCAACAAATGTACTCCAGAGTTTCGTAGAAGAAAGTTTGCGTCCTCGTGTCCACTTGCTAAAAGGTATTAGCAATTATCAATCAGTCATATCTTTTTACTTATTTTCATGTTAAATAAAAAAAAGAATCACAATTTTGTTGGTATTGGTTTTTCGTGTGTAGGATGTGAGGGTTATTTCTTCTAATGATAATAATTTTCTCTCCTTATAATCTCCAATGATTATACTTTCTTTTTTTATTTATCGGCTAGGAAGATAAAGAGATGATGTAAGAATGTTATATCCGGTGTTGGATATGAGAGACCACATACTTATTGATCCGGGAATATTCTGATAGTTTCGTTAATAAGTGTAATTGTCGCATTTAGGCTAATGAAAATCAAAGGAAGATTGTTGAAAAGCTACTACATCCACAAAACTTCACAGTTTGGCGTGTATGTTTTGCTAGCGGAATCCATTTTCGTAATAGGCATCGATAGCTGACATGTTTTTTTTTATCATTAATCATTTACCTGGATCAATTTGCCAAAGATTTAATTCAAATCGTAAAAAGAGAAACGAATGTATCATTAGACACTTAAACTTAATTGACAATTAAATTCTGACCATATTATTAGAACACACGCACGAATATATATATATATATATATATAGAGAGAGAGAGATATTATTAGTGGTAAATATACATATATATGCAAAATCCACAGGTGCATATACACACATGTATATTTTTTTAATAAAAAATTCCGAGAGGATATAATCCAGGTAGAACTCAATGTCCAGGACAGAGTAAGGATATAATAACAAGGCTTAAACAATAATATTCCCTGGTCATAATTTATTCCATTGGAAACGTAAATACGATCCAATTCATCAGACCTACAAATTCAAAAAGAAAACAGAAAAAAACTACTCCGGAAATAAAAATAGAATTTAGAGAGAGTGTAAGTATGAGAGTGTGGGACGAATGTTAGTTCATAAGAGAGGGGTTTAACAGAGAGGGTTATTTAAAAACTAGGTGTGAGTGGAAGCGGGGGTAATGATTGTTGTCGGATGTCTAATACAATAAAGATACATTTCGTGGTGACATACACACACCATGGCCGATCAAATCTTAAAGAAGGAGGGAGAGGTAAGGAAAGAAGTGGTGGGAAAGAAAGATGGGGCGGGTGAAATTAAAATTGCAAGGGACGCTGTGTAATTGAGAAAATTTAGAAAATTTGACAAAAATAATATCGACTGCAGGTTACAAATCAAATATAAACAATAAATATGACGATTATCTAATCTAGCGAGGACCTATATTTTTATGTTCAAAACCCATGCAAATACATACATACACAATAACTTATACACGTATATACATACACATCGCCGTGTACCTACATACACACATACATATACCCATGTACACATACCCATATATCCACATATTCACACAAATACATATACATACACACACATATGCACATATACATATATCTGATTCAATATCTCTGATACTAAGCGCTTTCTAATAATTACCGCGCAAATAATTACACCTACATATATACATATACACACACCTCCGTATTTTTTTTTCACTTGGTCTTGGATTTTCTTAGTTTTATTAATAAATATTGTTCCATTATTTGCCTTTTTAGTCAGTTTTACTCTGACCATTCGTCCTGCGCTTTTGCTGTCGAAAGTGCATTGTGTGTTTCTTTATTTTATCTTCTAAGGTGAATATTTGTTTGCTTTTTGACCATCTTTTGTTCTCTATTGTTGTAGCGTTTGTTGGAACTTTTTTGTGTTTGTGTACTGTGGTGAGGCGATGACCAAATCTCAAACGGAAACGCCGTCTCCAAGTCCGTCTGCGTGGAATTCGAATAGGACAAAAAAGATGAAGCCTATTATAATCAAATGAAGGAGGATTACCGTGATTTGTCCATGGTAATGTGTTGTCTCGAGTAATGTGCATTGAACGCGGTGACAACAAGGACCATCTCCCTTCTAACGTCTGATATCAAATCACGAAAAGTTGTCGGCGTCAGCAGGGAGGCCATTGAAGAGGCACTAAAATGTCTAAAAATGGTCCTGAAGATTTTATCAAAACGTTCAAATGCGATGCATGACATACTGCTAGTTTATGAAGAAGCGAAGCAATTAGCAGGAATCATTTTGAGGTCAAAAACTCTACGTTTGCAACCCGAATACATGGGTACACTTCGAACAAGAGTAACATTACACGGTGTACCCATTGATATTAAATATGATCACGTGTGAGCCTTCATTGCCATGTAAGGCCAAGCAGAGGAAGTAATTCGGATACTAAGTAAAGCTGGTGTGCCCATTGGGGACTTTTCCGATCAAGTAATACTGGACAGGCTAAAGCTTCAAGAAATTCCTGATATTTTAATGTGCAGACACGAAAATCTTTGTTGTAGTGGAAGGTAGAAGGCCGCACTGTTGGTTGTGCGGCACCGTCGGTCTTATGGCCTAAATGTGTCCCGGTCTAAAACCAATGCCCGAACCGGCCACTACATCCAAGGTGGCAGTGGCGACAGACAAGCCCTCCGAATACACTGACGGAGCAGGTGAATGGAAGTAGGTTGTAAAAAATGGGTCGAAAATTGTTGCCCCTTCTCCCACACTCCAGATGGATGTTCCGGTGAAAAAGTACGTACCCAGAATGAGTTGGATGAAGGTAAAAACCAACAGCAGCAAAGACATTGCAAAGGCCAAACACAGCAGGTGAAGCGTTCCAAGCGGGACCAGCAGCAGCAACAGGAGAAGCGTTCCAAGCGGAACCAGCAGCAGCAGCAGAAGCGTCCGAAGCGGGACAAGCAGCGAAGCGTTCGATGTGGGACCAGCAGCAGGAGAAGCGTTCCAAGGGGTACCTGCAGCAGGAGAAGCGTTCCAAGGGGGACCTGCAGCGGGAGAAGCGTTCCAAGCGGGACCAGCAGCAACAAGAAAAGCACAAAGACCACCCAAGTTGTCTCAACAGGATCAGCAGTAGCGGCGATTGACTCAACTCCCCAAATACCATCAGCTGCAGCCACAGCAAACAGCAGATAGTTGTCGCACCTGGATAGTAAGCCTTCGGTCATCATGTCACTATCACCACGGTCCGCCTCATTGAAAAGTTTGAGGGATGAGGTGGAGGAAGAAGAGGAGGAAGTTTACCAAAAAGGAAAAGGTCTGGCAGAAGTAGAGAGGAGAAATTATGTGACAAATGTCAGAACAAATCCACCCCTAATTCGCCAGCAAAAACCAACGATCCAGAGGACAAAGGTAAACCAAGGAGCCTCTCCGCTTTCCCGTCTAGAGTTCCGACAACAGAGGAACCTAGAAATTTCCCAAAAGCCTCCTGAATGATTACGCTCATCCGTAGTACGGGGAATATTTTAAAAGTCTGGGATTATTTGGCAATCGCTAAAAATGTCTTTCCCAACATTAGGATGGCCCAAATGAAGTCACCTCACTTGAAAAATTTATCGCAATCCTGAATTGGGAGTGAACCGGTTCATCTCCACTTCTCTTTATATAGGGTGCTTAAGCTAACCTTCCCGACGGTCGTCGACGATATTGTCAGGGATGATCGAATTACGACCGATATCGGAACGGGAAGCCTTGGACAGTCCGTCGGGTTTTTGACTCCCATAGATTACCGACAAGACTGTGTTTAACGGACGTAGGCTTAAATCATGACTATCAAGCTAGCCAGCTTGAATGTAAGAGGCTTGAGGGATCGTAGTAAGTCTGCCCGTTTTCCTCGTGATCTCTTGTCCTTTGGCGTAGATGTAGCTGCGATTCAGGAAACGGACTTTGTTTGCGACGTTGATTCTCGTGTGTTCTCTAGAGACTTTGCTGTCTATTCAGCATACGGGACCAGCTGGCCAGAAGTGTTTCCTTGATAGTTAAACGTTCCTGGGTGCTAGGGTGGAACTTGTTCATATTGTTAGGTTGGTCGTGGCTGATATTCCGGTGAGCAGTGGTTCTTTTCGGGTCGTTGCGGTTTATGCGGCCAACGACCAGAGTGAGCATGTCGAATTTTGTCGTCAGTTGGGGCCGTTCTTGGTTGATTCGTCGTTCTTAGTCTTAATAGGGTATCGGGATGCCGTCCTAGCTACTGGGAAGGCGTCGGGTGATGGTATCCTGGTTGATATGATCGGCGACTTTAGGCTCGTAGTTAGATACCGGGTTGATCATCCGACGGAGATGTGAACGTGGGTTCTCAGTTGGTCGTCTCTCCAGGTAGCCAGAATTTTAGTGAGAAGAGTCATTCTACATTTACTAGATTGCCCTACGTTCCACAGTGTAGACTATTCAGATCATAGACTCGTCTGTGCCTGGATGGTGTTAGGAGCTAGGTCTAGAATGGCTGAAAACTGGAAGTTCAATCTGTCCTTACTGGACACTGGACTTTCAGCAACAGCTAACTAGATTAGTGCAGCGGGAATTAGTGGGGGCAGTTATTGGGAGTAAGTGGTGGGAAAGGCTCAAGAATAGGATTAGGTCCTTCACCACCGAATATAGCCAACGACTCGCTCTGGATAAGGTAAAAAGATGAAGACTCTAGAGGATAGTTTCTCGGGCGGTGGCAGTGGTCCATCCCCAACCGGATTTCCAGGGGTGTAATTACGCTGTTGAAAAAAGGCAAGGGTTTTGGGCGGGATTTAGATTATTACAGGCCCATAACTCTGTTAAACACAGAGTTAAAGATATTGGACATGATCCTGACGGAGAGGTTGCAGTCAGTTTTTGTGAGCTTGTTGAGACCTGAGCAAACTTAGCTGTGAGAGGACGAAAAATTGATCCGCACGATCATTGAGGGTGTAAAAGACGACAAGCGAGCCGCGCTGATCAATTCGGATCAGTCCAAAGATACTTGACATGGTTAACCATTAGTACATGGCTACTGTGCTACAGGCCGCCGGAGTAGAACCTGACTTCTGCAGGTCGTTTAGTCTTGTGTATCGCCCCGCCCCCAGTGATGGGGTACAGGTGAACGGTAGGTGATTAATTGCGCTGACTAGGTCGGTCCTACAGAGGTGCCCACTTTGGCCCTTACTATATGCCTTGACGTTGGAGCCCTTCCTTCACCAGCTAAAGGACAGGGCGTACAGTCCGGCCCTACACCGAATAGCCGTTTTCCCTGGTAGTACTTCTGCGTACATTAACGTAGTGCAGAAGTCGCTTGAACTGTACGAGGATGTGACGGGGGCTAAGATTAACCGCAACAAGTCTTGCGGTTATGTGACCGAAAGGGGAATGCGAATTCGGAGACCTTCGACTGGAGTGTTGGACCCGTCCGCATCCTTAGGACTCCGGCTGAAGAAGAATTGGTCAGAAGTACAGGCAAAGGTCGGAACGTCGGTTCGGACTTAGCCCCCGTTCTCCGTGCTAAAACGGATGTTTTTTTTTTTTTGCGTTGCTAACCGCGACAAGAATATTCGAGTGGATGCCGCGAAAGGAGAGAATCTTGTGAAATGAACGTTATTCGTATCAGGATCTGATTGTTTTCATTAAGCATCGACATGAGGTGAAAATCAGATCTGATCGAAAGCGTTTGATTTTGAGAGATCTCAGTGAAAGATGGGTGAATGAGCCGAGCCTGGTTCGTGAGAACGGGGCTAGCCGCGATATTTTTTTTTTTTTTTAAGTCCCCTTAACTCAACGAGGCGGTTTCCTGTTACGCTCCGACATATTAAGTTAGACACTACTTTGTGTTCCTAGTTAATATGAATAGGTCTTGTTCCGGGGTTTTCCTTCTGTTATGTTTCATGTCGAGATTCCCAATCTCCCCAGTTTCCTCCTTTTTCGTCTCGGCTGAGTCAGCCTTTGATTTTCCCATTCCATCATTTGTTTTTCCCTCCCCATTTCATTAGTGGGCGTGCTTCTTCATTCTATCTATCGATAGAATACAGCGGCCGCTCTTATTATTTTGAGGGGTGGACGGTTCTTACTAAAATGTATTTATCGTTATGTCTTTGGTTGATATTTTCTTGTCGGGGTTCATATCCCCTCCCTAGAATTTCATTATATATATATATATATATATATATATATATATATATATATATATATATAAATACGAACATTGCAAATTTTTAATTCATGTGGTGTTTTGTAAGACCCTTGTGAATATGTTGTATTGTGGTGTGTGTGCAGGATTGAAAAGAGATGGATGAGTTCTTGTGGTGACTGTGTAATTGTTATGGATGAATGGGCCATGATTGTGGTTAACTAGGAATAGGATAGCTAGTGAAAGACCAGCCTTTCCCTATTTCCCCTTGTCCCACAATTTTGTATTTTTGCAAAATAAATATATTACCTTGAAGATCCGTTTAGGTGAAACCTAGGTAGGTTTGCCTGGCTCCTTAGCTTTTTATATATATATATATATATATATATATATATATATATATATATAAAATGGTACTGTTTCGGCTAAGTTATCTCGTCTGTAGATTCTATTACTCTCCCCGGGGCAGTTAGAGATAATTGATATTATCAACTTCAGTTCACATTTGATTTTTTTTTTGGGGGGGGGAGGGGGTATTTTGTTTTTTGTTTGTTTGTTTGTTTTTGTGTTTCATTTGTTTTTGTTTGTTTTTTTTTTTGTTTTTTTGCTATATACACCAGCGTGCAAAATTTTGGGGAAGCTTTCCTGAATTAATTACCTCTGATAATTTTAACCCCATATTAAGAGTGATTTGAGCTTTGCTTTGCTCAATATCGTTAATGCTGTATGCGGAGGATAGAGCATAGCAATATAAAGCTGAAGTAATGCACAGATAATGTACCACTTGCGAAAGTTTTCACATTCAAACTTTTTTCTAAAGTTAAAATGGACTTTATTTTTCTTTTGCGAAAAGTGTTACTTAATATTAAAGAAATTGCAAGATTGAAATGTATTTATTAATTAATGTTGTTGCCTTCAGTACGAATAATGGCCTCAAATGGAACAAGGTCTCAGTTTTCCCATTGTGCACTGTCGCTGTTCTTCTTTGCAGGAATCCGTAAGCTCTTGGAGATAGCAGTGTTTTAGTAGCTGCATTTGTTTCTTCAGTTACCATAACCATTACTCATTTATATTGAGATTAGAACTTCACTGCGCATTTTCATCTCCGACAAAACATTTTTATTGCGCGTGATGTGAAGCAAGAAGGACCGTCATGCTGAAAATGTTCCGTCTTCTGGCATACACATATATATCTTTCGCGATTTAAGTTTCTATATATTTTTAACAAGTTTCTTCTAACATCATTTTTTATTCAACCAAAAATAATTACGTGTCTGTTACCAAATTTTACTTACATCATGGTATATATTTAATCGTTTCATTCACCCACGGGTCTTCTGAAAAATACTTTTCTATTAGATCCATCGAGCAATTAGTTTTCTACGGTTTATCAAAACATTGCAGGTTATTTTCAGACAGGAAATATTTTAAAATTGCAGGAATGTTTTTTTTCTTCTTTTTTTGAGATAATGATTTAGTGATACAATCCTTACTAAATAACCCAAAGTTGGGCAGGAAATTGGTTGATTCTTGCCTTTATATTGGTATTAGCGCCCAGGAGAATATGACGAACCCAACTGGAATTGACACTCGGCTCTCCTATTAACAACTCGAAATCTGTATCCATTACAGTAACGGCACTTTTAACTTCAAACGGTCACTCATGTAGATACTGAGTAGGCTCTACGTTGTTTAACTTCACTGATCATAAGAAAACTGGTGTTTCAACATAATGTATCCGTAAGCTTCCTTGCCTTAGATTGTAACTATTTTTATTCATCATTAAAAATTAGTTTTTGTCACATTCCAGCACATGTATTTCCTTATTACTCCTAGGTGCCTGTTTAAGATGTTTTTTTCTTAGTACAATGTATATTGCATCAAATAAAATTTCACTGCATTTATCCATCTCTTGTCGGGTTGTTACTTTTGGATTGCCTTCTGAGACTCTTACTAGCTTTCTTTGATCTCTCTTGTCTAATTGTCGTGACCTATTTTTTTTCTTTCTTGCAACACTTTCAATAGTGGGAAACGTGAATTTGATAGTTTGAACACTAGTTGCGTAAATTAATAGATCCCTGGATATCTTTTGTTGAGTCATTTTATCCTTCAATTTGGTAACTTTCTTTTCCATCAACGGAAAAAAGTTATTTTCCAGTCATCAAGGTCCAGAGTTAGTACCAATGAAATCAAATGCTAAAAAATCTTATCTTATTAATAAACTAGACTTGTTTAATAATTTTATGAAACTGACCTAAAACATGTGTACGTCAATGTATGCTTCACTATCTATTGCATTACTATAGGTACTTTTCCTAACCTTGGCATTTATGCTTTCATATATATATATATATATATAATATATCAAAGAAAAAATGAAAACTGTTGGTAGAACCGACGGGCAATTTTGCAAACCCTAAAATTTCTATGCAGATGAAATCTCGAATGAAAACAACAATTCTGAAATTAGAAAGAGAAAAAAAGCCTAGAGGCAAACATAACTACTCGGTAAAGTGTCCGATGTCTCGATTGAGCAAAAAAAAACTCTTAACAACGTTAAAGCCCGTTCGGGTTAGGTTAGTATATATATATATATATATATATATATATATATATATATATATATATATAATTAAGTTATAAGGAACTTGGTAAACCGAATTGGTAAATCCAAAGAGGATGAAATCCTGAGAGCTCAATGTGAGGACAGAGCTAATATGTAATGAAAAACAAACCACTTTAAGGTACCATTACGATAATTTATTTCACCTAAATCCTTTTTTAAGGATTCAGGATCATCAGGCAAAACTTCCAACAAAGAATTGAGAGGAAAAATGGGATTAGAAATTGGTAGGTAGTGTAATTTTTGTAATTTAATAGAGTGGGTTGAGAGTGGTAGTTAAACAGACAATTTAGGTGAAATAAATTATCGTAATGGTACCTTAAAGTGTTTCATTACATTTATATATATATATATAATTTTGACATTTTACAGATATATTTTGGTTATAACTGGAATTTTACACACGCACACATATATATATATATATATATATATATATATATATACATACATAAATGTTTTTGTTATAATCTCTTGTAATAAAATCATATATATAAATATATATGTCCCTGTTTGCTTATGAGAATAATTTCTAGATAATTATATTTGTGCATAAATATTCTAAGGTAATAAAATATTAAAATGTTACACGACACTTGTAATAAATTTGAATGCGTAATCCTTGTAGTATAAAATTTAAAAAAAAAAGATTTTTCGGTTTGTGTTTCAAGTAACATAAAGATAGCTTAATTAATGGCATGTTAAATACCGTTAACATAATATATATTAAGTAATTTTGAATCATATTTCAAACAAGAAATATCAGAATGTAAAGGCATACATGCACTCACAACCGGTTGCACATACGCACAATCACCCCTGACACATACATACATACATACACACACACACACACACATTTATATATATATATATATATATATATATATATATATATATATATATTAACTCTTAATAAGCATGTCAGTTAATGTACTTGATGCATAGAATGAGAAATACAACTTTTCAATTCAAAATATAAAGCATCAGTGCCTTTACGTTTTTATTATTGTTTTCGAGCGATATTAATTTCAATTCTAATCTTTTGTGAATTGGTGAATATAATAATGTTTTTTTTTAAACACGAACCCGTTGGTGAACATCTTCCAATTTTCTGCTTTTCCTTTTATTTTTAAATTAAATGGGGAAAATTCAATGTCTTATTTCCATCACTGTTGGATTCATATCTACAACAGTACGTTCTTTTTTTAAAAACAAATCTTTATCATTCCCACCTGTCTTTCTTGTAAAGTTTAAGTTATATGCGATTACAAAAAATTATTTCATTAAATATGATGCTGCCGAAACCTCTCAATTAAAAAAGGAGACTGATCTTTTCTTATAGTTTAGGATATACGACAATACCAAGAGTTTAATTCTCCATAGTGAAAGATAAAACGTTCCAATTTCTAGAAGATTGAATCATTCATTAAAATTGGTTATTGTACAAACTGTCCATGAGATATTGATTAAACATATCGGCGGCAATTCGATGAGACGGTATGCAGTTGCACGTCCTGAATGAGAGAACTGCTGTCAGTATAAGTGTTAGCTGTATATTAAACTTTAATTCTCAATATCGTCATTAGATTTCGTGTAATTCATGGCGACATAAAACATGTCAACATTAGAAGAGGTCATGCACTCTTCTGTGTGATTTAATCGTTTATTAAATATACTCAGTAGTTTACTAGATTGATTTGACACTATTCAAATTTTGTGAGTGATAAGCTTTTTGTACTGAACTGCTCTTGTATCGTCATGCAGCCATTAGCTGGCAATTAAAAAGGTGTATTGTTGAACGAAGAGCATTACTGAAAACAATACATCATTAACATAATAGGATAACACCCAAGTACTACATAGGACAATATGGTTGCAACGCTAATCAGCAGCTAATTGACACGTCATCGATTTACTGTTTATGTTAACATCTATGAAATCAGTAAACACACCTGTATGTGTATATATATATATATATATATATATATGTATATTTGTTTTGTCTGTGACTTAACTTACTGATTTTATATTTGATATGAGGGTGTACACGAATTTAGATAACTATATAAATATCTATATAACTGTGCTTAAAATTGTTTAGATAACTATATAAATATCTATATAACTGTGCTTAAAATTGCTGTGTCATTCATGCCCCTACATAAAATTGCAGTGTGAATCAAATTGCTTTAGCTTGAGGATAACAAGGTGCCATGGTGTCTGAGCCAATTTAAATCAAGAGATAAAAGCAAAATCCTTGAAAGGAAAGCTAATCTAATTTATATCCAACTTGTAGAAGTTCTCCTTATCAGCGCAGGTAAAAATAATTAACTTTAAAATCAAATTTTTATTATTTTGCATAAACTATAATTAAATTATAGGAGGGAAATACACTTCTACATGCACGAAGGACACTTAGAATTTAATAAATAATTGCTAATCGATTAAACGAATAGAATAAGATGGTAATGTTTGTTTGTGCACTCCTCTCTCTCTATACATACATATATTATGTTGGTGCAAAAAATGTCGTTTTCTCACTGTCTCGTCAGTTATGTATCGAAATATACATGATCGCTTAAGCGTGTATCACGTATGGCACATAACTGAAGTATCTCACATTCTCTTTTAATAAGTGTGATATTATGCATATCGTAGTTTTAGTTGAATGTATTCCTATGCATATGTAATGCATTTGATAAATTGATGTATATGTGAGAGAATTATTTTTAACAATGTGGAATCTTAATGACTTAAATCAGTGTACTGGCTGTATTCGGTAACTAGCAATATATCTGCTTTTAAACAAGCTTTCACACTCTCTATCATGGTACTAGCAAACCATTTGATCTTCAACACGAAAAAAAAAAAAAAAAAAAAATGGAAACGACCTTTATAAGACTTGGTGTTCTAGTTACCTTTTTGCGTATGTCTCCATTCTTGGGATTTCCTTGATTTTTGTTTATTATTTGAATTTTCTTTTGGTACAGTGGCAAGCATTCTGCTTTGATTTTCTTATATATATATATATATATATATATATATATATATATATATATATATTTCTTTTTATATATATTAGGTTGGTGCAAAAATAATGAAGTAATGATGTCGTTTTTTGACGTATTTTTAACGTCAAAAAACGACATTATTACGTCATTATTTTTGCACCAACCTTATATATATATATATATATACATATATATATAATTTGTGTAGCAGTGTAGTGAAGAGCGGCTCGGAGAGCCTAGTTCAGCTTCAAGTCGAAGGTCTTTACCGTCACTTATAAGCAAATAACTTTGGGAATGGAATGAATCTGTCCTCTCCTCCCAGATGCTATGGGTAAATAGCCGGACAAACTGGTTCGTATAGCTTTTGTCGGCAGCCACTTATAATGGCCACATCTCTGATTTCTATACTTGAGGAACGCCATTTGAACTCATTTGACACTACTTGTTCTTTGTACTTGATCATTCAGAAAGGTTTTGTTGGTTCTGCACTGGGTTTAACCACCATAATCAAAATATATCGCTGTTCACTTCTAATAACTGCGCTACTGTATCATCTTACGTCCATTTTTTCCACTTCAAATTTAAAACAGTCTTTTACTAACAATGTATCTGATATTGCTTAGTGAAATTTTAATTTCACAGCATTCTGTGCTTCTAGAATTCAGACGCTGTTCGCATATTGCAGATTAATACCTCAATGTTAGCGATTGTCCCATTATATTTACTCTGTAAATGATACACATTTGTGGTATATGGCCGAAGGGGAAGTGGGAAAAGGCTGGTCTTTCACTAGCTATCCTATTCCTTGTTAACCACAATCATGACCCATTCATTCATTACAATGACACATTCACCACAAGAACTCATCCATCATCTTTCAATCCTGTACACACCACAATACCACATATACAAAAGGGTCCTACAAAACATGCCATGAATTAAAAATTTGTAATGTTCGTGTATATATATATATATATATATATATATATATATATATATATAATTTACCATAACTTTTCAGTTTTATATATCTTTATGAGTATTATTAAATTTAAAAATATATAAATTCTATAAACATGAAATGATGGGGAGGGGATATGAACCCCAAAAATAAACTGAAAATGTCAACCAAAGACAAAACGAAAACAAAACAATGTAAGTAGGAACCGTCCATCCCTCAAAATAAGAGTGCCTGCTGTATTCTATCGATAGATAGAATCGAGAAGCACACTCACTAATGGAATGTGGAGGGAAAAATAAATGACGGAATGGGAAAATCCAAAGCTGACCCAACCGAGATGAAAAACGAGTACAAAAACAAACCGGGGAGATTGGGAATCTTGCTAGCGATTGTCCAATGAAAGTTTTTCGCCTAATCTGCATTCGTTATTTATGTATGTCTCGTAATTTTCTTCTGACTAGAACAGCTTATAAAATCATGGTCACCTCGCAAGATTAAATAGAATGCCGGAGAATGGAGAGATATTGACAGGTCAGCGCTCGGAGATGGTCACATGAATTGAATTGCTGAATAACAAAATTCTTTCCTGGTTCACCGTCATATTATCTCGTCTGTATTTCAAATACAGAGAAAAATCTCAGTTAATGGGAAATTCGAGTATTTTGACACTCATAAAGATGATGTTCTCTATCTACAGCGAGAACTAGTCAGCGGCTTGATACTAGAATTAAACATGTTCCGCAGCACGCATTGTTCCTCAATTTGAAAACATCTGATAAATATTAGGTTGGTGCAAAAATAATGTCGGTTTTTGACGTTAAAAAATACGACAAAACCGACATTATTTTTGCACCAACCTAACAGAAAGTTTGCTATGGAATTTATTGTGTATTCATTCTCTATTTTGGAATGCGGATTGAGCGTTGACTGATTTACTGGTTAAACAGCAGTGATTGCTTAGCACTTATCTTTATTTACCTAAGTACACCTGACGAAGGATTTGTTTACATTAAGTACTGTTAATTTTGGATTTTTGTTTTCATATCCACTTGTGAAAACTTGACATTTGAGTTTTCTTTTTGATATTGTGTACTTGTTTTTACTTTTTTTGCTTCCTTTTTCTTCAATTTTTTTATTTTTTTTAATTTCAATTTTCTTTACTGTATTGGTCCTTTTTGTTCCCCCCCCTCCCGATTTGATTTCCTTTTTCGTATATGTTTGGTTTACTCGTTTTTATTTTTAGTTTTATCTTTGTCATTTTGTGCATTATTGCAAAAAAAGAGCTGTAAGGCGAACTTGAAATTTTTTTGACCGTTGTGATTTTAGGCCATAACGGGCGACGACAGTTTGAATACACCACCGGCGGTGTCACTTTCTGAAGTGTGAAGATAGACGCAGCTTACTATGCATCACAAAGAAGTAAATTTCAGGAATCATTTAAGGATAATAAATTCCTTACCATCCCAGAAGCGATGGAAGCTGTAAATAGCAGAATAGTATCCCTGCTGACCTCCGCCGTAAAAAAAAAAAAAAAAAAAAAAAAAAAACGCAAATTAATTGGGGTCAGCAGGAAAACCATTGAAGAGCTTGAAGATGAACGCTAAAGATTTGCCAAGAAGGATGAATGCGATATAGGACATTCACCTTACTACGGAGCTGAATCCGAGACAGATGGGCAGTAGTGTTTTAACTACCAAAAATCTAAGACTGCATACGGAGTACATGGGCACCCGTGCGACAAGGATTACGGTCCATGGGGTGCCCTTGGACATTTCTAAAGACAGGATAGGGACCTTGTTTACGAAATTCGGCGAGGTGGAGGAGGTTAACGCATTCTTAGGGAAATTCGGCGTTGCAACTGGAGACATCGAATTGACCCGAAATTGTTTTGAGGAAATCCCCAATATTCTTTTATGCATGGATAAGATGACGTTGTTGGTAGTCGAGGGATGGAGTCCATGCTGTTAGTCGTGCGGTACCTCGGGGCAAATAACTTAAGAGTACCCCGCTAAACGTCTTCAGCCTGCAAATCGACCCTCAGCATTCAGAGCAGAAGTAGTCTCCACACTCGTAGAGGAGAGAGTGGCTAAGGAAGACCCCGGGGTGCCTGTAAGGAGGTTGGAAGCAGTAGAAGGAAGAAAAACCTGCCCTCTCCCCCCAAAAAGGATGAGAATACACCAAATCAGAAACCACCAACACAGGAGCGGGCAAAGAAGGTGCAACAAACTAAACAGAAAAAGCAGACGCAAAGACGACAGAAACAGCAACAAAAGCTGCAGCAAACTGGCACTGAAACGGAGGTAGACAACATGCCACCAACTCGGACATCATACATAAAGAAAAGCAGACTAGAGGAAGAGCAGGTGGAGGCGCCATCTTCCGGGCGTAGTTGGGCAGATAAAGTCATGGACAAAACCATATCCTTAAACGCCCCAGCTACCCCTAAAGAAACTGCTGAAGTATGCAAAGGAAGGAGCCTCTCTTCTTTCCATTCCCGTGCCCCGTCCCCCTTTCCTTCCACCATTTTCCTTAATTCTATCTCGACACGCCTTCACATGTCCGTCTCTTCCCCTCCCCACCCCTCCTTGGAGAAAAAGAAAAAAAATTGTTCCCAGTTACAGAATCGATATGCAGGGTGGGCAGGTGGGATTACAAGAGGGGACTCTCCAGCCAAAAGAATGTCCAATTAGTGCTTTTATTTAAAATGACTACTGTTGACGGGAAATCTGTTGAGGATCCCCGCAACTTCCCAAATTTTCCGGGTTTGATTACCTGTGTATGTGATACTAGAGCATGCCTGAAAGTCTGGAGTCATTTGCTTGAAGCTAAGGCGACATTTCCGAATATTAGAACGGTTGAGTTGGATTCCCCATATTTGAAGAAACAGACATTTTTGTGCTGCGAAGGTCCATGTTTTGCTCCATTCCTCACTATACAAGTCGGTTAAATTCACCTATACCACGCACGTCGGCGGAATTGTCCTGCAGGAATGGATGACGTATGAATTAGGTGTAGGGAGCCTAAGACAATCCGTCGGGGTCCTTATCAGCGCAGATTTCCGCCCGGTATGTGAATAGGTGAACTTTTATTTTTTCTCAGTTCAGACTTAAAAGATGTTAATCAAGATAACCAGCCTGAATACGAAGGGCTTGAGGGATCGGGGTAAGGTTGCCGGCCTGCTCCGTCACCTCTTGTCGTTCGGAGTGAATGTCGCCGCGATCCAAATGACCCACCTTGTTTGCAACGTCGATGCGTGTGTGATAACGATATTGCCGTCTATTCAGCATATGGAGACAGACATGCTAGAAGGGTTTCATTGCTGATAACCGTAACCTGGACCTTGTTCATTTCGATGCCGAAGGCCGGTTAATAGTGGGCGATAGTGCCGTGAAAAGTTGTTCGTTTCGAGTAGAGAGCGGGTCTCGGTTTTTCGGCAGTTGGGGCCGTCCCTGATGGATTCACCGCGCTTAATCTTAATGGGGAACAGAAATGACATCCTGGAACCCAATTTAGATAGGGGACGAGGAGCTAGCGGAAAGGCGGGCGATCGTAGCTTGGTTGATGTGATCGAAGAGTTTGGTCATGTCGATAGATATCTGATCGATCACACCGGGTGGGCTAGGGAAAATGTGGACGTGAGCTCTTAATTGGCCTTCTACGTAGGCTACCTAAATAGAATGATAGTGGAACCGAAGTAGATTTACTTGATTGTCCTACGTTCCAGTGGTTAGGAAATCTGGACCACAAACTTGTTTCTGACAGGGTGGCATTAAATTGTTGGCCTAGTATTGCTGGCTACTGGAAGTTCAAGCTGTCCTTACTGGACAGACAAAGCTTCCAGCGACAGCTAACTAGTGTAGTGCAGCAGGAACTTGTGAGGGCAGTTGTCGGAAATAGTTGGTGGGAAAGGTTTCAGAATAGGATTATTTCGTTCAAACCGAGTTTAGCAATATGAAGGCTCTAAAAATACGAGTCATACTCATCGAGCCACTGACGACATTGGCGTGGCGCTTCGGGAGCAGTTCGAGAGCCAGTTTACCAAAGAGCCTGGTGTTTGCGAAGAGAAGATTCGTAGCTATTTCGCTGACTTTCCTCGGCTTTTGCCGACAGATGTGGCTAGCTGTCAGGGAAAGTTCACGGAGGACGAAGTCTACTCGGCATTGAAGAAGGTCGGCAAAGGCAAGTCACCTGTTCTTAGTTGGTTTGTCCTATGAATTGTACTTGAGGCTATCGCATATCTTTGATCATAGTATTCAGCAACTGGTTCCAGCAGGGGTCTGTTCCCGACTAATTCTCAAAGGGTGTGAACTCGCCTTTTGAAAAAAATGTGTTGGGTTGGATTTAGTTGACTATAGGCCCATAACTCTGGTAAACACAGATGTTGGCCAAGATCCTGACGCAGCGTTTGAGCCACTTGCCGAGTCTCTGTTAGGTCCTGAGTAGACATGCGCTGTGAAGGACCGAACAATTCAGAGCAACCTGCATCTGATCCGCACGATCATAGAGGGTGCAAAAGACAAGGATGAGGACGGGCTGCTCAATTTAGATAACTCAAAAGCATTTGATAGTGTTGACCATCGCTACCTTGCTGCTGTCTTGCAGACCGCAGGATTCGAACCAGACTTCTGGATTAGCCTGCTGTATCGCTTCCCCAGTGCTGTGGTACAGGTGAACGGCAAACTGTCGGGAGCGTTTACGCTGATTTGGTCGCTTCGTCAGTGTTGTCCACTCTTGTTCCCACTTTACGCTTTAGCGTTTGAGCATCTCCTTCGCCGGCTAAGGAACAGGGCCTGCTGTCCAAGCCGATATGGAATTGCTGTCCCAGGTGGGGCTCGAGACAGGTTTTCCGCGTACACCGATGACATATCTACTTTCGTGTCGTCCTGCAGTGATATTGAGTTGATACTGAAGGCGCTTGAACGGCACAATAAGGTGACAGGGGCGATGATTAACCGCGATAAGTTTCCAGCTTACGGTTAGGTGCCTGGAAGGTTGTACTGTCTTCATTTTTGGAGAGTGGTTTGGACCCGACATCAATCTGGAGAAAAATTAGTCCGAAGTACAGGAAAAGATCGGTGCGACCGGTCAGACTTGACGCCGAAGGAGGTCGTCCGTGAAAGGCAGGGCGGAGGTGTGTGCCACATACGTCTTTCCTATTGTCCTTTACTTCCTCTCTGGAATGATCATAAGAAGGCGCTCGAGCGCTTGCTATCCTCCATTTTTTGGAGGGGACGCAAGTATAAACCCGACAGAAAAGTTTGGGCACAGCGCCCGTGACATGAGGGTCGGGGCAACGAATGCCGCACTTGTCGACTCAGAAGCTTATCTCGAGGTAGGCTTTCCTACGCCGCGCATTGACAAAGAATTTGATTACGGTAGGGATTGTAAGGGACGCCTTCCCTTTCCTTACTATCGGGCTTCCCATTTCGTGGGTTGAGCGCCGTCGTAAACCCCGTGATCAATCGGATTTCCTTCGCATTGTCAGTACGCTTTGACGATTATTCCTCGGTCCAGTGAGCTTTTTCGGCCTAGGAAACTCTTCTATCGGGAACTAATCGAGGGGCCGCGAGGGTTCCTCTACGTGAGCGGCTCGGTTTCTCGGAGGAGGAGTCTCGCTTATCTGGCGACTGGTTTGGAATAGGATCTCTCTCAATTACAAGGCATTTATATAGGTCTTGGCGGATTTGCCAGCCTCAACAATGTGACCTTGACCTCGCCCTCGTAGAAACGACTGCGCACACCTACAGTTGTCCCCGGGTCCACCCACTATGGGTTCATGTCGACCAGTTGATGTCTCGTATCGCTCCCGAGAAGCTCGTGTTCAATGATCGCAATGTGTCGCCTCCGTATTCTGGGGTGAAACGATTGGTTTTTCTATCGCTGATTGTCACAACGCAAATGGTAATTTGAACGACACGACAGGAGGATGTCTTGCGAGGCAACAGTTTTTCTCATCATGATCTGATCCGATTCTTTGTGCATCAGCTAAAGATGAAGTTTAGAACTGACATTAAACAGTTTCGACAGACTTTAACGAATGTTGGCTGACCGACGCAATCCTGGTTCGTCTGACGGCGGCTTACTTTGATTTTCTTTTTTAGGTCTACTTTAATCACATCGAGGTGGTTTCCTGTGGAAACCTCATCTGATTTGGCTTGACAAGCTTTGTGGACCTAGTTAATGTAAGTAAATGCTGTTTGCGGCCTGCTCCCGGGTACATCTTTAGTTATGAGCCAACTTGAGATTCTCTATCTGCCGAGTTTGTTTTTGGCACCCTTTCATCTCGACTGGCTGAGCTTTATTTATTCCCCATGTCCGTATATATATTTTCCATTCCCTCTCTCTCCTAGCAAGAGAAGCTCTTGATTCTGTCGTAGGGCAGAATACACCGACCTCTCTTTTTTGAGGGATGAACGGGTCCTACTAGCATCAGTTATGTTTATTTTGCTTTATTATGATATTTAGTTTGTTTGGGGTCCCCCCCTCTCACTGTCAATCATTAGATTTTTATGTATGTAATTTTTATTATCTTCAAATTTTGATATAGCGGGTGTGTTTTATAGGTCGCTCTCAGAGTATGTGGCATTATGGTATATGGAGGATTGTTTGAGGACGGATTAGTTCTTCAAATGAATGTGCAACTTGTTATGAGTGTATTAGTCGTGAATCGTGAATTAGCCAGGTATAAGATAGTGAAAATAAACCTCGACCCCTCCCCCTTTTCGGCCTTGTGCCGTAATTATATTTTTTATACAATAAATATCAGGATCGGTTTTTTGTTTTAGCCAATTAACATTCACTTTTTCATTTGAAATTACTAGAGACGGTTTCCATCAAGTCTCGCTGACCCACGCTGTGTAATCAGCGAGAGTTTGCTGGGGCTTTAATCTGAATGTTTCTGTAATAGATCCTTTCCCTTTTTTGTCTTTCCCATCATTGACTAATTCATACCTCATATTTATTATATGTTAATTTAAATTCTTGCGATAAAAAAACTTTGATGAGCAGGAGCGAAACCGGTTGTTTTTTTCCTCCTTTTATTTTTTTTTATCCCTCATTATGCTTTGTAATATTAAACTTAATAGTTCTAAAGCAATATTCAAGTTTTTTTTCCCCACTAAAAATCTGTTTAAATATATATATATATATATATATATATATATATGATATATATCTCAGCCAATGGGAAATTCGAGTTGAGCATTTTGAGACACCTATCATAAAGATGCTGTTCTATATCAACGCCAATTTTGAAAGTTCCATAGATTTCATTTCCATGTATTGATGTTGTTTACAAATACCTGTTTACGAAACGGTTAGTGACATTCTCATTTGTAATAGATTTGTACTTTGCATTAAAGCTTGCTTTTTTACATTTTCATACTTAAATAGAAAGTAGAAGTATTGATTAAATCTTCTTGTAGTGTGCCATCAAGAAGTGGGCGATTTTGTCTCTCTACAACGTTTTATCATTTGTAGCTTTAAGAAATGTTTGTTAATATCGTTTTAATTTATGTGATGAAATCCATTTCCACAACTCTTTAAGCAGACAAATTGCTGTTTTCTTCTGCCTCCCCCAGCTGCCGTCAGTATGTACTGTGCATTCCGAATTCACTAAGCTTTGTTTATTCATTACACCTTCCAGGAATTTCATCTGTTTTTGATTCTTAGTATGTGAACATTTTGTATTCATTTTCCCTAAAACATTCTATTTACTTACAGGTTCTGTCTATGGTGGTATCAGAATACTTTTGTTTAATCAAATAACTGTTGCCTCAAGTTTTCTCTTAAACTGTGAGGTAATTGTTTAGTATTCACTGCCATGTTAGATGATCGATATTAAAGAGCAGTTCGTCACCCTTAGTGGTAAGTAATTTTTTTTCTTTTAGATTTTTGATGGGATAATCGTTTTAGATTGATAAACGTTTCCTGTCTTAGATTTTTATCTTGTATATCGCCCTGCTTATTTAAACAACAAAATATGATTTAAAAACATGTTATATCCAAGGTTGTTGGAATGAAGAAGAACGAATGAAAATAAAGTACAAGTATATTTTACCAGATAATAATAATAAATATATATATTCATTTAATGTTTGAGAACGGGAAGTACTTGTTTGGACTGAAACCATGAATTCCACTCTGGTGTCAGCTTTTCATCGTGTCTAATTCAGACAAGAAAATTAACTAAGTCGTAATTTGAGTTGTCGTTTTTTATAGGAGAAAGCAATTAGCTTCCCTTAACACAACAATTTGTAATTAGATTTATCCTACTTTCAGAAAAAAGGTATACAATTATACATTAATCGCTTTGAAATTTTTTATTTTTTTTTTTTTAGATCTGAAATCATATTTCGGTTATACAGTGTAACCCGGATATAAGAGTTGTCGGGACCGGAGAAGAGGTCTCTTATATCCGGGTTTCTCTATTTTGTTTAGGTAAGTATGGCTCTAATTTGGGACCAGAGAAAATATCTCTTATATCAGATTTTCTCTTATATCCGGGTTACACGGTACTAGTTTTCGTCGTTCGTTCCTGCTTATTACATTAATTTCAACTCCAGCAGTTTAGAATGGGAACAAAGTAAATGTTCCTAAAGGTTTACCATTACAAGACGCGGTCTGATCTTGTCCCCCTATCCTTGAGAAATAAGCAAATCTTAACCGCCAATTTTTCTTTGATTCTCCAATAGACTGATTTATATTTGTTATGCTGCAATTATTTATGGTTCAACGTAATATTAAATATTGCCAATTTTCGGTATATATTTCAAAAGCTATGATTTTTTTTTACGGCTGAAACAAAGACAATATACATTATAGAAAATTACTTTATCTAAATTATGTTGGAGATATTTGATATTGTGTGACTTTCTCAAAAGATATTTTTTTATCTCCCCCAAAATCTCTTGCAAAATGAAATTTAAATTTGCACTGAAACCACATGAATATGTTATATTAGTATGTTATCTGTTATGGAGTAGTTATCTTAAGACAAGATCCGTTCTCCCCATGTATCGGTATAATTTACTTGGATATATATTTGCCTTTCCTTATGATTAAAAGAAAATACAGTGGGTTGATGAATACGAAATACTAGCAACATGGCCCGGCGTTGCCGTGCTTGATTCAAAAATCGTATGGCATACGGCATTCGCTATCACTTGACTAAAAATATTTTTGCCCTTCCTTTGCCTTTAGTGCCCTTTGCCGTGCTGATGTTGCTACATGCCTTACTTCTTGCCTATCTTACACTGCGAATTTTTTCTGAGCTCTATACTAAACATTAAATCTGTTACGAAAAAAGAACTAAACAAAATGAACACAAAACGATCAGCTTTTAAAAAGGACTCGTAACTGAAAAAAAGAATGTTAACAATAAATACTTGTTCACACCCAACGCAGTTCTGCGGAATCAGAATCAACGTTGAGTTTAAGCAAGCAAATGTGCTAATTGGAATAAAGTGCCAGGCAGATTTAAATTTTTCCCGCTTGTGACGAATGCAGCTATCGATTTTTTTTTTTACATGCTCGCATGCTAATTAATATTCAGCTGTTGGCTCTCACGCTGGCCAATAGAATCTTCCTGCTTGTACGTCGCAGCCGGCTATAGGCTCTCACTCTGACCTTTACAAAATGGCCGCAAACTACATGAAAACTGCCGTAGAAGCATGAAAAAATCGATTATTTCCGCTATCGATAGGTGTTGGGAAATTCAAAATAGGTCATGGACTTCCCGCCAACTTTGAAGATGTGCATGTAAATTTTGATGCAAATCCGTCGAAAATTGGGGCCGTACATTCGTTACACACACACACATTGCCTTTTATAGACAGAGATATCTGTATATACACAATATAATAGTTTAGAATGATAATGTGAAAGATGATGTTTCGAGATATATATATATCACAAAAAAAAAGAGCCGCCGCATGACCATTTGGTGAAGAAAGGTGTTTTTCTTTTTCCATGTAGCAAATATTTAATCCATCTAATGTAGAAAATTAGTCACAGAAATTTAGACTTTCAATATGTTAAGGGAGGAAAATAGCAAAATTAATTTAGCGACACTGATTTTTGTTGATTTTCCATCTGTCCATATAAAAATCTATACATCCATTTTGACATATGCGCTCTGTTTCTTGTGGCTATTGTGAAAGGCGTCTGATTTCTTAATCGAACTATGGCTTTGTTCTCTTGCCGATTTATATTATCCGTTTGTTTAGAGATGATAAAATTTCGGTCTTCTTACTATTTATTCTTATTTGTACCATCACAAATCCATCACTTCGTCAAACAGCTGAAGTTTATATAACAAGGTAGAATTCGCTTTTTAACTTTGGGTGAAACCCAGCTAAGAGAAGGACTTCTCTAAATTTCCAAACATGGAGTAGACTATGAGAAAAAGTATGCTATATTTCCTGAAGTATTCTGATGTACGGGCCTCTAGTGTGACACCAGGAAGACATGCTGAGTTTAAAGTTTATAAATTTGGCGACAAGCTAATGAAATCCAACTGATTTTCAATCTGATTTTCCAATGGTTATATTTCTGCTCCTATTTCAGAATGTGTTTAGATTAATAATAAAAATTAAACATTAACCAACATTTATTTAAAAAAAATATATCTTCTGAAAATTGCAGCATGTCGGTCTATTGGATAATCATTAGCTTATTGCTAACAAGAAAAATATTTATTCCGAACCACTTGTAGTTAATATGCTATATAATTAGCACTGCTTTATTCCAGGCTTAGATCAAATAATATACAAGGATGATACAAAATAAATGTACCAGGTGACGGTTTTGTATGAACTGTTCGGTGGCAAATCAACGGCTTTGGGGTCATTTAAAGCCTAAAGTTAATATGGCGATGTGCTTTGAAGTAATAAAAATGTTATTCTGCTTTCACAATTAAATATATGGGAGATAATATATTCTATAAATATGTACTGTTGGTAATTTTTTTTATCTAATATAGATTGCTGGTAATTTTTTTATACGAAAAGTTTTGCTTGTAATTCTTCATACTTTCATTTTGTTTTAATTTTGTTTGGGGCTTCACTATTTGCTCATAGCTGTGAAGCTAACAGGTGCTACCAACACTTGTCAGGGTCGACCTGGAAACAAACGGAACTAAGAGGTTGTTCCATTCTCCTCAAAACCTCCAGTCGCCAGAACGGAATCCTTGCTGACGGATGGAGTTTATCGCCATAACTAAGAATATTCAGGCTACGGAATAAGTGAGACACCTTCATAACATCGTAGAAGAATGGTACGCAATATCAAATCAAACATTAGTATTAAATATTCAGAAGAAGAAATGTAGGAAAATAAGTTTTGTATCAAACTTTCTAGATCATTCTTACTATGTTGCTTTTGTTATTCACAGGGAAAACTGTCATCACTCTAAATTGAAACTCTTGGTAATCGATGTCTTGCCTCATTCATCATCTCAGCTGCATGTTTGCTTTAGAGTTTATTAGAATTTTCATCAGCCCTTCAGGAACGTTCTTTACAATAAACCCTTTCAAAACCTAGAAGCATCCTAAGGTTTCAGGAAATATATTGACTGAGATAAGCAATTAGTTCTACATACATACATACAGCCATGAAAATAATCGTTTCACATGTGTTGGATCAAGTGGAGATGTGTTTAACTCTGCTTCTACTTTATTGATGTATGTTTCAAAATTGAAAACCGCAAACTCTCCATTTATTTTGAAAGACATAGATGAACAGCGCTCCTGAGCAAGTAGTGTAAGTGGTTTTCCAGAATGTTCTCAAGAATGTAATGAATAAGCTATATATATATATATATATATATATATATATATATATATATATATATATATATATATAATAAAGGTTGTAGAACGAATTACAGATAATAGTCAATCTGGATTTATGTTCGTTTCTCAAACATGGTCCATTGATCAAATTTATTGCTTTGTTCCATATGAAAATCTCTGACAGCATTTACTCGGGAATTTTAACCTTTCTTTTCACAAGCCTAGAGGATTGTCTGCAAGGAACATCAGACAGAGCAGGCTAATTCAATATTACTTTTCACACACTGATTTGTTGTCCAATAACGTCACCGAAATAAGCTCAATATCTCTGCAAAGATTTGATCGCAGTCTTTGTTCTGCCACCGTACTCCTCATCGGTATTCGAAGAACACCGACTCGTCTTTCCTTTCGCGATGTCCATTCTTTGTTTAATGCTGCTGCTCTGCTTCCTGCACGTGATATCATATTTATCTTTATTGGCTTCTATTCGCGTTGGAATAAATTCTTTTAACACATACAGTCCTTTTTGTTGGAGTAGTCGGCGATGGCAAATTCATTTCTCTTTCAGCGCTTATCTTTGTTGCATGAATAGGCACTTTCTCAGTTTGCAAAGATTTATTTTAAACGTCGGAAGAAAAAGAAAGGTATTGCTTTTTCTTCACTTTAGCTCAGGTTGTGTTTTTATTGATAAAATATACTGCAGTCTTCAGGGTTTTTTTTCTCTATGATGCCATATTTGAGAATAAAAGTCCCATATATATATATATATACTCATTGAGTCAGTTGAAACTGATGCTTTTTGTATAGATATATACTATAGTTATCCTCCTTGTTATTACAATTATTTTCCGCCCTTAGTTCTCACAACCATTACGCCCTACCAATGCCTCATAAATAATGAATTATTCAGCTTTGACACACTATGATGATGGAATGTCGCATCAGAGATGTTATTTGCTTCTAGGGAGAAAAAGGAAAGAAAGATAATAGAGAGAAATGTCAGACTTCTCCAGCCAATACCTCATAATTAATGGACTCTCCAACTGTGATTGTGTGGAAAGACATATCAAAAACGCTACTTAGTTTTAGTAAGAATGAAAAAAGTAAATATAGACATGTGGCATGGTGGTCTTGTATAATGCAGTATATTATGGAAACGGGTGTCTATATTTAAAATCGAGCAATAAAATTAAATTTAACTTTGCAAGACATTCCTGCTTAAAAATACAACACATTTTACATCCATGAAGAAACAAACTATAACGATCTATTCTCCAAAGCATGGACAAATGTTCATATTTAAATACGTTTTAAAATGAAAAGAAGAAAAAAAATGTTGGTACGACTTTCATTTTGCAATGTTATGGATATATTGTTAGCATAAATACCAAGATTTTATATATATATATATATATATATATAGTGCATTCAAAATAATTTTCCTAACCGTCTTCAGTATTGATTATGGATAAAGCAACATTTGGAAGAGATTGGATAAAATTTTACACAAGCAACATCGTAGGCGGATTGGAATATTCATATGTAAAATACAGGATAAACACCAGCATTTGTTTACTATTAATATGTAGCCTGCGATTGTAGGTGACTTTATTGTAGGTTCATATGTTCTCCCAGCACGTCTCGTGTTATATATATATATATATCTGAAAATAATAGTACAGAACAGTCAGAATTATAATCTAAATTTTTTAGTATTTCTGTTTTATTTAAAAAAAAAAAAACAATACACGATACAAAGAGCATTATATTATAATTATTTTTTTAAAAATGTCTGCATTGCGACACAGGAATTACGATGTTTCGAAACCAAAACTCAAGTTCTAAAGTTCAATTTCAAAATTAAACTTAAAATTGAGAGCACGGTCTCATTCTCAAGCAATGTTAAGAACAACTTACGAAAAAATTGGTTTACTCTATTTATGATGGTTTTATAAGAGCTAGTTTTTTTTTGTGGGGGGGGGGCGTTTTTTACGAATGAAGAGATTAGGTATATTTCTTGTGTGTCAAGTTTATGGAGTCGTCTAAGTTTGGTTGTGGTTTCTCTTTCTGGTTACACAGACTTTTTTACCAGACTTTCATGTGTTTACTGTCTGCTTTTACTTCTCATTACAATCTTTTTTGGTGTCTATTTATTTGTTTATTGGCTACTCTATACCACTACATTGATAGTTTCTTAAAGAGGTATTTAGATATGATTGGGATTGATAGAACCAGATCATGTTCTATCATATCTATACAATTGCAACCATTATATATATATATATATATATATAATGCGCTTCAGAAGCTAAGATAATCTATTCGGAATTTTTTTCAGTTAATAAAGAACCAATCAATCTTTGTAGTTGTCCTGGAACTGCGTTTCAGATTCAAGAAGAAGGAGGCACATGAATAGATATGAGCGAACAGACGTGAAGAAAAATGAAATCAGATGGACGGACATACCTAAATAAAGATTTAGGCAGGTGAACAGTCATGGACATGCAAAGACTTGGGCAACTGGACGGACGGACGGACACGAAAAGAGGCGTAGGCCTCCGCGAGAACGGGCAAGGAAAGAGACGTAGGCGCCTGCACAGACGGAGGGACGGACGGGCAAGAAAAGAGACGTAGACACCCGCACAGACGGATGGACGGACGGACACGGAAAGAGACGTGGGCGCCCGCACGGACGCGAAAAGAGACTTGGGCCCCCGGACGGACGGTCGGACACGAAAAGGGACGTAAACAGAACTGGTACTTTCCATTAAAACAATAATTAATTTCTTAGCTTTTCCTATTTTCGAAAGCTAAGTACACAATTTTTAAACATAATTCACTGTGTACTCAAAATTTTCGCGGCCTATCGAGGTTTTAAGCGCAATTATCGCAAAAAAATTATTCTCGTGTAATTCGGACAGAACTACTACGTTTCCTTAGCACCAACAATATTTAATTTAACATTACAAATGATAAAACCGGCCACCCAATTTGGAAGCATCATTTCAACGTGTACATAGAATCTTCCCTATATATCCCAGTTTTAAATGCAATTAGGCTTAAAAATAAAATTGGGATTAGTTTTTATTGTCGCTCGAAATAGCTGTAAAAGCATATTTTTATTTTGTTTACAGAGTTTATATTGATATCTTAATTTTATTGTAGCACATTACTGCGTAATATTTTACATTAATGACATTTAATCAGTAGCTCTGGACTGCAAATATTTACCGATTAGCCGGTTTCTTGTAAACGGCGATCGGTTTTTAAATCAGATTCTCATTCGCTTAGGTAGGTTATAGACGTAGGTTTAATATAGAAGATTTATTTTTCATTTATTTTTTTCCTTGTTATGTATTTGTAATTTTTTTGCAATTAATTTCGCTATTATAATGAGGATCATTGTCAAAATTGTAAATTAGCATACAGAAGGATTATATTTTAATTTAAATAGTCAAATACTTTTTTCTTTTATTTTGAGAATTGTGTGCAAATATTTAGTCAAGATCATTATGATTATACATTATCTATTTAAATGAATTTTCTTAACAATTGTGTATGTTTAAAACAGTCATTGAAGATTCGAAAGTGCGCAGTTTAATGATAGAAAAACATTTTCCACTTGTATCTCTTATATTTGATATCCTTACGTCCATATCACTTTGAAACACCGGTTCTCGTATGATCACTTAGTCATCATACGAGAACCGGTGTTTAAACGTCAAGCCTGATTAGTACCTAATGGGTGACCGAATGGAAATATATGGCGCTTGAAACTTGGATGTGCAAGTGATGTAATCAATAACGACTCGGAATAGTAAATCTAGTCGGGTTCGTTATAAATTGGAAAAGTTATAAATCCAACTCTTCTTTCCCTAGCGATGGGTAATTAGTAGGAATTGTATCAGTAAACCATTATTTAAAAATACAACGAAACATATCCCAACATAAAATATCTTTTAACTTATATAACCAGTAAAGGTAGTTGAGACGTAAAAAACAATTATATTTTAAAGTATTCCGTCCTAAACTATCCACTCAACGTATGTGCCAAATTAATCATGTAAATATATTTGCACAATGAAGTCTTTAGTATCAGAATCAAGTTGATATATTCATTAATTAATCCATTCTTATAATGACAATGTGGGGAAATGTCTCTCGAGGCTCATATTATGATGTAATATGAATAAATATGCTAAATGAATAGTGGATGGCATTGCGGTAACATATGAAGTATTAATTATATCGTTATTTCTCAGGTATAGTTAAGTATATTTTCTTTTTGCTCATTCTATATTACTATCAAATGTTTTGTTTTTAATACATCAGAGAGATTAGAGAACTTCCTTACTAGAAAATTTTAATGGGAGAAACCGTTTAAATGCCTAGGACCAGACAATGGGCAGGTATTACTGTAATCCATTACCGCCTGCTGCCATCTTTATCGTATTTGACACTTTAAAACAAAATGCCTTTTATAAAAGTTCGAGTGATGATTTATAAATCCCGCTTAAGAGAAACTTGAAATGCTTAATCAAAATTTAGCCAAAGTTTAAAAGAAGGACCACAGTGTTCTCCAAGGCTCTATCTTGTGCCCTACACAGTTACTTACCTTCATTAAGGATCTTCCCGATGTCATCAGTTCCCAAGTAGGTATGCATGCAAACAACCCTAATATTCAATCCTGCCTCAAAAGCAAATCTGGTATCGCTGACACAATTAACGTGGCTCTTGCTCTCGAAAAGGACCTCCAATCGGTTTTTGACTGGGGTATGAATTTGCTGGTTAAATTTAATGCCTCAAAAACAAAACGGCTATCTATAACTCACCACAGGGAACCATTCCTGCCTCCCCTTAGAATACCTGATGGTCATCTACAAGATAGCACCACTTTGCGAATGTTTCGTCTCACTCTTCGCTGACCTGAGATGGAATAAATACATTGAATAAATAGCTTGATCCACCTCAAGGAAAGTTGGTTCTCAGTGGCGCGCCAGAAAGTTTTCCTCGCCCGTGTCCATCCTTCAAATCTATAAATCAACCATTAGCCCTTGCATGGAATACTGCTGTCATATATGCTCTAGTGCTCCTGCTGTTCGTCTTAAGGTCCTCGATAAAATCCAGAGATGGATATGCAATGTGACTGGACCTGATCTGTCATCTCGTCTACAGTCGCTCTCTCACAAACGTGTAGTCATTTCCTCTGTATTTTGTACAAATACTTTCACGGTAACTGCTCCGAAGAGCTACTTTCCTTGTTCCCAGACTGCATAAATTTAAAAGTGCTACTAGGCTACCCACCCTTTCACTGTCGAAATGGTTAATTGTAGCCATCTCTTCTACTCCAATAGTTTAATGTCTCGCAAATCAAGTTTGTGGAATTCCCTACCTATTACTTGTTTCTCTGATTACATTTGAATCGTTGGAGATTATCGCAATGTCGATCGGCATCTCCAGATGCCTTGATCTATTCCTTGTCCTTCTCTTCATAATATCCCTTCTTTACTCTCCGTCCCATTCTCTGTAACCACTTTATTTTAATATTTTTTCTATTTTCATATTAACTATAGTTCGTATGAAAATTCTGTTTATAAAAGGTCAACATTTGTCATTGAATAAGTTTAGATTTAACAACAAAATCTCTATCCAACATAACAATTCAGTTTGTTGAATTGATGAAATACAATCCTTTTAAATAAGTCGGTGTATAAATCAGTTATAACAAATGCAATATAGTAAATAAGTATGAATGAGTACAAAAGGAAAACTTAGTAACGCGTTTCGTCATCTTAGGGATTTTATAAAGACAAAAGTAACGATTTTATTATGTGAGATGTATTTCTATCCAAGAGCAGAAATGCTATTGTTTTTTTTTTTTGTTCTTTTTGTATAGGAGTGTTAATGAATATTTATCAGGTTAGCGGACAATTTCATAAGTGTGAAGTGCATAAATATGCTGAATACTGGCTTCCTTCCCTTCGCGGTACTCTTCTTCTTTGCCATGAGATACTACAACTCAAAAATATGAACTCATAATTCGAGTCATATATAAACTTTCAAATAGACGGCGTGAATGGCACCCAACTCATTCAGCAAATGTGAGCAATCATTTGTATACAAATATTTTTCCCAGACAAAAGTTGAAAATAGCTTCAAACAAAAACCTATAAATCGTAAATAAGAGAGCCCTACGTCACAACTCATAGACTAACGTCATTTTGTAGCATATTGTGGACGATAATGGATTCATCTTCAGCTGGGCTGGTTAAACTCTCTGCCTCCGAGAAGAGACGATCCCTAGACTGGTCTACGTCGAAGGGCAGAGACTCGTCTATGGAAACACCTACCGACCCCGTTTTATACGGGGTCTCCGGGAAATTTTTTTTCTGGGTATACGGGCTCTGGAACACCACATTAAATTCGGCCTTGTGCCACATCTGACTGCGTCGGACAGTTGTTAGATACCGTCTGCCGTTAGAGATTCATTGTGGAATTCATTTGACTTCTAGCAGTTGACTACTTCTACGCGCCGCTGGCGAATCTTATATTATCGTTCATGACCAACCTTCGTGTGATTATTCTATTCAGTAACCTTCCCTACAAAGCCATACATGACGAAGTTTGTCAAATAGAAATAGATATCATTAGAACACTTCAAATTGAAGCAACGAAAGAACGCGTAGTACATGTTACAAGAGAAGGCTATGATATAAGCAAGCTGCTAAATTTTCATAATTAGAAAAAGAAAATAAAAATAAAAAGGAAAAGCTTCATCAGTACCAGAATAATCTGAAATATTTAATAGTCTTGAGGAAAGTATTATCTTTAAAAATAATTTATAAATGCTAACCGGCAATAATTCTAACCGTTTGGTCAATAAATACTGAATGCTTCCTAAATGGAAACAGGAAACTTTTACCATTATGATATGATTTTCACGGTTAGCCGCATGTCAGTTTAGTACGAGGATAATTCTGGGAGACCAGCTACAATCAAAAAAGTAAATATCTGAAAATTAATGAAGCCGTCTTTGAGGACAACCTTAAAACATTTCACTTGCCTTCACCAATGAAAATATCGGTTATAATGTCTGCCAGGTTATACTAGTGAGAACATTCTTCGTCTTATTTGTACTTATTGATAAATATAACGATGAATTTTTTTTTATGAAAATAAATGCACAGAATTTTACTTTTGCTTCCATTATGTCATTAATCTTCACACAGCTTGTGAATACGATACGTTAAAAATAATCATAGCCGCAGTCTTCGTCACATTCAGTTTAATTTCCTATCTATTATTTTGCTTTGAGCTAGAAATGGCAAGCTTGGATTTCTCTCTAATGTCGCCTCCTATTCCAATTCCCATTCCTCTTTATGTAATGACATCAGTTTTTAATGGGATAATATAAGTTAAAATAAAAAGGATTTACAAAGAATATGTGACTTCAAATTACATATAACAAATTAAAAAAAAATGTATCATTTACAAGCTTTAATAATATTGAGTGATTTTCATCACGTATTGCTTCATGATTATATTTGGGCGTCATACACATTTCAACTGAATTAGATTTTGAAAACAATACACTGCGAAATTACTGAACACAACTAAAATAACTGATTAAACAATGACAAACCATCATGTTTAATATTAATTCGATCGTCCTGGGTATGAGGATAAACTACATTCGGAACGAAGCCTCTAATCGGGACGTTTTGTGGAGCATAGAAATCCAGAGCGATCGGATTAATAGTAAACATGATGGCTTGTCAATGTTTAACCAGTTATTTGTGTTCAATAATTTCGCAGAGTATTGTTTTCAAAAGTTAACATTTAAATATACAGAGCCAAGCAAAATTTTAGAACACATTACAAAAAATGACATTTTGGACATTTGTAACACCGATTGATGAAACTTTTACTGATAATAACACATGTTTTAAGCCTTTAGTTAACAATCAGATTTTAAAAAATAATCAATAAAAATATCCCACAAATAAAAACCAATATTTCATAACGCAAAAGTTTAACCAAATTTCTAAGTCATCTATTAATATTTTGTAGCGTCACCGTTATTGCTAATTGCAGTACATAGGCGTTTAGTATAGTCGCCTACGAACTACTTGCATGTTTCTTGGATAAGATTTTTCCACGCTTCACGACAAAATTATTTTAGTTCATTCAGATTTTGCGAGTTCTTTCTTTGGAATTCTCACTTTCAGTTCTCTACATAAATTTTCACTCCGACTGAGATCTGGATATTGACTAGGCCATTTTAGAGCATTCATTCTATTTGAAGTAAACCATTATTTTATATGCATTGCAGTAGGATTAAAGCCGTTGTCTTGTTGAAAAATCCAACCACGTTTCACGCACAGCGAATGTGCACATTGACGTAAATTTATCTCCAAAATATCCCTATAATATACCCTATCATCCTCCCTTCTATTAAGTGTTCCTTCAATCTTGGGCATTAAAGTAACCCCAGATCATGCTTGATCAGCTTTCAATTTTACTGTTGGGATAGTATTCTTCGGCGAATATTCAGTACATTTCTTTCTCAATACCTTTGCCACATCATTTCAGCTGAAAAGTTTAATTTTCGCTTTGTCTAACCAAAGTATATTTTCAGAAAATCTGCATGTTTGATACAATGCTCGTTTGTAAAATCCAGTTTAGAAAGAACGTGTTTTCGCTTAAGTAGTGTTTTTTTTTATTCTTTGGAGTCATCAAAAATATGTCATATCAGCGAAGTGAACGACTAATTGTATCCTTACTCACTTTTACTCCACTTTCTTCTAGTCCTCCTTGAAGTTCTTTAAGCAAAACTCGTGGCTCGTTTCTAACAGTTCTCACCAATGATTTTCGTATTTTTTTTTTTTGAACGAATGGAATGACGTCTTCCAGTGAGGAACTATCGTAATAACTGAAATCAATGACACATTTAACTGACTAGATATCTCCTATAACCAAGACTATTTGTATGTAGGTCAACAATACATTTACAGAGTTCTTGATCAATCATTTTGTTTTTCCCCAATTTGTCAAGTTTAAAGAACATTTCGCAGAAAAGGAATGGTGAATAATTTTAATCATTCCTAAAAGTAAGCGTAGAATTAATCTGTAAATTTCTAAAAGAAAAAAAAATTGGAACATTCTAGTAAAATGTAATGATTTTAAAAAAAGATGTAAATAAAAAAATGTGCTGTAATATTTTGAGCTACTAAATATCGGTTTCCGATGTTTTTTTTTGTTTTTTTTTTTTTGTTTTTTTTAAATCTGATTGCTTGACTGAATACCTAAATATCTATTCTATGAGCAGTAAAAGTTTAATTAATTTAATTGTATTAGCAATACATACAAAAATTGTAATGCGTTGTAAACTTTTGCATGGCACTGCACAACCATTCCCCTTCATGTCGGTGGAAAGATTTCGACATAGAAGCCGCAATGAGTTGCTCTCCTAGAGCTTTGCATTAGAATTTCTTTATATTGATTAAAAGACCGAGGTTTCATTTCGGGGATCCTAACATTAATAATCTATTACTTTTCCCAGTTAATAACAGTGAATGTCAGTTTCGTGATCAGTTGCCAATTGGCCTTTATCAAAACTACATATTTAACATTAAACCAGTGTAAATAGTTTTGTCTTCACCATAGATAACGAGTCAAGAAATGATGCCATCGGGAATTTTGCCGATGAAAATTAGGAATAAAGTTGGTCAATGAAGGACACCCCCTAGTAATGTAAAAATATCTAGAAGAATAGCTGTTCAAGACAACTCTCATTTCACGATTTAATAAGATTGAATCAAATCGAAAATTCTGCCAGAAGCACCATAACCTTTTAATTTGTGAATGCCAAAATCTGTCAAGTGTATTCGAAACATCTAACGCAGTAACACGAACTGCAAGATTCCTACCTAAGGCTTGACAAACTCTTTCAGTAATAACTATCAATACATCGGGAGTTTCATCTAGAAATGTGTAAGTTATATTGTTTGTCCAATAGGAGATCAGTGGAAGTGATTCCAAAATAAAGTGTTGCATAAACATGTATTTCAATGATTTCTGCCATCTTGTAATCTGCAACCTACATGAAGATAAGAGTTAATTCTCAGTATGATTTTGTATGCGTGTATTATATATATATATATATATATATATATATATAGTGTAACCCGGATATAAGAGAGATTTTATCTAGTCCCAAATTATTCCAATAGTTACCTAAACAAAATAGACCAAACCCGGATATAATAGACTTCTTCTCCGGTCCCGGCAACTCTCTTATATCTGAGTTACACTATATATGTGTGTATGAGAGAATGAATGAATGAATGAATGTTGTATTCCGTCTCCATCTTTAACTCCTAAATATTTGTATGTACCATCTTGGTCTACTTCCTTAATCTTGTTGTTGATATTGCTATTATTATTATTTTTATTATTATTATTATTATTATTTATTACTCTGATTATTTATGTTAGAATATAAAGTAGTTTCACATTCGTGTCAGTAGGTCACTAAATAATGAGAATTTAATCAATTATTTATTTGTCTGATTCTTTGGGGATTTCACCCAATGAAAATTGGTTTTACACTTTATAGTCTCCTTTCGCGTATTCAATGTCGTTGTCATTTCCTGCAATATTCGTTTGGCAGGTAAGTCGTTTGAATTTTGTATTTGTTGTATTTTTTCCTCAGGTATTTCATATTTTCGTGTGATAAAGAATTCAACATTGCTTGTAAAAAAAAATCACAATATATGGTTGTCAACAAAAGGGCTAATTCAATATATAAATTGCAAACTGGGGACAACAAAATGGAAAAAGTACAAAAATGTAAATATCTCGAAAAAAATTTTAATAGTGGACGGAAAATGCGAATTGAAATTTTGAATACGCATTAGGATATTGAAAGACTAGGAAAATATTGAGAAACAGGAAAATTTCGTTTAAAACAAAGAAAAAAAATGTAATGAACTATTTTGTAATATTTGTCCTTCTATATGATAGTGAATGCTGGACAATCTACTTACAGATAAAATGACTTGTGGTAACGGAAATGTGGTTCTAACGAAGTATGCTGAAAATAACGTGGGCTGAACATATGTGAACCGATGAAGCTTTAGAAAAAAATGGAACATTTGTCATTAGAAATAGACAAGTGACATTTCGAGGAGACATGATGAAGAATGAGAAATCAGAAAATTTATTTCAAAGACACGATGAAAAAATGACGGAAAGAGAAAACCTACCTAACGAGCTTTTGTAAATTTTTGGCAGAACAGGCCTTATGAAAAATAGCAAAAACACAAAATTTACTAAGAGCTACATAGGAAGTGCCATGATCGTTCTCGTCATGAATGTCAGCGGTCTATACAAGAAAGGAAGAAGACTTAATGTAGGGAGATTTGTGCCTAATTTTAAAGATTGTGTGTAGAATGGTTGTAAAATGGTTGCAAGAACTGCTGTATGTTTGATTGAGTTAAAAAACTTATTTAAAATAGTGACACCAACTTTGAAAAAAAAGTTTTAAAAACATGTATAATATAATAGACATGCTAAGATATTAATAAAATAAATAAGTCTTTACTTATATATATATATATATATATATATATATATATATATATATGTGTGTGTGTGTGTGTGTGTGTACTGGCTAGGCAGGAATCGTACAATTATTTTCCTTAATCCGTATCGAATTTCTTGTACACAGTCTATTTATGCTAGTATTCAGTTTCTTCTGATTAAGTTACGTTATTTTACCTGTCGAAAACTATAGAGTTTTTTTTTCTAGTGAATTACCAATGAAACACACAGTGAGGTTCGTTCACAGAAGTAATGTCGAAGAAGAATACTTCATGAAACAGCAACCCACACAGGCAACTACTATTTATGATTGTGAAATGTTAAAAAGGTATTGAAAAATTTTATCTCTAATTCATACATAAATCAAAAGGCAACACTGTAACATATATTTGTAAAGAAAATGAGTCAAAAATGGAAGCTTATTTCTTGTGATCAAGTCATTGGTTAAGAAATAACAAAACAAGAGATTGCAGATAAATACAGTAAATACGACAGAATTTGGATACACGACTTGGGAGTATGTATCGGTTGACCAGCATTCACTCTATATCACCGTTATATTTAACAATCCCCCCCACGCGCGACGAGGTCTACACGTGGCACAAGGCTGAGTTTAACGTTAGTCATCCGAGTCCGTAGGATCGGCCAAGAAATCACCGTAGAATCCGCATGAACGGGTTCGGGTCTGTCTACTTCCCCAGACGAAACTTTGCCCTCCGGCACAGCTTCGTCCGGGTTCCTCTCTGGCCAAGGCAGAGAGTACAACAGGAGCTCCGAACAGTTCCAGCTTCGGCAGAACAGTCTCTATCACTTTTCTCCACGAGGCTTACATTTGCTACTACTTTATAGTAAGGGAAGGAATCCACAATAGACTAATTAGAGGGAAAGACACTACCATATTGTTTTACGTTTGTTGGTAGATTGTAATCAGTACTAGTTCGTTATATTTTCACTTCGTTGACGGAAAGATGACCAAATGGAAAATAAATATATATTTTTTGTCCATTTAGAATATAATATTTTCCGAAAATAAAAGCAGCTTAACTCCAGAAGAAATAATAAATACCACTTCAAAGTTACTGAGGTCAGACAGAGTGGGAAATTAGCCCTCGAAAATGAGATGACTTTTTCGAAGTCATTCAAATTCTATGTGTATGTACTATGAAATGTTCGCTTAAGTATTTTGTTCAATAACATTCTTAAAGGTAATTCGATGAAATTGAAGACGAAAACACTAAAAAATAGTTTAATTAAGAGAGAATACTTTCCGAAAATTTCAATGAAATCTTAAAATTCTACACTTTTTTAACGTTTTAAAAATTTGATAAAACTTTTATGATTTTGATGCTACAACCATTTTGCGGATTGTTCAGACAGAATGAGAGGGCTAAGTATTATTATTTCAGTCAAATATGTATGTAAGTACACAAGTTCTACTGTATACAACAATATCAGCTGTAAAAATATTAACAATGAAAATAAACTAATATCATCATCATCAACAACTATGACACAAGGAATAAACATCGCTGTTGAATTATCCGTGGTACTGCAAACGATTTCGAGATATGCATATATATCTATATTCTTCAATCAGTTTTAACCTATAACTTCTAAAATATCAAAATTTACTTCCATGTCTGTTTTTATCTAAATATTTTGTAACGCTTGATGATATTCATATAAGAAAAGTTAAGGCACAAATGCCTTCTATAACTTTTTTTTTCTTCCATTTGATCTATTACTCCATACAATATTTTAATGCTTGGTAATATTTCTTTTATCCGCCATCCGTCCTTTCAATCTTTACCTTAATATCCGTTGATAGACGACCACCAAGCCTAACTTTGACTTTATATTTCATTCATCATTTCTCGTTTTATATGAATGCATAAATACTTATATTTTATTTTCCCTTGTTTCAAACATTTATTCTTTTATACCTAATATTTCTTCTCTTCTTTCTAATATTTCTCAATACGTTCTCATTAATATTATCCACTATTCGCGGCTAGCAATCTCAAGGATCGGGTAGGTACTATACACTAATCCGGCATAGAGAAAACTTTATATATAAGCACGCAAACATTTTCAATATACGAAGTGTTCAATTACTCATATTGTTTTTTTTTTTATGATTTATAGAAACCTACTGTTTTTTCTAAGTATATACAATCTTGTATATATTGTCATAAAATGAAAGAACGAATTGTTACTATAGAATTTAGTTCTATAAAATATTTAAAAGTTCTCATTATCAATAGTAGGTGTATAAATAAATGAAGATGTTACGCATATCAAAACGGGTAAAGATGGAGGGTAATGAATAATAATAATAATAATAAAAGGCTGTAATATTTAAAGAGCCATAATCGCCCAGACGTTGAAAGTACAACGGAGACGAATTTCTGTCTAAATTCTAGGATGAGTTGTAATTATTATTTACTTTTGGTTATAGTTATCATGCTTGTTGTTATTAAAATTTTCGTTCATTGTGCCATCCAATTTCCCTCGGAGGCTTACCGTTGCGGTTAATATGCACATCAAACATCTGTAGCAGGCTAAAGAACACAACGGGCATTTAAAACTAAACACTTAATTTAATCTAAGTCGATCGATTCTTTCTGTTTCGTTGTCCATATTTCTGGATATCACCCCTTGTTCTTATTTAGGACTGCTCAGTTATGGTCACCCCTTATTTCCTTGAGTTGAGGTTTGCATAATTTGATCCAAGGTTTGAACTCACAATTACTATGTAAAAAAAAATAATCAGGAACAAACTTATTTCGAGTGTAAGTAATGTGAATGATGATAATCGGTACAGAAACGGAAAAAAACTCCATTAAAATTGGTATGGATGTGAAACTAATTTATATTCAAAAAGCGTGAATAATAATAACGTCAATAATAATATGAACAGCAGTAATAATAATATGAATATCAATAAAAATAATAATGTTTTGTCTCAATAATGATAACTTTTTTCTCTATTATAATAATAATCTTTTTTTCTAAACAATATTCTTTTTTTTAATAATAATAATCTTTTTCCTCAATAATAATAATAAAAATAATAATCTTTTTTTCTAAACAATAATATTCTTTTTTTCAATAATAATCTTTTTCTCAAAAATAATTATAATAATCTTTTTTCTCAATAATAATAATAATAATCTTTTTTTCTAAACAATAATATTCTTTTTCTATAATAATAATAATAATCTTTTTCTCGAAAATAATTATAATAATCTTTTTTTCTCAATAATAATAATAATAATAATAATAATAATCTTTTTTCTCAATAATAATCTTTTCTTCCAAAAACAATATCTTCTTTTTTTTTTTTCTCAAAAATAATAATAATTTTAATCATTAATAGATACTAGATAGACGGTCACCTGGGTAAACAAAGGCCGCGTCGTTCAAAGAGAAAACAGATTTTAGGTCGGAATATATGTCACTAGAACAAACTCTTCCACCAACAATGAGACACCAAAACCGAGTTACTTCCAACATTGGACCTGGTGTCTTAATGTCAAATCAAATAAGAAATGAAAGCGAACGAAAAAACAAATGACATTTTTTTTTTCTCTCCATTGCACTCGAAAATCTACAAATGAATATTACGGATCATACAATCGTATCATATGGAGAGATAGGTAATATTGATATTTCGCATGATGTCCTTGCGGATATTGGTATGCATATTTGGCTATGATAGGAACTAATAACTATGCATCAAAATGAAAATGTTTAATTACCTATACTACATGGCTGATAAACTATTTGCCAAAGACAAGGAAAATGTTTCAGTGATTACATCTGTGTGGATATCGGATTAGATATATGTGCAAAAGAAAGGGAGAATTACAGAAACACACTCAATAATTCTAGATTTTGTCACAAATATTAGGGAACTGGAACATGAACAAGCCTACAAAACATATACGGAAGAGCGAGAGAGACAGAATACAGTATATGCAAAGGAAAGAGAAAGTAAGATAAAACAAGTACAAGTATTTTCATCCGGTGTTAAATGCATAGAGGAATTCACAACACCGGATATCACCTATAAACAGTTTGACTTTTGACTGTGGTGTTAATTGAACCATAGCAGATATTGAGTGAATGGATCTTAAAATGAGGAAGCTCCTCAATGGCCACCGCCTGCAACATCCTATTCCTAATGATGACCGTTTGTATATGCCTACGTATGCAGGAGGCAGAGGATTAGTTCAACTAGAACTGTCTTAAAATAAAGTAACACTACAATTAGACTTCAAAGTCAACTAGAAACTACAGAATACTGGTGGTTGATCTGTGCCAAAGAACATGAAATAAATTATAAACTTTACTCAGTAATAAAAGAAGCCAACACATTCAAAAACTGAATTTAAATTAGGAGGAGAAGTGCAAATAATAACCTACTGTAAGAGGAAAAACCTGAAAGAAAGCAAATGCAATGTACCAAATGCAAATCGATGGCATGTTAAGCTTCTTTATTGTCAATACTCTACCTGTAAAAGACAAGTTGCTGGATACAAATCCTGTCCGAATCAGTGCAGGATTAAAAGCTGAAACGGATGCTTTGATTTTTGCTGCACTGGAATAATTCTTGTTAACTAGAAATTACCAACTATACATACTGGGAATTGTGTAAACCATAATGCAGATTTTGTGATAAGTATCTAGAAAAAATGCATCATGTTGTATCAGGTTGCACACTGTGAGCACCCACAATATAAATCTCTGCATGATTGTGGGCACTGGAAAATATACAACATTTTCCGGGAAAAAAACGGCAAGAACCTGGTATGAACACCACACAGACCTGGTTACAGAACAGGACATGTAACAATTTTGTAGCACTTTACATTACACACAGACGGAAAAAGCAAATCTAATCGACCATACGTCGTTATCAATGATCCCAAGAAGAGAATGTGCCTTCTTATTGACAAAGCGGTTACTGCAGATTGTAATGCATCTTTGAAGATAATAAACTAAAACCCATCAAAATACAAGCATATTGAAGTAGAAAGCTCACAAATGTGATACATGAAGACAGCAGTAGTTCCAGTTTTAATTGAAGCTCTCGGGTTGATTGGAAAATTTTCCAATAGACTTCTTAAGGAATTCCTGCTAGACCATGTCGTAATGATATACAAAAAATTACTCACAAGTAACTCGCACATTACGAAGAGCATTATCTATGCAAGATGTGTGGAATCTTTTTTCACATTTTACAAAAATGATCAGTGGAAAATGTCATGAAATTATCTCTCATAGCTCTGGTTTAAGAAGAAAATTTATGACACAAGATTATTTATTTGGATAACGTAATATATATATATATATATATATATATATATATATATTTCCAAGTTATCAGATTTTTCCGCGTAGTTAGTATACGTGAGAGATGGTAAGAAAATTATCTAAGAAGATTATAATTCAACGAGTATATATCAATTGTGAAAGTACAACGGAGGAACAGAGCTTTGTGGAAAGTAGTTTCGCTCCGGAAATCAGAACACTGGATTTAATCTGTCCGTCGAAACACGAGAGGCAATGATCCCTTGGTATTAGGAAGAAACATGGACATTTCTAGCTGTCGCTCAGCGGCAGGTTTCTTACTTTACAGTAAGAGATGGCCATCTCTTGAGGATTTACAGACAAGATGCATTGATGATTCTTTCAACAATATTATATTTGGCGAAAATATTGGTTAACTGTTCTACTCAATATCAACAACAGGGCCGTTTAAAATAGATATTCCATATTGGGTTATATTTTCGTTGATTATTATATGATAGTTTACTAATATTTAATTCTAAATTGAACATTTGTAGAATAATATGACGGAGAATGTTATTTCGTTAAATCACTTGTATCAGATTAACACATTTCCTTGCAGTTAAAAATAGATTTGAAATAATAATTGATTAAATAATTGTCTTGTAAATTAAAGACATATTTTAAAATGCATTTCATTTAACATAAAAAGACGTGACAGTTATAAATATAATAAAATATATAGCTACTAAAATGTTTATTTTTCATATAAACTCATTTTCAGTATAAATATCACTCATTAAGAATCTGTCTATATTAATGAGATGAGGTATTATGCACATTATTCGGACTATTGTCCTCATCTTTGTCGTCATATTTATAACAATGTTTCCTTTAGGACACATGGCACAGTGGATAAAGGCGTTAGTTAGATCCAGTGACAGGACCCAAAGATTGTGAGTTCAATACCCGGTTAAGGCAGTGGAGAACTTTCAGAGGGAAAATTAGCAGGAGATAACTGATAACTGACATTCATCAAACATGGCACGTGGAACTAGAACAGTCTACCCCACTGAGCGAAATAAAGGGTTCGAATCGAAATTCCAACCACCTGAAGAAGTCCGGAGCGTACAACGGCCAAAACGTTGTGATAAATATGGCGACAAAGATGAGGACAATAGTCCGAATAATGTAAATAATGTATCACTCATTAAGTTAAATATACAGGATGACTGAAAAGTAACTCCCTATTTTATGTATATGTGACCAGCAAGGAGTCCTGACTTAACAACCAGTGACTTTATTTGCTGTTGTTTAAACAAGCAAGTCTACTATACCAAACCAATATTTTGGAAGAACTTGAAGGGCGAATACAAGAAGTTACGCCATCCATATCTCGAGAGCTCCTGAGGAAATCAGTTGACGTGATTCCTGGGCGGCTCGTGAACTGCTAGCGAAATCAGGTAACCATATCAAATTTTATATAAAACCTTATGCTTTTTTCTTACATGCATTTTTGTAAGAATTATAGTTAATAAATAAATAAATTTTAGAGTATTTTGAAATTGGTTGTTACTTTTCAAACACCCTGTACATGACAAATGCAAGTTATGCATCTGATCACAGTCAATCCCGAGCACGAATATGCGCACACAATAGGTTTATTTTTAATCGTGATCTCTTCTCTCTCTCTCTCATTATATATATATATATATATGTATATATATATATAGTTTTCCTCCTCCTGAAATTCCTACTACGGCGAAAAAAATGTATGGTTCATGTTCCTTTGTGACAAATACATATCCATACCTTTTATAAATTTGAATACGTCATTTTTGAGAAACCACTTATTTCAAGTACACCCGCTAGTGTTGCCTTGGATATATTATGAGTGCGTGATATTTTCCAGCTTATCTTTTGAAAAAATTTGCTAATATATACTCAGCTATAAAAAGACTGCTGTTTTAGTTTGAATATTTTACTGTATAACTTGGAGGCCCCATATCTAAAAAACTATAATCTCTAGTTTATTATCATATGATAGATCTGATATGGTACATCTTATTTTTGCTTTTTATTACTGATTTTGATTTTATTACTTGCACTATCTCCCCACCTCTTTCTTTCACAATATTTTATCTTTAAGAAACAAAGTGCAGTCTGAAAGATCAACTCAACGAATAACCAGTCTTATATGACATTTACACTAGCCTCTTAAAATGTAAATATTCCGTTTAACAAACTTATTTTATAAAGAGAAGCCCCTAACAAACCTTGCATCTGATAGCTAGTTTATAAAATTCACTTAGTTGGAGTCCCATAGGTACTTTTATATATTATTCAAATCCAGGCTGGGATAAGATTTATATACAGAAAAATAATTTCAATAAGTTTATAAGTAGTTATGTGGATTAGTTGTTTGTTTTCCTTTAGAGGCGTATTATCCAGTATGGGCTATTTTATGCCGAAATCTAAATATTTTGTACGCAATTTTTTAAGTCATGCAAGTGTTGCTAATTAACCCATATCTGGGTAGAGAAGAGGTGGATTCATGCATTTGGAAAGGGTATTTGTGTGTAAATGAATATAAATATCTCAATCGGAATTGGAACGCGGCTCTGCGATTAACTTTTGCGAACCTTTATCCATTACACCACCCGCATATCCAAGCGTACAGCACACGATATTCCTTAACGCTCACCCATCTAGTTACTGACCAGGCTCGACGTTGATTATCATCGGTGATACGCCCGTTAGCCAATTATGTTGATTAAAGGATTATGTATATTTCACAATGTTTCTACCAGTATGCAGGACAAGCATCAAAACGTATTAAAGGCGTACACATAAATCGTTAGTGATACAAGTAACAATTACGAGGATACTATTCCAAATATTTGCTGTAGAAATGGATCTTACAATCTCAATATTTTCACATATTAACCATTCAATTGTGCATATATACAGGCACACACATATAGTGGCCATTTCTATGCGGGCTATTATTGTATATTCATTTATGTCACTACTGTTCAGATATCGAATTGCCTATTTATGTATCGAGATATACAAATAGGAAGTCTGCTCTATTGGTTCTTTTTTGTATTGTGTCCCCCTCGGGACACAGGCGATCATAGCTCCCCATCAATTTCCGCCATACATATTCTCAAGCCCACTATATTATAAGTCGTTTTCCCCTGGCTTTCTTGCTTTCAGTCTGTTTTGTGTGTATCAGATCTGCCAACTCTTCTTTCTGCATTATGTCGTATGAATTTCAAATTATACTTCCTGATGTAAATTGCTCACATATTCGGTTCATTGTATGCTCAGCATCCTTCTATAGAATCACATTTGGGTTGCTTCAAGTCTCCTTCTCATCGTTGAGGAGATTGCCAAACCTTCATTGTTGTATACGCGGAAAGATACCACGTAATAATTCAGTGCTCTTTGTTTCTAACGAAGTGTTTCTGTTTCTTAATATTTTTAATTTTTGAATGCATCTTTGCCTAACCTAATGCTCCCTTGGTTTTAAGTGTTACACTTTCCGTTCTTTGTTTAAACACCTCAGATATTTAAACTTCTGTACTTGTTTAGTTTTGGTACCTCCCTTATGTAATTTGCATTTTGATTTCATCATTTTGCTTACAACAATTCATTCTGTCTTTTTGCACTTGATGAATCATTTTTCTCGCTTTCCTTCCCTATCTTCTGTAGGAATATTCGTAGTTTTATTTCTGAGACGCTATAAGCACTGTGTCATTTATGGCCGCCAATAATGAATCCTGGTATGATTTCTATTTCTCTGTTATATACCGTTCCTATGAACACGAATTGGTACGTCTCAATACGTTGGACACTATTGTAAGTGTCGGTACTAAACTAAGTATTCCACCACTAGCAGGGGTTTATCTACTTGAGGCCGCTGGCGAGTATTGTATTTTGTTGATGTTGTGATGATCAACATTTCTTTTCCAAATTCCGTTTTGGTTATTCCTCATTCAGTAAATCTTTCTAGTTTACAACACTCTCATATTTAGTTCACGGTATAGGTTTAATACGTCCTGTGAGAAGACACAGTTGTCTTACACCCATTTCTCGTTTTGTAGATTTGTAGAACACATTTTCTATCCGTCTGCTGGCGATTTGCTGCCAGTATAAGTTCTTCATTATTCTATCTTTCCCAAATATGTCAAGGTTGCTGAGCAGTTCCGATAGATCTTTGTAGCGTACTTTATCTGAAACGTTTGCGTAATCTATAAAACGCAGTGCATTTGCATTATTCATTCTGATAAAATTCTAAGCATAAATATCGCCTTCCTTGTTCCAGTGTCGTTGACGAACACGCACTGCTATTTTTTCTATTTCCAGACTGATTCTTCTTGCATCTAACTTCGTAGGCAGTGCTACGAAAATAGATCCCTTGAGATCTTCCACTCATATCCACACTGCTGTAAATTTAATTTGTTATTTGTATAGTTTTGTCTAAGCGGAAATCTTATTACAATTCCGTCTGGTCCTTCGGTTTATTTCTGTTAAATTTGACCAGTGCAGATTCCACCTCATATTTTAATTCGTGGGTTTTTCTATGTATTGGCGATTGTTCGTGCAAGAGTTTTCCAATATATTCCTTTCATCTCTGGAGTATTTTTTCTTTATCTAATATTACATTTCCCTTCCTTGGATTTTACGCATCATGTTATTTCACTTATTTTTTATTCATATCTACGACTGATACTTTCTATCTCTATACATTTTTCATTCATCCATTTTTGTTTTCGCCTTCTTTCAATTGTTGGTTATTTCTTTTGTAGTGTTATATAATCTGTCCCGTGTCTTTGCCTTGTTTTTTGTCTCCTTTCCATCATGTCGAGTATTTCATCTGTCATCCATTCATTTTTTTTTCTTTGTGTATTTTCCTTTGGGATAATCTCTATAAATGATGATACTAAATCTTCTGTTAATGCATCTCACTTCGATTTTTGTTTTGTTCCTCATATCTGCTTTTCACACTTTCCATATTTTTTTCCTTGAGGTTCGGGTCGTTCAAGAAACTCTCCTATTGCAATTTGGGTAAAATCTTATGCCACGTCATTTTCCGTAGTTTCATTCTTAGTTTACAGATAACTGGGTTATGATGGCTCCCAAAATCTGTTCCACAATATCATGCCGATAGATATGTAGTCGTCTTTTTGTTGCTCATCTTGCTCTTCTTCATGTCCATTTATAATTTTCAATTTTCTTAAAAGCACCTGTTGGCTATATCTTAGTTTTCTGCCGTACAACATTCGACCCAATTTTCTACGGGTTCATTACGGATCTCTTGACAGAATTTTTCAACTATTTCACTATCTCTCGTGTTACATCCTTTCGCGATTATATTTTCTTGCGACTTGAAAAGGGCCTTGGTGTTTGTTTTATAGTAGAAATTTTCATTTTCTCCTTCTGTACTTTTTGCTGTCTATGTATGCACAAAAATCATGGATATATTGAAAGGCTCTTCTTTCAGTTTAACGACAAAAGACTTTCTGATAATTGACAGCATATCAATAAGTATTTCCACGCGACTTTTTCTAGCATCAGTCCTACACATTATTCAGATTTCACATTATTGAAAAAAAATTATTACTGTCAGCTATCCTAGGAAATAGAGATCAGTTCAATCCAGTGGATGAAGATGAATTTGTTTTTTTTTCTATAGACATTAATGCAATCGATTGACTTGTACTTTACGGCTTATCAACCCTTTCTGCGTTATAAAAGGTCTAATATATTTCGGGTTAAAAGAATTTTTTTTAAGTAAATTTTGCATTAAAAAGTTTGAGAATACCAGTGACTTAGTCTTACTATCATATATGTAATTGGCAAGATGGATTCCTACCATTCCCAAAGCGTAAGTGAATATTGTGACGCCATTCATGGCGTAATTGTTAAAACGTTCTCTGATTGTCCGTCGTTCATGCACCTGTGATAACATCGAAGGTTGAATGTATTTGCATATACATTCAACAGGCTATGTGCTCAGGTTCGTCTTCTTGGCCGTAATCGCTTCAAACAAAACATGAAGACAATTGTTTTACAAGACAGTGGTTGGGAAGTAGTAAAAATACGATCTCTCACTTAGCAGTTCAGCCGAAGGGAAAGATAGCCGACTATCTCTCTAACTTCACTGGCCGCTGGAATCGGTGTCTCCTGATTCTTCACTATCGGTCTATTAGTCAATGGCTGCTGGACATTTCTAAATCCTCTGGCCTTCTACCTACATCTCCGACTGCTAGACCGACTTTTATCGACTTTCTGCCTCTCTCTGCTTATATGGTTAATCCAGGGATCCCGCCATCCACTTGTCTTTCGGAAGATTTGGGAGAACCCCAAATCCACATGGGCGGTCAAATCTTCAAAGGACTGATTTTTTATGACTATATAAAATCATTTATAAAACGTTTGTTTCCCAATTGAATGACAGCTGTAGACAAATCTCCCAACAAACAAAAACATAAAATTACTCAAAGATGGACTGGAGACAAAATGCTTACGAAACACCCATTACAAAGTGGACTCAAAAGAAAGTAAATAATCTTCTAAAGATGTGTGAGAAGTCATATTGTAACAATATAACGGACACGGCTGGAAATTGAACGCGATTCTGTTTTTTTTTTCATTTTTCATTCCGAGTGGCTGTCTATTACATCACCCACTCATTTATGCGAACGATTTAAAAAAAAAATGAATCACTCTTAGTAAGACTTGGAACAGGATATGACCATTATAATTTCCCTTTAATAAGAGATAAATGACTCGCAAACGCAGAGTAGTATTGTTTATTTTTAAATCAGTATTTCTTATCTTTTTGATTACTTTGTAGCCTTTTGTCGGGCAAAACTAGGTTAATAAATATGGAAAAACATATTTAGTAGACTGTTAATTTTCTTCTTGCTAGGAAAATGATTGCCGAATGCTGTAATTATATTGTTGCAAATTTGCAAATGGCGATGAAAAGAAAAATAAAACAAGTATAAAGTTTAGTGATTCAGCTAGCATGATTATATTTTATAAACATCTTAAATTCAGCTGAAGAGAACAAAGTTTTTGCTAATAGAGCAAAAATAGCCCATTATAGATACAAGTGAGTTCCAAATAAACACAGTCCGTTTCTAGGTCCTTTGTTTCATTTCCTGTTGTTTAATGACTTCCACTCTGTTTTGTTTATCTTAAGCTAATTACTTGAGGTCGGTGCACTGATGGAAACAAGTCTGTATGGAAATAATTAGTTACTTAATGAGACGAAACGATGGTCTAATATCAGCAGATATGTTTTTTGTTTAAACATTTTTAGTAACTAAATATATTCCATTAAAAAGATAATTTTACCTTGATTAGACTGTCAGCACGCGACACAAATACAAAAGAAATACTAAGTGCATTTGAATATCAGGCAACCAAAATAAAAACAAACGTTTATTTCGTTTATCTGAGGAGCACTGTTATAGATACACCTCAGAATTTGTGATGTTTGCACTACCTCTCACAATTCTCTGAAAGTCTATAGGTGTTTTCTCTCTCTCTCTCTCTATATATATATATATATATATAATCTTCGAAACGATAGAAATCTAAAAGGAAAATGTTCTCTCCAGCGACATTTGATCCTGCGTCCCCGAGGAAACCATCGATAGCCAACTGAGCGACAAAGTACATTTCCGATCAAGTAATGCTGAATAGAACATTTGAAGCAAAATCCTTGCATGATTGGTAGTTCTGTGTTCAGTAATTCAAAGTGGCTGTGAATCTGTGAAAAATGAGGTTCTTGGAGAAGATATTCCTTCTTCGAATTTAGGGACTCTTGCTACAGAATCATGAGAAACTGTACCAGATAAACGATTCCACATCATTTCAAGAATTTCAGCAGAAAGAAAACATGGATATCAGGTGTATATCGAACCGTAAATAAAGACGTAAACAAGATGTTGTCAGTCTAGAGAATATATATATATGAGTTGTACCCAATGTTTGTTTTTATCGAACCTATCCTAACGTTTTGGAAATAGAGAGCGAAAAAATATATATTCTAAAACTACATTACCCATGCTACTTGAATAAGTATATTTCATTATGATGAAATGTGGTACGTGGGGTTTCCCCACCACAGAATATTTTCATTTTATTAGATTTATATTTTAATTAGAACAAGGGAATGACTCCTAGATTACATAGATTATTGTATTTCCTTTGATCAAAGGGGAACCCCATGAGGCAAACTTCCTTCACAGAATTTAATTCCCGTCCATTTAAATTAGATTTAAATTTGAATAAAGGAATGATTCCTATCCAAAATATAAGAGGGGGAGACCAGAAGATGAAGGCAACATCAGCATTATTATTTGATAAAAAAGCTTATTAGCGCCTATTTTAATCCTCTTTAATCAGGATTTATTTCTCTTTCTGAAATCACTTTCCCCAATAAATATGTGAGATATATATATATATTTGTCTAAATGTTAAGAATTATAAAAATATTTACTTTCCCATTCATATATTAATTGTTCTGGTCACGATCAGAATCAAAATGTCTCGTATTTAGTATGCACTGAATACAGGATTCTTTTTTTTCTTTTTTTGAAAATGCCGAGGAAGGAATTGTTGAATAATTGTAAAAAAAAAAACTTCAGGTAATCGGAAATAGTTTGTCCACAGCTGTCGAAAACAACAACTGAATTATTCAAGTGCATACAGATAAAAAAATAAAATATAATACTAAACCATATATATATATATATATATATATATATATATATATATATATATATATAATGAAAATAGTGAGAAAATTTTTTTCTCGGGAAACACCACGTTGCACATTTACAAATCTACTATTCTTACCTACATTGAATACCGATGCCATACCTGGGCTGGTACTACTGCTAATCATTTCGAGGTTCTTGACAAAATCCAAGAATGGCCTGTAATGTAATCGATCCTGACTTGACATATCGTCTACTCTCTCGAAAACGACACGCGGATTCCGCTTTTTCTACAAATATATTCATGCCAACTGCTGAGACAATATTTCCTCACGTGCCCGCACTACCTGTGTTTAAGCGGGTTAATAGATACGGATCTAGTATTTTTCTTAAATTGTATGCCACAATCAAAACTGCTCTAAGAGTAACTCACCGTTTGTGGAGGACATTTCAATTCCCACAATTCACTGAGACATATTTTGTCTTAAAAAGGGGTTAATTCTTTATTGTATTCAGCTGCACAATTATACCCATACATTTCACACGCCTAAAATGACTGTAACCTTCTGCTTAACAATACCATTTACGTTCTGCTTGTGACGATATATAGCATTGAGCAGTCTCTCATATATATTAGGTTGGTGCAAAAATAATGACGATTTTTGTCGTATTTTTTAACGTCAAAAACCGTCATTATTTTTGGACCAAACTTACATTATATATATATATATATATATATATATATATATATATATATATGAATAATATAGAGCTATATATATATATATATATATATGAATAGTATAGAGCTATATATATATATATATATATATATATATATGAATAGTATAGAGCTATATATATATATATATATATATATATATATGAATAGTATAGAGCTATATATATATATATGAATAGTATAGAGCTATATATATATATATGTATGAATAGTATAGAGCTATATATATATATATATATATGAATAGTATAGAGCTATATATATATATATATATATATATATGAATAGTATAGAGCTATATATATATATATATATATATATATGAATAGTATAGAGCTATATATATATATATATATATGAATAGTATAGAGCTATATATATATATATATATATATATATATATGAATAGTATAGAGCTATATATATATATATATATATATATGAATAGTATAGAGCTATATATATATATATATATATATATGAATAGTATAGAGCTATATATATATATATATATATATATATAAATAGTATAGAGCTATATATATATATATATATATATATAAATAGTATAGAGCTATATATATATATATATATATATATATATATGAATAGTATAGAGCTATATATATATATATATATATGAATAGTATAGAGCTATATATATATATATATATATATATATATATATGAATAGTATAGAGCTATATATATATATATGAATAGTATAGAGCTATATATATATGAATAGTAGAGATATATATATATATGAATAGTATAGATATATATATATGAATAGTATAGATATATATATATGAATAGTATATATATATATATATGAATAGTATATATATATATATATATGAATAGTATAGAGCTATATATATATATATATATGAATAGTATAGAGCTATATATATATATATATATATATATGAATAGTATAGAGCTATATATATATATATATATATATATATATGAATAGTATAGAGCTATATATATATATATATATATGAATAGTATAGAGCTATATATATATATATATATATATGAATAGTATAGATATATATATATGAATAGTATAGAGCTATATATATATATATGAATAGTATAGAGCTATATATATATATATATATATGAATAGTATATATATATATATGAATAGTATATATATATATATATATATATATATATGAATAGTATATATATATATATGAATAGTATAGAGCTATATATATATATATAAATGAATAGTATAGAGCTATATATATATATATATATGAATAGTATAGAGCTATATATATATATATATATGAATAGTATAGAGCTATATATATATATATATATATGAATAGTATAGAGCTATATATATATATATATATATGAATAGTATAGAGCTATATATATATATATATATGAATAGTATAGAGCTATATATATATATATATATATATATATATGAATAGTATAGAGCTATATATATATATAGCTCTATACTATTCATATATATATATATGAATAGTATAGAGCTATATATTTATATATATGAATAGTATAGAGCTATATATATATATATGAATAGTATAGAGCTATATATATATATATATATATGAATAGTATAGAGCTATATATATATATATATATATGAATAGTATAGAGCTATATATATATATATATATATGAATAGTATAGAGCTATATATATATATATGAATAGTATAGAGCTATATATATATATATATATATGAATAGTATAGAGCTATATATATATATATATATATATATGAATAGTATAGAGCTATATATATATATATATATATATGAATAGTATAGAGCTATATATATATATATATATATATATATGAATAGTATAGAGCTATATATATATATATATATATATATGAATAGTATAGAGCTATATATATATATATATATATATATGAATAGTATAGAGCTATATATATATATATATATATATATGAATAGTATAGAGCTATATATATATATATATATATATATATATGAATAGTATAGAGCTATATATATATATATATATATATGAATAGTATAGAGCTATATATATATATATATATATATATGAATAGTATAGAGCTATATATATATATATATATATGAATAGTATAGAGCTATATATATATATATATATGAATAGTATAGAGCTATATATATATATATATATGAATAGTATAGAGCTATATATATATATATATATATATATATGAATAGTATAGAGCTATATATATATATATATGAATAGTATAGAGCTATATATATATGTATGACTAGTATAGAGCTATATATATATATATGTATGAATAGTATAGAGCTATATATATATATATATATATATATGAATAGTATAGAGCTATATATATATATATATATATATATATGAATAGTATAGAGCTATATATATATATATATATATATATATGAATAGTATAGAGCTATATATATATATATATATATGAATAGTATAGAGCTATATATATATATATATATATATATGAATAGTATAGAGCTATATATATATATATATATATATATATATATATGAATAGTATAGATATATATATATGAATAGTATAGATATATATATATGAATAGTATAGATATATATATATGAATAGTATAGATATATATATATGAATAGTATAGATATATATATATGAATAGTATAGATATATATATATGAATAGTATATATATATATATATGAATAGTATAGAGCTATATATATATATGAATAGTATAGAGCTATATATATATATATATATGAATAGTATAGAGCTATATATATATATATATATGAATAGTATAGAGCTATATATATATATATATATATATATATGAATAGTATAGAGCTATATATATATATATATATATATATATATGAATAGTATAGAGCTATATATATATATATATATGAATAGTATAGAGCTATATATATATATATATATATATATGAATAGTATAGAGCTATATATATATATATATATATGAATAGTATAGATATATATATATGAATAGTATAGAGCTATATATATATATGAATAGTATAGAGCTATATATATATATATATATGAATAGTATATATATATATATGAATAGTATATATATATATATATATATATATATGAATAGTATATATATATATATGAATAGTATAGAGCTATATATATATATATATATATATATGAATAGTATAGAGCTATATATATATATATATGAATAGTATAGAGCTATATATATATATATATATATATATATGAATAGTATAGAGCTATATATATATATATATATGAATAGTATAGAGCTATATATATATATATATATATGAATAGTATAGAGCTATATATATATATATATATGAATAGTATAGAGCTATATATATATATATGAATAGTATAGAGCTATATATATATATATATGAATAGTATAGAGCTATATATATATATAGCTCTATACTATTCATATATATATATATGAATAGTATAGAGCTATATATTTATATATATGAATAGTATAGAGCTATATATATATATATGAATAGTATAGAGCTATATATATATATGAATAGTATAGAGCTATATATATATATATATATGAATAGTATAGAGCTATATATATATATATATATGAATAGTATAGAGCTATATATATATATATGAATAGTATAGAGCTATATATATATATATATATATATATGAATAGTATAGAGCTATATATATATATATATATATATATGAATAGTATAGAGCTATATATATATATATATATGAATAGTATAGAGCTATATATATATATATATATATATGAATAGTATAGAGCTATATATATATATATATATATATATATGAATAGTATAGAGCTATATATATATATATGAATAGTATATATATATATATGAATAGTATATATATATATATGAATAGTATATATATATATATGAATAGTATATATATATATATGAATAGTATATATATATATATGAATAGTATATATATATATATGAATAGTATATATATATATATATGAATAGTATAGAGCTATATATATATATGAATAGTATAGAGCTATATATATATATATATATATATGAATAGTATAGAGCTATATATATATATATATATATATATATGAATAGTATAGAGCTATATATATATATATATATATATATATGAATAGTATAGAGCTATATATATATATATATATATATGAATAGTATAGAGCTATATATATATATATATATATATATGAATAGTATAGAGCTATATATATATATATATATATATGAATAGTATAGAGCTATATATATATATATATATATATGAATAGTATAGAGCTATATATATATATATATATGATTGTATAGAGCTATATATATATATATATATGAATAGTATAGAGCTATATATATATATATATGAATAGTATAGAGCTATATATATATATATATATATGAATAGTATAGAGCTATATATATATATATATATATGAATAGTATAGAGCTATATATATATATATATATATGAATAGTATAGAGCTATATATATATATATATATATGAATAGTATAGAGCTATATATATATATATATATATGAATAGTATAGAGCTATATATATATATATATATATGAATAGTATAGAGCTATATATATATATATATATATATGAATAGTATAGAGCTATATATATATATATATATGAATAGTATAGAGCTATATATATATATATATGAATAGTATAGAGCTATATATATATATATATATATGAATAGTATAGAGCTATATATATATATATATATATATATGAATAGTATAGAGCTATATATATATATATATATATGAATAGTATAGAGCTATATATATATATATGAATAGTATAGAGCTATATATATATATATATATATGAATAGTATAGAGCTATATATATATATATATATATGAATAGTATAGAGCTATATATATATATATATATGAATAGTATAGAGCTATATATATATATATGAATAGTATAGAGCTATATATATATATATGAATAGTATAGAGCTATATATATATATATGAATAGTATAGAGCTATATATATATATATGAATAGTATAGAGCTATATATATATATATGAATAGTATAGAGCTATATATATGTGTGTGTGAATATTATTGAGCTGTATATATATATATATGACTAGCATTGAGTCATATATATATATATATATATATATATAGATGACTAGTATTGAGTTATATATATAGATGACTAGTAGTGATTTATATATATAATAGTTTGGTGCAAAATTAATGAGGTCATAATGCCGTTTTTTTACGTATTTTTCAAGTCAAATAACGACATTATTACGTCATTATTTTTGCTCCAACCTTATATATATATATATATATATATCTATATTAATTACTAGTAGTGGGTTCATATATATATATATATATATATATATATATATATATATATATATATATATTGTTTCGTAGCTTACAGATTCAATTGGAAGAAACAGGTTTTGTAACACAGGAAGAGTTTAAACTGACATCTGTGTGTTCTTAAATCAAAGCCAAAAGAACTTTACAGTAATGGAATTAGTAAGCTTGTTAATAGATGGAAGAAAGTCATAGATTATCAGGGAAATACATTGTTGATTGAATTTGTAATTAAATGTAACATTTAGTCACTTGTTTTCTTTATTCAAAAATCGGACAGAACTTATGGGATGACATGATATATATAATAAGAGTCATTCTATTTAATGTCATGTTAAAGATCGAACATATGCTATTGAGCAATATATATATATATATATATATATATATATATATATAAACTATTATTTTTATTATAAATGATTGTAATAAAACATTTCGAAATCGCTACACAAATGCTTATATTTTTCAATATTATGTCTTTACTTCTTCAGGCAAAAGTACGTTACTGGTGATTCAATGATTTTTAATTAAATTTGGAAACAGCAAATTACCTCTTTCCTGAAAGTAAAAGCGTGTGGGGAAATAAGGTTAGAATTAAAAATAAACTTGTGCGTATTGATTAACTAATTAAAAAATTAGTAAAGTAAGCTCAGAGTGTGGAGGTGGGGGAGTTATTTTGTCATGTCACAATAAACCACCACATAGACAAGACACCATTGACAATTGCGGAAAATATATCGGCGACATAGACAGGCCATCATTGACGATTGCAGAATAAGTTCCCGTTTAGAAAGGAACTTCTTTGAGACGCTTTGACCGAAAAACTGGCTATTGAAGCTTGCTTTCAATAGCATTTTTATTCTAATTTGACAGTAATTTTTAACATGTCTCCGTTTCAGAGTGTGTATGTTAAAGTGTTCTAGTTGACTGAAGGGGGGCCTGAGCGTGAAACGTAACGACACCAGCTGACCCTCCTTGATTGTTGACATTTTGAAGCTTTTTTTTTTAAATTTTTTTTTTATTTTTTTACTCTGGATAGTCTAGGCGTTGAACACTTGAATATACTGCTTAGTTAATTGTCTGCCTTTTAGTGTTTTTCTTTCCTTCATGTAAATTCTTTTCTTGATATTATGTCTATTAACAAGCTGTCCATTTGTATCCACCAACATGGATTATTTCACACGCACACACATATAATGAAACGTCACCTCATTTACACTGTGGAAAAAGACCGTAAATTTTGAATTTGAAATATATAATGCGCATATCGCAATAAATGTACTGTTGCACTCTTTTGAATTTATAGCAATACATATATACACATTCACAGATAATGTAACTCCATGTAGATATTCTCAGGTGAAGTTGAAAGTACTCGGTAAAAAAAAAGAATATTTGAAAGTAAATTCTGTTATTTTTTCTTAATCACTGTTTCACAGCTACCAATAAATTAATCAGTGGACTTGATAGGATTGAAACAAAAATAAACAGGCATAATATGTCGGAATTATTTAACGAAGTCTGTTTTTATATAACAATGAATCATTCATACAAAAATTAAATTAGTAAATTTAATTATATAAAATGTTGAAATCCCTTCGTTAACAAAAGGTTAAAGATGCATTAACCAACCAATCACTCGATGAATGTTATGATACTTGTTTTTTGAATTTCTAAGCTGTATAATGTCTTGCTTAAGTACGGAAGTAATTTCGATTGTACATTCAGTCATCTTCAGGCATGAAAATTTTGTTTTTTTGTAAAATTTACGTAGCATTCTAGATGAAAATATATAATACGAATCGAAATATGTTTTTTTTTTATGTTTTATTGATAACGGATACAAAAATTTGGAGCGTGCAGTCACAATGCTACGGTTAAAGTTTTTTTTGGAAAATTAAAGAGTATACTTTTTTGTTACTAATCAGAGTTCATCGGTCAATGCGGTATGCACTAAATAGTTCAATAGAGTAATGTCTCAGTTGTTACCCGAAAATCTGCAAGTCGGATCAGTTCTTTTAAATCAAATATGTGGTGCATTTTATATCATTAACTTTACTAATTTACTTTTTGTATGAATAATTCAGAGTAATATAAATTGAACTGCAACACATATTTCATATATATATATAATATTGTTTGCTTAATGCAATGTGTCGCCTAATGTATAGGGTTATTTAATCGGGATATTGTAAGTGCGTATAATGAGAGAGCAATGGTTCCCTGCTTTGCGGATATACATTATAGGTAATGGACCAGAAGTTGCTATGAGATCAGATATCAGGGAAGCAACTTTTAGCATTGCAACAGTTCTGAGGACGAGTCTGTATGAATGTAACTAATTCCTTCCCAATGGAATATGAATGGAAAGATGGTGAATCGACTCAGTATACCTGGAATGGCGAGTTCGGCCAATGGATGTCTTGACTACTGGAAACATGACATAATGTTCAACTGGATAGATGTTATGAAAACAGCCGTATAGCTGCGAGAGGTTAGCATTGTTCCGTCAGTGGAAAAGGTGTTGATAGGTGTCAAAGAATGATTCACCGACGAGGACGCAAAAACGCATGTGTCCTTGGTCGCAACTGGAAAATGTAGTTTTTGACAGTGCAACGTGATGCATTGATATGACGAAAAAAAAAAGTATTATTCGTTGTCCTTCAATATAACCTGCCTAAATAAAATGAAAAATAAGCTGCCTAAATAAACCCAAAATGTATGGCCGCAGTTGATGTGGTGATAAACTACATCCGTGTCCTGATAAACTACGTCCAACAGCAAAGACACTGATCAGGAAGTTTTGAGGAGCGTGGAACCACCTCTGAAGTGCTAGTGTTCCCAGGTCTACCCTGATCCAAGGAAGCTATTGGTAAATAGTTGCCCGCCAAAATACTATGAAAGTGTAAAAACAGGCTTTATCTTTGTCTACTTTTGAAAGTATGCAACCATATATACATTCTGTAAGCAACACACGCTCTTATCTTTGTTTTAAACATTTTTTAATATTATTTTGTGTCAGATCTTTAATACCTGAAATACTTTGTAAAAAAATTATTACCAGCAATAGATTTTGGAAAAAAATTATTAGCAGCAATAGTTTTTAAAAAAATATTAACAGAAATACATTTTTGAAATGTCGACATTAAATAACCCAATGAAGTTGATTATGCTGTTAATCAAACTAAACCCATAAAACTATACATTTTTTAACGAAAAAAATATTACTAGTAATACATTTATGATGAAAAATATCAGCAATAAACACTGTTGGCATTAAATAACCCAGTGTGGTTTATAGGCTGTAAAACAAACCAAAGCAATCCAGCAGGTATGTGTGCATGCGTGTGTTTCTACAATCGTATTTGGTATATTTATTCGTATAGATTAGATGTAATATTTTATATTCAACAATTGGAAATTTGCTAGTAGAGACGTGATATGTTTTTTCTTACCTCGAACTCTTTAACATTAAAGGGGAAAAAAATAAAATCTGTTGTTCTCGACGATCGAAAAAAAAAAAGAAAGGAAATTTTAAATTTCTGTTTATTGAATTTGCTGTCTAGACGTGTCTCGCATGTGTAAATACTTTTGTCTTTTCTGTCCGTCTTCTAAAGTGTTAAGACTTCAAGTTACCAGATATATACTTTTATACACATTCTTACGCGCCCGTTTCTTTCACTAAGTTTCTCTATATATGTTTACATATAAAGCTTAAAATTCATGCACCTGGTTGTGCCCTCAAGAAACACTGAAAATTGATTAAAACCGTGACATCAAACAATGTTTGTTTATCTCTTATATCTACGAGTATTGGTTGTAAGTATTGCTTATCTTAACGTTTATTGCTTATTTGTTTTTATATTCAGTTTTAGCAAAATAACTGTTTGGATCTTTACTTCCGATACGGCATTTGTTAAACCTTTTAAATAACTATTATGTTTCTGCTACAATTATAATGAAATCGGTTAGTTATTTGAATAAAACTATCTTTTGATATCGTTGATAGTTTGATAATTTCGAAAAACTATCAAACAATATTATCACTTAATATTTTATTTATAACATCACATAAATCAAAAAATACATCTCTTGAAAATTTATTTAAAATATATAAAATAATAAAGTTATTCATATTGTTTCTGAATTTAAGTATGTTTTATGTGCTTATTGGGTTTACGAAAACATAAGAAAAATCTGTAAAACGAATAATGAATATTTTTTGCGTATCACAAGGCCTCGAAATTTTTTTTTCTGCAATTTGTGTTATATTACTTTTAATGCTTTTTTTCCAGATGCTAAATTAATGAAACTAATCTGATATATAAACGTCAATCCTTGTTTTTCGATCAACTCTAAAAACGAAAAGTATTAAGTGATAGCAATATAAAATATTCAATTTGCCTTTAAAACCTATACGTATGAAAAGTGTATGACTTAAAAGAAATAAAACTTGCAGAAACATATGGTAACTTTATGTATTTGTATTGTAAGGGGACAGTTGTAAGAATAGAAAACTGTGAATGAAGAGAAGAGCAGTTCAGTGAACTTTCGTATCAAATAAATTCGCTTAAAATAACATTACTCATGATTAGGTTATTGAAATGAAGATATATTTAATAACCTTCATATTTATCCCTAGTTACTGATAACTTCCTCGTACTGGATATTTCCTATGAGTAATTCTACAATAATCAAATTAAATGCACTTGCATACAAAAAGTACGATATCAGATATCTACATCTTAAAATAAGTTATTCCCATGTGTTCGCTAATAAATAGGCTATAATCCTATATAAAATTTAGTAACCCTCCGAATTGATATCGCACGTAATTATCTTAATTGTAATTATAACGTTTATCTTGTTGGTTAAACTTATTAACCAATACCTAGTTAATTCAAAATTTTAATAGTAAATGCGTTATATCTGCACAAATACTGATGTCAAGCGATACTTAAATTTGACTTCATATTTACTTATACTTTCCATATATTGGTAATAATCTCTAGAATCATTGAACAGATCCATTAACTATAATATCGTTCAACATTTGCGAACAAGATTAATCTGCATTATTCAGTCTGTTCATCTCACTGCCATATTCATGACGTTTCTGCCGTTGTACGCTCGGCCCTTTTCAGTTGATTGGAATTTTGAACCGAAACCTTTAATTCGTCCACAGGGGTAGATTGGTCTAAATTCACGTGCCATGTTGTTCCGGATATCTGTGTTATTTCACGTTAACTCAATTCATTTCCAGCATGATTACCCGAGGACTAGTGTAATTAAACTTTTGTTTCACCACTGCTGTAGCCAGATATTGAACTCACAACTCTTTGGGTCTAGTCACTTGATCTAACCAACGACTTTATCCACTGGACCATATGTCCTTGAAGACCCAACGCCTTTATTAATTGGGACATGTATCCTTGAGAGAGAAAAATGAGACCTCCAGAAGGGGCATGACAGATGGAACTAGATCGATCTAACCCGGTGAACGAAATAAAGGATTCGTTCGATGCTCTAATCAGCTGTACAACGGCCGAAACGGTGTGAATATGGCAATGAAGATGAGGGTAACAGTTCAAATTATGAATATAATCTAAGTTATTATAATGCCTCATCTCAGAGATATAGACAAATATAGATGTTATCGGGGATCATATTAAGGTGTTTTTCTCTATAATTTTAGATTGCATCCACTGCTCTAATTGTCAGTTCGTTTTAAATGTTCATGCCAGATTTTCATTGTCAACACATATCTGTTCTGGTGCCTATTTCTAGTGGGTTGAAAACTTGCATCGTTCAATTGTGAGTCGGACTTTGTTGAACGTTGAGAGTTGATCCACAAATGAATGCCTTAAAGATTGAGGATGAAAAGTTGCACTTACGCAATATTATCCACTATGAATTTTGGAAAGGAGTAATTGCTGGAATTGCGACAAAAACATCCAGAAGGATTATCTGGACCGTGTTCAAGCTGTTCGAATGGTTAAAATGAGTCTTAGTAGAATTCTTCAGAGTGATTTTAAATTATAATTTCAAGAAAGTCCCGAGTGAATTCGAACGTGGATAAATACGCTTTACTTGCCATTGTAGGAAATAAACTAAAGATTTTGATAGATGAGATTAATAAGTATTTACAGATCGCTATTTCAGTTGTCATTTGAAGAGACTTGTGTGCATGAAAAACGGTCGATTTTGGCAAATCGAAAAGGTGCCATTTTCCGCCATGAAAACACTAGACTGAATGCTGCAAAACAGACTCTGCAGAAGCTTAAAGAAATTAAATGGGACACCCTCCTAATTTTTTCTCTGTACAATCGGTCGAAACTTCATGTGACAACATTATTCCAACAGAGGAAAACACGAAATTACTAGGAAAATGTATTCAACTAGTTTGTAGAATGAGTTTAAAAAACAACGGAGAATATGTACTTGACTAATAAATTAATTTGAAAATGGGTAGGTAAAATTTTGTTTTTAATTTCTTAAATGGGCCCGAACATTTACAGTGACGTAATATAATAATAACTGATTTTATGCAGTCACATTTCTTAGAGTTTAAAATATACTTTGTTGTCATATTAATTACCAGATATATATTTATCAGATTTTACTTTTGTTTGTAGACTATAAACACTAATATATTTGAATTACCTCTCATATATCTTCCAGTATTAATCGTAAAATCTCAGATACCATTGAAATATCATGAAGTTCACAGTATTTTGTTAGCTAAATATGCTTGTTTATATTGACACATTTCACAATAAATGTATTGGTCAACCTTATTGTGTCGATACATTTTCATCTTCCATCATCTTATCATCAAATGTAATGAAATATCTTGAATATAATAACTGATAAAAAATTAGTTGAATCATCTGTATATTCGTGAACATAACTCTATTTTGCCAGCTGTATATAGTTTAAAGGAAAGGCGAAATAACGAATGAGAATAAGAGTAAAAGTAAATGCTAAGTAGATATAAAGCTATAGAAATAGGTTCCAGGGCAACAGAAAGTATATACGAAAAATAACAACGTTTAGCAGACAATTGAGAGCCTACGACAGCAATCGAAGCTTCATAGACCACAGGATCAGAAACATATTTAAACTAATGAAACTTTTTTTCTGCATGGCGTCAATCACAGAATACAAATCATGAGAGCATCCAAAAAACAGTCTGTAATGCAATTTGACCTTGCATCTAGACACCAGTCACTTTTCCGCAGCAGTAATGTGGTTTCTCTTTGCCTTTAATACAGATATTGCCATGGCAATTGTTTCATGATTTTTTTCATCCTAATGGTATTACTAGACTGACGTCTGAACTTAATCCTTTTATTGTTGAATTAATGTAACTTATATCCTGACAGTTTCCTTACTCCCCTGTAGAATTCACATACTGCTGTCTTGATTCCATGCAATCTTCAAAAATTTAAATGCATTATTTTCCTCTCAGTAAAGTTTTCTCATTCTCTTTCACTTTGAGTAACGTCACTGCGTCTTATTGGCATTATCAACTTACTTGAGATGGAATGATTAACAGCATAAATTAATGCAATAATTGCTTATAATCCAGCTAAACATTATCAAGAAAACATCATTTCCAAGATTACAAATCAATAATATGTTCATAAATAATAGTTATAAAGTCAAACCCCGAAATGAAATCGAGAGACAATGCAAGAGGTTATGTACTTCTGATATAGCGTTATCAAGAGAATTTATACCCTTTTTAGATTTTGACACATGGAACTACCTCCAGAACAAAGCTACCTTCTAACACCTAACCTGTAAATTCACTGTAGAACACCGTTCGTGCCAAAGCATTCCGGGTGGTACTGCTCACCAGACTTGGTTAGTAGCCAGTCTACACCGACATTTATTTTTTGTGCGTAGATGTAGTAAATTATTTCCTTTCCCAATAACATATTTGCGAACTGAACGCAACAGCTCGCAGATGTAACCTTTCAGAGCCGACACCCGTTAAGCTATGCACATATCATTTTGCAACATCAGAAAACAAAGAATTATTTCCCACTATTATAATATAGAGATAAGAAAATAAATAAATAAATACGCAAGATTTGCCCCATGTTCGCTTTCCTGCCTGCACCAATATCACTTGCAAAATCAGAATTTTTGCAGAGGAAGAAAGTAAACGTAATGGAAATAGTCAGTGTGTTTGAATTCACTTAATTCTTGAATTCCAATAACTTCTCAAAAGCGACCAAAAATTCAATAGAATACGCCCGAATCATAAATGAATAAAATGTCACATGAAAATATTTGAGCTAAGTCAACAGCAATTGGAGAACAGAGACTAAAAATTAATAACCCAATATCTACAGAACCAGCAACAATTACAGGTGAAAATATATAGTAAGAAATGTCTGGTTTGATGAGCGTTTCTAAAACATATGTCTCATGATTCCCTGCACTAGCCAATCATATTCTGGCATGGTTTAGATACCTATCACTTCATCATACAATGAAGAATCCAGGAAAAAAAAGTGTCAGTCATATATATCTTGAGTGTATGATTATTATTTCAAAAAACAATGATACGTATACATATCTGGATTTTTTCAACAGTTCCTGATACATATGCAGGAAGAGAGATTAACATCGAGATGGTGCAGCGGAAACACTACTTCAAAACCTGTCGGAAAGAGCGTTGTAATCTGGCGCTTACTTCCTTCAGAACCGCCAGTAATCGCTGTAAGAGAATCCTGGAAAACGCAAAGTGAATCTAAACGCGATTTGTCCAAGCCAAGCTTGACAATAAAAAAAAAAATTGCTTCTCGCGAATTCCTGAAGATCACTAACCAAATTATGCACAGAGGCCAAGAGTCTGGGCCATTATTATAAATGAGAGCGAGGTCATATCATCCTCGACAGATAAAGCGAAGCTCTTTACCTCGATCTTTGCCTCAAAATCAACGTTATATGACAAAGACCATCTTCTCCCCAACTTCCCACGTCTCACTGAGCACAATCTCATATATTTAATTCAGCAAGAGATGTATCTAGACTTTTCAAAATCATCTATTCCACAAAAAGTCACTGACCCAGAAAAAATTCCAATGGTCATCCTTAATAGCAGTTCAAAATTATCCCTATTTTAACCACTACGTGAAGGAGAAATATTTTCCAAACGTGTGGAAGGTGGCTAACTAGTCCCCATCTTCAAGAACGTGGGCAATCGATCCTCCACATCGTAGCATATAATCATAATCAGAGTTTGGCTTTTGACCGATCAAACACTATCTTCCCTGTGGGAACTTAACTTCAGTGCCGCTAAAAGCAAACTGGTTAGATTATATTTGCGCCGATCAGACCCCGAACTAGCACCAGTCAAGAAGACTGGATGTCCCATTGAGAAGTCCACATGCCTCGAGAGGATAGTTGGTTTCAAACTCACACGCAACTTCAACTGGGATAACAATATGCGAACCATCGCTAAATTTGCTAGTAAATTGATCGACTCCTTGTACCCCTGCGGTAAGTACTTGACTCTTCATGCTATCCTCTACATTTATAAGAACCAGATCGGGCCGAAACTAGAGTACTGTTGCCAATCTTAATATAGTTCAAAAACGTCACCGAGACCTTGTGCGAGAGCTATTATTCTCCACACTCCAACCTCTCTCCCATAGGTGAGAGTTGGTGAGTCTCTCACTGCATTATCGCTACTACCATAGAAAGTGCTCGGATGAACTGCATTTCCTGGTTCCATCATGTCTGACCTTCACAGCTAGAGCAAATATCCTACAATCTGTCCGTGTTCCATCGGCAAGAAGGAAGTTCCTTTCAACAGCTTCTTCCCACGAACCACTGTCCTATGGAACAGACTCCCTAAAGGGTGTTTCCTCGATTATTACAGTCTTAAACTGTTTATGTCTAAAGTTAACAGCTATTATCCCCTTCTATCCATATGCATTACCACTTATCTTAACCTTCTCTCTCGAGTTTCCACCCGGCATTGTACAGTGTGAACCTTACTGCAAAAAGAAAAAGAAAGCGTATATGTCCCAAACGCTGTATCTGAGATCTCCATTCTTCACAGATAAGCGACGTTAAGTTATGCGGAGATAAAACAATAAATCACTTTGTCTTTCTTCAATCAGAATTTATGCTCGTCCCTGACATATGCCAAGTTAAAAAAAAAAAAAACAAAAAAAAAACCTGCATATCATTAACCACGGCAAACTCTACCTGATCAGGATTTTCCCGGGTAATGTTATATGACAGGTGTTATAAGCAGAGAATATTTATGGTCAAGGAACACACAAGACGCAACATTTCAGCACATCTATCTACACTGTAGATTAAATCACTTCTGAAACTATTAACAAAGGTGTTATTTTTAGTACGACAATTTGTTCTATTAGATTGAAAGGCGAACAACGTTACGGTAATCTGCCTGCTCAAAGAGCTGCGGCTGATTCAAATTTGCGGCTCATATCAACAGAAACACCATACAAAATGGGACTGCAATTCTTTTTAACATTGTTACGAAAACCATATTGCTTACAGTGAATTTATCGATGGATAGGAAGTGACGAGTTATTACATAGGCTATCACAATTATTTCCCAAATCCTATTATCTTACCGTTCATCAGAACTATTTTATTATTTTTTTCAAGTGCCTAAACGCATAAAATGCCTAGAATGTATTCTGTGTCATAAATGGACATCAACATGCACTTGAAAACGCAGAACAATTTGATATGAAATTTATAACATGTGGCAACGTGGAGAAAGTACAATATCCCTTTCATTATCAGATTACGACATAAAACATTTAGGCAGATAAGGATTTAATGTTCATTTAGTCCTGATATTAGAATATCAGATCGCCTAGAGTATGATTACACTGTCTGGACAATCAACATTAGATGTTTCCAGAAGTAATTCCTTCTGCTATAGGTTACATATCCCTCATTTTTTTGATGTCAACGAATAGTTGTTGTTACTTTATAAATGCAGTTACAACTATAGTAACGCCGTTGAACAATACTAGCGTTAGACGCCTTTGAATATCACTCATACTAATAGTACTTGCTCGATAATTCTCGAACGAATAGTAATCACCGTATAGTGATCCGAATAGAGAAATAGTATAGTGAAAAGAGTAGAGAATAGCGTTCTGTATAGTAATAGATGATACAGTAGAAATAATAATCGTTTAGACGTCACGCAACCGCCTACTTATACGTTTCTTCTATGGTCACGTGGTCTACTTAATTTAATAATGGTATCGCCAGTGTTTGCTTACTGGTGATCTAAGTTCAAAGCCAAGTTTCTGCAACGACGAGTTATTCTTATAAAACACTCATCCACTCCAGACATTTTGATGTAAAACGTAATAACTGCAATTTACAAAGAGATCCTGGCATGTTTACTTGGATAAGAGTCATTTCGAAAATACTCTGAGGATATTTTTTGGTTAATTATATGTCCCGCCTAAGGAAATTCTCTGATATTATTCTGATTGTTTCAGTTCATTCGGTCCGAAATATTTATGGCAAGATTAAAAATGGAGTGCAAGTCAGCATGTACTTTGGCAAGAAAAATCTCCTATGTACCATTCTCATTCTTCATTTCTTCAACCGTATAAAAGAGAATTTAAGACTATTTTTTACGGATGTCTGGGAAGAAACAAAATCTTTGATTGCTAACACCTTCTCTAGGATCATATGATCAGATAAATATAATGCAGGAAAGAACCAAATATTTTAGGAGCCTGTTATTTTTCTGAATGATAGAACAGAAGTTTTACTGACGATATAGGAGTTATGGCACATTAATTGATAGCGACTTGGATCGAGAGCCGAGTTCGAAATCCATTTCAGTTCATTTCACTCACGTGTTAATAATCTTGGGAAATTTGTGAGTAAATAGAAGTACAGGCTGGTTCCTATAGCCTTGTGTGGAAAAGGGTATAAGAAAGCAAAAACTCTGAATTCAAAACCTAATATCCTAGTGTACGAACCAATGACGTGTTACTGTTAAATACAATGTAGTTAAAATAAAATTAATAAATTATTATTTTTTTTATTTTTACATAGGGAATGTTAAGTACTAGTCTAGTAGACTATTCTTTTAATGAATTATATTTCCTCATTTTGGCCTTTTTGAGGTGAGATACAGGAAAACATAGGAAGTTGTTTTTGACTGGCTGAGCCGAATGTGGGAATGTTAGAGAGATAGAAAGTTTTTTCAAGTGAAGCCTTATGCGTCAAAGAATGCAGACGTGTTAATTTTGTGTGATTTCAGTGGGGTGGGCAGCAACCTCAGTCAATTAAAAATGAATGCGCCGACGTGTTTAATGAAATAGATACGTTTTTTTAGTTCTTTTTAAAGAATCCCTTTTGTTGAAATTCTCATTTTACCTCCAAACAAACCAACTAGGGATCACCCAACTAGAATTTGACCGAGTGAAGATTGCAACATATGAGTGAATCAATATTATCACCCCAAAACAATGCCCAGCACGAAAGGGATATACAACATTTTGCTTATTTGGCGAGTCCCAACACAACGTGGAAAAGTTCTGAGAACAGTTTCGAAAAACAGAATAAGAATAAAGTAGTCTAGGCATTGGATAGTCTGTAAGTACGATGATATTACTTCTATTGCCAAACACACGCAGCCGTCTTCAACAAACAAAAATATGAATAATAGGGAAAAAAGAACACTAGAGAAAATTGTATAGACGAATAGAATTTGATGGACAGAAGATTTGTTGGAAAAAAAGAAAGTACACTGTTTGAACAGTAGGTTGATTTTTTTATGTTTCTTTTTGTCTGGATTTGACAAAATTTGAAGCAGTGTTATTGTTGATTTTTTTTTATTGGCACGCTTGAAATGCCTAAGGTCATGATTGGCATGTTTCATATTGTATATTCTGCAGTTGAAATTTTTATTTTTTTGTGGAAAAAATCGAACCACGAAAGTTTCACCACACCATATTTTGTAGTCTTCGGCCGTCGGGAAACAGCTGAGAGATGGCTTTTAACTGCTAAACTATCTGAAAAAGCCTACGGAAAAGATCAAATGGGAGAATGATCAACGTTTGTTGCTTCTACTCTAACCCCCAGACGATTGAAACAGTCGAAGATTTAAAAAAAACATTTTTAAATTATTACGTATGAAAATATTATCAACATCGATTTCGCAGCGTCCTTTTTTATTCATGATACTCAAGGAGCTCAGAAAAAAATTCAGATTGGAAATTGTTTGCTTAAAACGAGTTCAATCCGATATATGCCTCTTAATTTATTTACTTGACCATTTAGTCAAAAGTAAATATATTTAAAATTAAGGAGGCTAAGGAGAGATAGATACCAAAAGATATTTGCATTTCTAGTAAATGCACATTGAAACTTCAGTAAATATTTACGAAATATAGAGCAGGAAAATTGTTATTTGTAAGTATTTCGCTTCCATATATTTTTTTTGAAAATTCCGTATGATTTGAATGCCCATATTTCTAGATTAATATTGTTTTAGCATGCAAGGGAAGCATATTTCAATATTCCGCACAAACTTTTCATCTTTTTTTCAAATAACTTGCCCTCTCCCAAATTTACCTGAAAAGAAAATGTTATTGTAGAATAATAGTTCGTATAAAGAATAATGTTCCTTCTGTTAGAAACTGCCAATCTCATAGCTCATCTCCTTTGAAAAAACACACACACACACATATATATATATATATATATATATATCCACATTACAATATGGTTACTAAGCAATTGGCTAGAAATTATGGTTTCTATCTCAAATGTATTATTTTATCTAAACTTAACATTTCTTTCACTGGATTCACTTCTATGTTCTGTGTCCTTTCAGAACGTTGGTGACCATGTCTCTCCACAATTGCCTGTTCTTTGTTAAATATTAATAATATTCATCATTATGACATCTCCCAAAACACTTCTCCGCCATTCATGCAGAAAATTTCACCAATAACGTTATACGTTGTTTTACTCTGTCTCACTTACGTTCAATAATTCCTGGGAGTATCGAATTTTCCAAGCCCCCTTCCTCATTATGTTCCCTAGAATTAACAACTGTCTTTTTCTGGTGTTAAAAGTAAGGGTCCTTCCTGTTGTCATTATATCTAGAAATTCGCCGTTGCTCACATGTTCGATCCATAGTATTCTCTGCATCATTTTCTATAATGACATTTCTGCTTTATGAAGTCTCTTCCTCTGTGAGGAGATTGTCCAGCCTTGACTGTTATAAAGGTTGATTATAACATTTCAGTACTCACACCACTAATTTGATATTCAGAATATTAATCTATTCAGTATTTAACTTTTCAGTACTCACACCACTAATTTGATATTCATTAAATTTTTTTAATAAAATCAATTTTTATTATATACTTATCAATGTGCAATACTTATAAATATCAATATTTAAGATGAATTCTTTTAACCAAAATTGAACGCAAATCTCGGGCATTGTGAGTCATGTCAGTGATACTAAAATGAATACAACAGAGAAAACCACCTGCAAATTTAAATTGACGAGATAAATTCGCATTCTAAACAATAAACTATTTACGTTCAGTCTCAACTCCAGCAGGAAACGGAAACAAAATGCCCGTTATATATGTCTAAACTTCAACTCGGAAAATAATATAAACTAGAAGAAAAATTAACGAATACTTAATTAAAAAATAAATATAAAAATGCATTTAAATACGAAGTTGCTTACTACATCGGCTTCAGAATTAAATAAAGTTTTCGTAGCATTTCAACATTTTACAGGCGCACATGAAATACAAAATATATCTTTTTTATCCTTTAATATTTTATCCTTTTCTTGTTCACGCGTACATATCTAATTTTCTAATAGTTATTCTCTTCAAAATCAGCAAAAGTGTCTTGCAAAATATTCATCACAATTCTTACCTGTTTGTAGGGATCCCTCGATCGGATAGTAAATAGATGAAGAAAGTAAGTTCTATGCAGCAATCGTAAAAAGTTAGATTAAATCGACTCTGTCATTTTGGAACTGCCAGAAATGCAAGATGAAATTGGAGACCTCAAAATTAAGCAACTGGACAAACTTAACTTTAACGTCTTTTTAATCCTTTTCACTTCAAGAACGTGATAATGCCACTAGAACGCAAGGCGTCTACAGGTAATGAAAGAGAATAAAAGGACTGTGACTAGGTAGAATTTAGGAATGCACAAAAAATAAAAGGATGTGATGTTGCATGTACATTTTTGAAGCTTGTAGCAAGAAATCGGAAAAGTCTTCAAGAGATGGGAAGCGAGAGAAAAAAAAAACTCTTAAAGTAGAAACAGCGCTTGCATCGAATTAATTCAAGGTCAAAATGGTGAAACCTACTTGCCAGTCTGGTAGCACGCTTATATACCTGTAGATAGGGTACCAAGGGAAAAAGCTCATCGGAGCAGTATTCATGAAAATATTTGTAGAAAAGTCAGAGAGAAACCAACCTTACATTGATGAGAAGGTAACTGAAGACGAGATGTCTGGTCATTATCAATTACATTACAGACCCTTTTCTGGATTTTGTCGAGACGTGCAGCAGGTCTGTCTTGAAAGAGTTTTGAGAAACAACGAACATGGTGAGAAAAAACTGAAGGTGAATCAGAGAAAATGACTTCCAAACGCGAAACAGAGTATTAAAAAAATAGTTACGAACCATCCTGGAACAAGGTCTCTGATCGGGGGACTGGAGTTTTGAAGGTCGTGGAACCACCTATTTGCTGTTATTCTCAGATCCACTATGCCCAAAGGTGGTAGCAACTGTTAGGACTACAGCTATAGGCAAATAGGGATCACCTCAAACAAAGATACATTTTACAGTAAATATACCAGCAATATATATATATATATATATATATATATATATAAAGAATTTGCCGACAATAAACACACACATTGAAAAGGCTACTGACAGAGGAATAACCAAAACGGAGGTTGGAAATCTTTATCATCTTTATAACATTGTCAAAACACTCCCTAGCGGCTTGAAGTAGGTAAACCACTGCTACCAGTGGACTACTTAGACAGCACATTATCATCACTTACAATAGTTTCCAACGAATTTATGTGGATTGGGGCATACCTATTAGTGTTTATAGGTACAGTATGTAACAAAAAATATTTATATATCGTCATAAATTGACCCATAGAAGTCGAGATGCCGATAAACATATTCAAACAACCTACATGAAAGAACTCTTTGAGGACATTAATCGATATCTCCTATAATTTCTTTTAAAAAATCTAATTTTATTCCAAAATATAACTTTAACAAAACTAATAATTAAAACATACGTATAACCACCTATTGTAATTATTTCCACAAAAACATGTTCATAGACAAAATCTGAGTATCATCTATCATGTATTCAGTTGTGAAAGCAGAATAACATATATCATATTTTTATTGCTTCAAAGCTACCATAAATTAAATTTCAGTATTGAATGACCCATAAGGAGTTAATATGCCGTTAAAAAAAAAATCTAATCAAATAACCGTTACGAAGAAAGAAAATGTCTGTGCATCTCTCAATGCGATAGTGAATGTTAGACAATCTTCTCAACTATGAAGATGCTTGAAGGAACACCGATGTGGTTCTACAGAAGAATGATGAGGGTACAAGGGACAGAAGATGTAAGCAATGAAGATGTTTTAAAGGAAAATTGAAACAAAATAAGCCTATACTTAGAATAAGAAAGTAAAGCAAATTGCATACACAATTCCTGCTAGAAATCTATGATTTTTCGGTTTAATTACGAGCTCATTTTCATTTAAATATACACTATTTGAATTAAATTGTTTTATTAACATAAATTCTACTCCTTTCTTTATTAAATAATGATGTGAGTGTGGTGTAATCGATAGCTGCTCGGAAGAAGAAATTGGAGATCTCAGATCCAATTCCTTTTTCTTAGCGAGAATTCTCTGGATAAATATATGAATATATTTCTTTCCCCACCTACCTGTGGATTAAATAATAGTGCTTGTATCTGGTAAGGTAATTGCAATCTTTAAAAAATTGTTAATGTAATATTAACTCACGAAAAAGAAAGAATCATTCTTACAATCAAAAATAGTTTCAACTTTAAATATATTTATCTAGCTGATACTAGCAAAAATCAGTCTTTATTAACAGGAATGCCTATCAAATACCATTATCGCCAAAATATGTATGCTTCTCTCTCTGAATAAATTTGAAACTTATCCTAATTTTGGAGTAAACTAGAATTAATTGAAAGTGTTATATAAGAAGAACATTTTAGATGTAACCTTAAGTTATGTGATAATAATTTTTTCTCGCATTTCTCACTTCTCTTCTGGTTTCTTGCTTTCAAGACAAATATGATCTTCTAAAGGTTAATTGCAATGTCAGTAGTTATCTTTTGTCTTCTTAATTCCCGTTCTTTAGTGTTCTCCCTCCATTTTGTTTTCCTTATATATATATATATATATATATATATTACACACAGTAACCATTTTATATCTTAATGGCTTTCTTGCTTTGATTTAGGTAGAATTTTTTTTTAAAAAAGTAGTTCAGTTCAATAATAAGCTAAATAATAAAGATATCTACCATGAAGGGACAATTATTCTTTTTATTTATTCGTACATACTTTTACAATTAAATTTGAAAAATACATTAGCAAGAACATCTATCACAACTGGGGAGTATTTGTTACTTTGTTTTTCTTAATTTTTATCCTGTTTGGAAAAAATATATATTCCATGCATATTATTTGAAATTATTACATGAAATAGGAAAATATATATTTAGGTGGTAAAATTTCAAAGCAACTTCAAAACTTTTCTCGTTAATTCTTTTGCTGCCTTAGTTTCGAGAATGTTTTCAGCTTCCTATGTAGGGATTTTCCAAGCGTAACTTAGATGTGGGACAAGTTAGGGAAAGTACGGGGAATCCAGTGAAGATCGAAATCACTACTCAGTTGTAATTGCTCTAGCGAGAGAAGCTTGCTACCAATTACACCGCCTCTCGGAGCCCCTCTTTTTTTCCCAAGCGTAGTTTGGATGTGGCACAAGGCCGAAAGTAAGGGGCACCCAGTGAGGATCGAACTCACTACTCTTTCGTAATTGTTCTGGCGAGACAAGCTCGCTAACCATTACACCACCTTGAGGTTACCAAAATGATTTTCCGAGCGTAGCTTAGATGTGGCACAAGACCAAAATTATGGGGCATCTACTGATGATCGAACTCACTATTCAGTCGTAAGTGCTTTAGAGAGACAAACTTCCTAGTTATTACACCACGCCGAATTACCCCAAATGATTTTAAGCACAGCTTAGATGTGGCACAAGGCTGAAAGCATGGGGGCACCCAGTGTGGATTGAACTCATTATTCAGCTGCGACAGTTCTAAAAAGCTTGCTAACCATTACACCATGTCGAGGTTTTCAACTCGAAACTATTATGTTGGTGCAAAAATAATGTCGTTTTTCGACATTAAAAATACGTCAAAAAACCGACATTGTTTTTGCACCAACCTAATATATAAGTGACAATACTATGTTCTTTATGTCTGAATATGCGCGGTTGAGAATTATCCTTATTTACAATAATTGCATGCGGAATTATGTCCTCATCAATTTTTTTTTTATATAATAATGTTTCCGCCGTTGAGTGGTCGAGCCATCGTAGGTGGTGTGTAACAGTTCTAGTAACCTTTAAGGACTTTCGAACAGAACCATTTATATACACTATGATGTTAGATTTTCTCCTGTCACTGTGCATGTTTCGGGATATCTGGTCTATTATTTTTTATTTTATTTTTTTTTAATTTAATTCTCATTTTCGTAATACTTAGTTCAGTCTTTAAGAAAACTCTTAATGGTTTTGAGTTTGTAGAATTGTCATTTGCTGAAGAATGTCCGTCTCAGTCCTAACAAGCACACGTCAGACAATCTTACTTCGCGAAATGATTAACTTGACGTGTTTTTCGAACGGGTGGGAACGATCAGTTCTGCTCTTGAAATTGATTTCAATTATTTGAATTTTTCTATCACCACTAGTCCGAAAAATATGCGCAGGAAAATCATTTACACGATTTTCTAATATGGCCGTGTAAATGAAAATCTCCTGTGTGGTTTTCCACATTGACTATTTTGTACATAGTTAAATAATGCTTTACTGAGAAGTATCAGTAACATGGTCCTTCGTATTAGTTTGGTGCAAAAATAATCACGTAATAATGTCGTTTTTGACGTTAAAAAATACGTCAAAAAACGACATTATTACGTCATTATTTTTTGCACCAACTTAATAATGTATTCTCAATAATTGTAATTTAGTAGAAATTAAAGAATATAATACTTGTTTGAAATTAAAGAAAAAGCTGCGTTGTAGGTAGGCGTTCATTACGAATAGATTTGCCATTAACCCTGTTCAGTGTCTTTCAGCTCAGAATAATTAGACACCATTGCTGAATGTATTAGTTTGGACAAATCATTAGAAGAGGCAGTACAAACAAATTTTTCATTGGTATTAATTGATATATTTAATGAAAGTAATATTTCTTCTCATTATCAATAACGCAAAATCATCTACTTGACAAATTAATCATCCATCGTGACTACACTTCAAGTTGCAGTGGCAAGAAACATTCTGTATCAATTTTAATTACTTCACAATTAATTTTCTATGTAAGAGGAATTCGCAGTGGTGATAGACGGACAGATTAAGATTATTTGAGTATGGCGGATGATGTAAAGTTCGATATTTAACCTTTTCCTGAGTGACACGGGTAATATGGTGCCCTACATTACCGTATAAGTGAAACATTTAATTACGATTAAACAATGACGGATGCTTTTTCTGTAATTTCTTTTTGAAGAACTTCCGGTTATCGACAATTTATTTCCAGATTTATATTTTTCATTTTGACTTATCGCTTCATGAGAGATATCCTTTATATCCAGTCAAATAAAGGATATAAGCTTCTTTTCTGGTATCGTTCTGTTTTGAACATGATTTTTTTTTTTTTGTAATTAATGCTGATTTTTCTCGTATTTGGTTGGATATGATTACCGAGAATCTGCTTTTCATCGCTAGTGATCATTCAACCTAGGAATGATTCGGTAGCAAGTATACTCATAGATAATGAAAAGACAGCGACTCTTCGAATATGGAAAGAAGCAGCATGTTGATGACGATATCATTGATCAAGTTCAGAGACTTTTTTTTCCATATCATGAAGATGATTTTGAGCGATGTTTACTTTATATTCAAAAAGTTTTACTCATTCGTCTGAAGTATGTTTAGTATTTACCTCACATATGTTTTACAAGATATCGGTATTGACAGAAACATATCTTACAGATCCAGGAAAATCATCTAGAGAAAACGGTCGGTGAATAATTAGCCCAACGATCATTGGTATATTCAGACACTTAAAGCTTCCATAGTTTGCACAGACTTGTATCTTGCTAGATAAGTAACTGAAAAGCAATATTTGAATACATAAAGCATACAATATCGGATGAGGATCTAATCTCATTTTAAAAGCGGAAATCGATAGAATATTTATTTTAATATTAATAACCCGTCATTCAAGAAAAATAAGCAAAACATTGTTATTTAATGGTTATTTTACCGAAAGTTTTGAAACGAAGACAATCACAACGATTATTTCAAAAATGCGACAGGGTTTTCTTTTAGACCTAATCTAGTATTCTCCATTTCTTTTTATGCGTTGTTATCCTGTCATACTTTATTGTGTGCGTCAGTGATATCCCAATAAATTTATGATTAGACGAACGACTTATATCCCGTTGAAACACCAGTTCCCGTACGATCAGGGAAGGTAAGCAACTGCGAATCTGGTCAGTACTGAGATTGGTGACCACTTGTGAATACCAGGTGCTGGGATATGCACGTGATGCAATGGATAAAGACCCGATTAATCGGAGAATCGAGTTCCAATTCCAGTCTGGTTCAGTGCAAATATACTTGGGAAAGGTATGAACCCCTCTTTTCCCTCACAGCTATCGGTTAATTAATAAATACATGTACTGCTAAATAATTATTATCCTCCAACGCATTCTTTGAATCTCTAAACTTACATTCTGGCTTTAAGTAACCTGCAAAAGGTTGAGAAACCGTAGAAAACAAATCAATCGATTAAAAAAAACGATGAGATCAAGTTGCCAGATTATACTTTTATATATTTCATAACACCGTGTGAAGCTTAGATTTGCACTATCTGTATTTATTAGGAATATGGATAATACATTTATCAGGGGTTGTCAACATGAACTAAAAATAGAAACTGTGTAATTTGTGGAACCTACTTCCAAGAGGATGCTTCACGATCTTACCTTGTTCAAGTCTAGAGTTAACCGTTATCTTCACACATACCCTCATCATGTGCCTCTTGCTTTGTATTCCTCTATCTTGAGTGGCTCTTGGGCTTTATACAGTAAGAACATCACTGTATATAAAATATTTAATAATTATGTTGGTATATAAGACTTTCTCCCTTGGAAAGTTGGAGTAGCGTAATCAACATTACCTGTTTCCCAGATTTGAGGAAATGTAATGTAATGTAAGAAATAAAAAAAAACAAGTTATTTGTTCACTTCATATATTCTTCCCAATAAATTGAATTTTTTTTTTCGTTTTAATAACAGCGATGTTTACAGCATTCTTCTTGAAAAACAAGCCCTTTAGGTATGGAGGTCTTATTAGTTATCAACGGTAGATCAAAAGGTCGCACGTGAAAAAAAAAAAAAAAAAAAACAAAGGAGGAAATATCTAAAGATTTAATTACATAAAACAGATGGAAAGCTAAATAATCTGTAATCAATCTAAAGATTAACACTTAAAAATATTCTAGATTAAACGATTTCTAAAATGGTAGTGTGTTTGCAGTGATGTAAACATGACAACATGAAGACAAACTTAAAACAGAAAGATTTAGAAAGAAAAGAGTAATTCATTTGATCTGTTACAGTGTCTCGAAAAAAAAATTCTACACAGGATTGAGTGAAATGTGTATATGACACAAAAACAACACAAAAAACTGCATTAATGTAGATCTTAATGCTACTTCAAGCAATTTTAAAAGTTACTGCTCCTTTGACGGTAAGAAAATATCCCACTTTGAAAGAGCAATAGATAAATCTTGCTACGCATGCGTTACTCAAAAATATGATCCATCCTTAACATCGTTTCTTCACCCCCATTAAACATAATAATCTGTGTTTATAGACAGAAGTAGATTGGGACAAACAGAATAAGGTTAATTTTTAAACTTTTCAGTTAGATTACAATACGAAATATTGTAAAAAAAAAAAAAAAAATTTCTGTATACTGGAACTTATGGAAAAAGCTGAATGACGTAATTTATTGAGCTATTAAACGAAATCGAGTTTATGTTCGCCTGGCGCGACACAATAACTACATCTACTGCAAGGAAAGTTGGTTCTCTGATTCAATGTAGTTGCTCCACTTCAGATCAGTTGAAAACGAGACACCAAGAAGGTGCAAACAGACGTTCTTGTGAAGTTGAGCATCAGTGATGCTGATAAGCGGCAGGGTTGTTTTTTTTCTGTGTTGAGTAAAAAAGATCAGTTTCGTGTTGGAAGCATTAAAAAGGTTGTAAGCTATTTCCTACCCCAGTCAACCACAGATTGGAGGTGCTTTTCTAGACCAACAGCCAGGTTAACTATGTCAGCAGTGCCGCGTTTACTACTGAAACAGGATTAAATGATAGTGTCGTCTGCGTAGATGCCTACTTCAGGAAGATGGTTGATGAAAATCAGAAACAGTGTACGACCGAGTGCTGAGCCGTGGGAAACACCACAGTTAATATTAAATGAACTGAACGAGAACCCGTTTAGGACGACCTTCGTTTCACTGTTTGACAGCAATGACTAGATTAAATCAAATAATCGTCCTGTAATACAGTATCTATCGACCTTACGTAGACAGCAGGCCAAACCCCATAGACATAACTATAGCCCGACCTTCGCCGTTATTATCAAACGCTTCGTATACCAATTCAGCGGTAGACGGGGCAAAGCGGAAGCCATATTTTTTGTCAGAGATTAGATCATGCGGCATAAGTTGCTTAACCATTTTGACATTGATTCAAGCTTCGAAGATTTTGCCGAAGAATGCTAGGACGGTAGTTAGATGTGTCAGAAGGGTAACCAGTTTTCTTAAAAGCAGGGACAACAGATGAGGATTTCCAACAGGCTGGACTGCAAGATTCAAAGAATCAGTAGTTATATCCTTTGGAGATAACTGGTGCCAGCTCAGGAGCACATTGCTTTAGGACTGATGCTTTAATGACATTAGAATTTTGGCTTATTTTAACGCTCTTCGTAGCTGAGCAGTAAAAGCACATTAAATTACAAGGTGTTTTTTTCCTACAAAACTTGAACCCTGTTCGAATCCAGCCGCGCGGCCCATTTTCTCTAAGTTTTCTCGATGACGCTGGCCAGTAGACGAAATAAATAATGTTTAAAATAAAAGGGGCAACTACTCAAATACAGGTATCTACTAAATAAATTTTGAATTGAAAATATATACAGAGGCAAACCAAAAAATTGTAAAACACAGAGATGGATGAATAAATAGATGCGTAGAGATATTTAAGGTCAAATATATTTGATAAAACTTTTTACTTGTTCCAATGTCCTTTGTAATACATTTTTATGTTAACGATAGAAGTAGTATCAGTTAAAATCCATGGAGATAAAAATAATATAAAATCGATAAGAAATAGTATCCGAAAAATCTTATTTTGCAAACACACTTGAATCGGTGAATATGATATTCCAGATAGAAATAAGAAAAGAAAATAACACTAAAGGCAATGCTTAAAAAAAAAAACACGTGATAATCTGAGGGTAATTCTGAAAAGATTACAATGGAAAAAAATGTCCGCCTGAATTCAAGTCAAATAATAAGACATTGGGAAAACAAACCAAAATATTCATAAAGTCAAAGTAAATTATCTTTTGAAATAAGTAAGAATGTAAGCATAGAATCGAGATAAGTTGCAAGAAAGAACAAAGCAGTATATACATAAGAATAGGATGCCATCATATATAACGTGAACATCGGATACAGAAAGTTGTGAACAGCAGATAGAAAGAGTGATATAATATAGTCATAAAATTAAGATATTGGAGCGTACGAAACTGCACTTAAATATAAGAAAATAATATTGCAAACCTATACTTAACCGAAGGCGTTAAGGGAATTTTCGCTCACTTGACTACAGTCCAACAATTTATACTGGCGTGCTTCCTGCATTGAAATGAAAAAAAGGGGCTGTTCAACTCCTCGGTTTTGTCCCCCAAACAGAGAACGCGCCAATGTTATTGCCAAAACAATCACAGTGGCCACTGATAGCATTTCACGCTTGATAGTCAACAACGCAAGACTATCAAGCAAAGAAATATTGGCCAGTGTGTGTTAAAGTGAGAAAGGCAAGATGACAATATGAGAATCATTGGAAGTAAGAAGGTAAGAATATAAAAATCAAAAAGAATGAAGAAGTAATAATCAAAATTGAAAAGGGAAAAACTAGACCACTAACTGTAAAAATACAGAGAAAGTAGAATTGAATAAAAAGATGAAAAAGAAAGAAAGGATTACCAGAAATTGGAAAATAAATAAATAAATAAAATGGTGTCAAAAATATAAAAATAATTATAAATGAAAAAGGAATTAGAAATAGAAAGAAAGCCATAAAAAAAGAAGCGAAAACGGAAGATAGTAATAAATGAATAAGAAAGAACTGAAAAACGTTAGAAAAGAAAAATAGTGCTAAGAAAGAAAGCATAGGCAAAAAACGGAGATAAGAAATAAATGTAAAAAAAAAAAAAACAATTAGAAAGAAAGAAAGACAGAAGAAGCAAGAAATGGAGAAAGGAATATATGAAAGTCCATAAAAAAAAACATGAAGAATCAAGAGAGAAAATAGTGATAATTAAGAAAGAAAATAAATAAAATATTTAAACTGAAACGATAAAAGAATAGAAAAATAGATGAACAACCACTATTAAATTGGATCAAAACTATAGAGTACTAAAATCTAGAAATATGACAATAGAGATGAAATTACTATTATATATATATATATATATATATGCACACAGATTTATATATATATATATATTATATGTGTGTGTGTGTGTGTGTGTGCGCATACATACAAATATATATACATATATATATATATATATACTTATAAAAAGAAAGAATAGTCAGATTTATAATCAAGAGTTAATCTACATTTATTTTTAATAACAGTGCTCGATACAGGGTTGAGCATAATATTTTTCTTAAATATGTATTCATAGCGACACAAATTCTAAATCATATGCGATTTTCACTTTGCCTCATAAAAAAATACTTGTATCTTCATTTGTCAAAAAAGACAACACCACCTTAAAAATATAAATTCTCATTCCTCCATCAACTTAAAATACATAGTACTTAAGTCTTATAAATGTTACTCTGCATAGCTGGAGAATGGAACTGAACTTTAAATTTTCAGTTTAATTTGAGATTTAGATTTTGTTTTCAGAACATGACAATTTCTGTGTTGCAATTAATACCTATATATATATATATATATATATATATATATATATATATATATATATATGGGCACGGGGACGAGTAGTTAGAACGCTCACATTCTGATCAGGAATCTCACCGGGTAAAACAGGAAGTAATTTCTTGAAGTTATCTGTCTGGAAGAGCCGATCATAACGGGCAGCACCTTTGTAAAGTTCCTGAAAACTGCACAGAGGGGTGTGCTAGCACGACTTCACAAGTCATACTTTTGAACGCGCTCTTTCCCAGAAACCGTATAAACCACGGGGTTAGTAGTAGGGTTTGCAACATTGATAGCTAGCCGCCTAGTATACACACACACACACATATATATATGTACACGAGTATATGATTGGTGTATACGGAATAAATTTCAATAAACAATTACTATTCATAAACGAGTGCTCAATGCAGAGTAGAACGAATATAATTATTTAAAAATTATAACATAAATATGTTTTAAATACACTACAAAATAGCCATTTTATTTCAACACATCTGGTGTCTTATCAAGTGATGTTGAATGTAAATTCAACATCACTTGATAAGACACCATAGGTGTTGAAACAAAATGGCCATTTTTGTAGTGATTTTAAAACATATTTATGTTATAATTTTTAAATAAAGAATTATATGCGTGTGTGAGTGTAACGTAAGGTGTTTAAAAATTGAAATAAAAAGTCAGAAAAAATTATTAATTAAGGAATTGGTAAAAGCAAAGGACAAAAATACAAAGTTGAATAATGAAATAACTCCTGCCTTGTAAACTGTCACTGATGGTGGTCTGGTGAATTTAAGCAAGAAAGAAATTGTGTCTTCAAGTAAATTTCGTACCATTATGTAGCAGGTATTACTGCCGCACTTTGTATAAAGAAATAAAAAAAAAACAATTACAATCATGTATGAAAATAGATAATGAAGATAAATAAAACCGAGAATCTTAACAGACAAAAATTAAAGTAATAACGGACGAGAGATATAATAAAAACAAATTTGCAGAAAGTTAAAACCAAGAAATAACTTAAAAGAGAAAACAGGAAAGTTAAAGACAAAGAATAAATTGAGAGGGAAGAAAAAATGGAAATAAAACAAAAGAATGAAAAAATAAACTATATAAACTCAAAGAAATAAAGCAAAAAAGAAAAATAATTGAACCGTAGACAGGAAAGAAGAAATGCAATGTGAAAACGGAAAAGATAGGAAACCAAGTATCATTCTACAAAGATGCAGAATCGAAAAAGTAAACAGAATATAGATATAAGAACATAACTGGAAAAACGTATATATATATATATAAAATTACATTGAAAATTAATTTCTATATAAATGCAGAAAGGCTTACACCTTTGTTTCATGGATTATACAAAGACATTTCAGATGACTTGACGCCAAGTGCAAACGTACACTGGAAGATATCCGAGTACTCTGTAACTTTTACAGTAAATTTCCTATATCGTAAATGATTTTAGGAGATACAAGATATAAAAAACAAAACAAAAACGTAAAAAAAGCTTCGCTTGTTCAGCGGATTTATTTAAACCATACGGCAAGAGAACATGAATCCTAGCAGGATTTCATACTGGTCGATATAATCTTTGAAATCTAAGACATGCAGATAATACCGGTGTTGGCAGATTCAGAAAGAAACCTGAATGTTGGGAACAAATGAAAACAAAATGAAATAAATAGACATTAATAAGAAGAGAATATATATGGCAATGAGCAGAAGAGACCGTCCAGATGATGACTTATGACATGAGGACCTCAGAATAAAGCAAATGACATGTATTTAACCATGTAGTGAAATAAAGAGTCTAGGAAAAGTAGAAATCCGAAAGGACATAGAATTTTTGAATGTAAGTGCAGTATTAGATTGGCAGATAGGTCTCATTTTACAGAATATATATTTAGATATAACCGTACATTCAACGCTAACAATTTCTTCTTTAGTACTGCTCACTAGTTGACTTCTTTTCCAACCTTTTGTTTTCAGTCAATGTCCATCGTTATCTTTTTTCCTGACTTTTTCTTTTGCCTCTTTAAAGTATTTTTATTTTTCTCTTATTCTTTCGCGCCGACTTTATTGTCTTTCTTGTGGTGAAATTATTAAAAATCTGCCTTATTATGCTTTAAAAATATATTACAAGATTGGAAAATATCCACAGAGACAAAGAATATGTTTAATTCTATGGCATATCTAATCTCCTATATGGCGGTGAATGCTGCATAACCTTAGCAGAAATAAAAAAAAATAGACTTGAAAAATGTTGGTTCTACCGAAGAATCCTGGTAATATTGTGGCAAGAGAATGATAGCAAGAAAAACGTTTTCTGGAGAGTCAGAACTACTAGGATCTTTATATTTAAAATAAAAAAAAGAAAAGAATGGACAGAAGTTATGAATAACGAAGAATCTTCAAAGGAAAGATGAATAAAAAGGCAAATAGAAGCAAAAGAATGAGTTGAAATATCGGGAACACGTCATGAGGAAAGACGGCATAGTTTATTTAACACTCAGAATAAATTCTGGAAAAAAGAAGCAAAGGTAAACAGTGTCTAACCTATTTCACGAGTTTGTTTCTTCCTCTTCTGCGATAAATTCAGAGATAGTAAGGGGTCAAATGTATTTAGAGTAATGATAACAGAAATGGGCATAGATTTCAGAGTCCATGTCTTGCAAGTACATACTATTATACAATAAAAAATTAGCATGGAGAAATGAAATAAAACGCAGTAATTGAGCACAATTTATACAGATAACATATAACACGATCGTTTGTAGATTGAATGTACATATCGCCAATAACTGTTAAAAATAAAGCATACGTTTTCTGAAAGACAGAAATGATTAATTGTAAACACAAAAGAAGCTCGTTCTAAAGGGAATAAGTTAGAGATGTAGTAAGAAGTTCGTTTTGAATTTAGAAAAGAACGAAACAAATAAGGCCGTTCAAGAATATTTCATTTGTATTTTTTCGTTACAAAATTAAGAGATTAAGAATCAAGAGTTAAAAAAATATATTTTTGTTAAGAAGGAAAGAAAGCATTTAGACATAATTTAGTAATCTGTGATATTCCACAATTTTATTCCCGTGGAATTACATACAAATAATAATGTAAATGATAAAGTGACCAGATTTGAACTAGGAGACTTGAATTATGAATCATTAGCAGGAAGATATATCGGTGGGGAATATTGATACGTAATATGTAATATCGGCCATGATGAGGCCATTGAAGCACAATATTTCTACTTTTTGGGGGGGCAAAGGATGTATCTATAATTTGTTATTGTGTTCTTCGTTACATCAGGTTGTGAATATAGGGAAACACCAAGGGAAGTAATAGAAAATAAATAAACAGCAATAATATTTTAAAAAAGATAGAAAGAAATAGCAAGGTTAAATATGTGAAAACCTTTTCGAATTAAAGCAAAGGAATTGCACAGAAAAGGAATAAATATATAGAAAGGAAGAGAAAGCGTGAGATAAATTTGAATATAGAGCAAATTAATTGGGGACCATTAAAAAAAGTTTTTAAATAGTAAGAATGAAGAAATAAAATAATAAAGGGGACAAAAATGTAAAAAAAAATGACTAAAAGGAAACGAGAGAAAGAGACGAAGATGTAAGAATGAAAGAAGGATGAATGAAAGTAAGAAAATGATTGAAAAAAGAAGAATTAAATAGAAAGAAATGAGAGAATAGAAGAACGAAAGAAAGAAAAAAAAAGAAGCAGTAAGAAAAAAGACTAGATTCAAATAAAGGGAAGGCCAAGAACATTAAATTAAATCAAAGAAACAAAAAATAAAAACAAAACTAGAAAATAAATAAAAAATTATATCATGAAAGAAAAAAAGAATGAAGCGAAAACAAAGTATTTGGTTGGTGCAAAAATAATGACGTAATAATGTCGTTTTTTGACGTTAAAAATGCGTCAAAAAACGACATTATTACGTCATTTTTGCACCAACCTAATAACATGATATGAAGAAGGAACAAATCAAGCGAAAGAGAGGTTAGAAAACAGGTTTGTGTTACGCAGTCTTCATTTGATTCTAAGCATGTGGACATATTCTCCATGACTACACGAGGAGTCAAGTGCACAGAAGAATGCGTAAAAGCAAGTTTTATGGCTGTTGTTTTAGCACGATTGTCAAATACATGGACGATCAAGCGTAAAATAAGTAATGTTTTATGTGAGACTATTGAAAAACATCCGTTCAACGTTATATGTTTTCATTATCTGCGTTTTCTTTTACTCGCTTAGATTTCTTTAGATTAATCTTTCACTCTTTCACTGTTATATATTTCCTTTTTCTCAGTGACTTTCTCTCTGTGATCATGTTATATTCATTCTCGTAGTGTTCCTCATTCTGAACAATGTCCCAAATTTATCTGCGGAGTTTTTGTTCCAGTAACATATGCCAGATACTATCAGGATACCAAATATATTATATTCCCACTATATACATTTTTACAATGAAGAGATTAAGAACAATGAATAAAAAAGCGCAACTTATCACAATGTGTTGTAACAAAGCAGTTACTAAAAATTATGTCTTGTCGTAAATCTTAGCAAGCTTTCTTTCTTTCTTTTTTTTTTGCTCATCCGAACGGCACCATTGTTATCCTTGCACTTCGAGACGTCAGTCAGTTAGTTAGTTAGTTAGTTAAGTGCCATACGTGATAAACACTTGGGTGATCACGTGTCGGCGTTAGCTCCTGCTTAATTCTCTACTTGTTCACTAGGGGTCGTTCTCCTTACACAATAAATACTGGGCAACTTCTTGCCTCGTTCTCTTTTTTCACTTTGAAAATACTCATTGGGGTTACTTTTTAAAATTATAAATTGTTGTTACATCCCCCCACAGACCACAAATTGTATATGTAAGGTCTAGTAAGTATTTTCATGGAGTCATTGATGTGTTATTGTGGGTGTAGTGAGAAAGGTAAGTAAGAATGTGTTGTTTTGGTGCAAGAAATATTGTTAGAATGATTGGGTCAGCGTTTGTGGCTAGCTAAGTTTAGAAGTTAAGACCGATCTTTTCCCCCCATTTTCCACTTCGGCCATGTGCCACATTTTCTGTTATAGCACAGAAATAAATAACCTTTTTCCCCTTTGCATTTCAGCGGACACATTTAAAAATGTAATTTCTCGTAGAAATCCGGGTTTTGCCCACTTGTGGGAAAACGCCATGAACCACACATACACGTACCTACGAACATTCATCAAAATACAAACTCTTGACGTTCACACAAAAATGTTGATGTCTTTGTCACTTGTAAATTTGTTGTTTAATACAAGTATTTGTTGACATATATTTCGGTCTTGTTTGTTTTCTTTACATCTTCGATTGGATTCAACTTGAGTCCGCCATTGTTCTTGTCGTTGGACCTTCTAGCAGGAATAAACAGCACGTGTCGCTAATTCAACGACACGTAGATACACCGTCCTCTACACGTCTTTTACGATTTCAGACTGAAGAAGTTGATTTTCTCGCAGTAAGTTGTCATTTCTTTCTGCAATATATAGTTGTTTAATGTTGGCTGTTTCGCTAGCCTGCAAAATTTTGAAACTTTCCTTGCACTGTCTTATAATATTTTGGCGTTATCTACTAAAATGTGCCATATGTTGAAATTATTGTTTATTTGCTATATGTTTCTCTATATGTACGCCAGTTACGCTAAATTCTAACAAATGGCAAGTCAATCAACGAGAGATTGTGGTGCATGTGTGGCCAATATAAGAATTTAATGTTTGATGAAAAAAATACAAGGCTGTAGGGCCAAGTCTGTTCTGAACCTACATCTGGGGGTAAGGGATGGATTCATGGCTTCACCAAGGATATTTGCGCTTAAATGATTGTAATCAAACTGGCTGGTATTCAAACTAATCAATTCAGTCTCTCATTCCGAGATGTTACCCATTCAGTAATATTATTACGTAAAATGTAAAAATTATAATTGCGGATGAATTGGGTAAAGGAACAATCAGATATTTATCGTTGTTGCTATATAAAAGTTAACTTTTATTAAATAATTCTAGTCTAATTTTCATTTTCATATTGAATCCTCGCGTCATTACCCAAACTAGACAATGCATGTCGCCTAAATCACAATATGTATTATTATCACTGGTTATCTCACATATATATAATGTCTAGTTTGTTGACTCGTTTTCTATTGCTTATCAGGATTTTGAAGTGCTACTAACGGTTGAAATTTTAACAACCTTCTATTAAAACAATTTCTCGGGAGAATACGTTTCTCAAATTCACTGTTATCCCACTATCCAGTATTGATTGGAGTTTATTTTCTGGTATGTTGGCCAAGGTGCAATGTCAACGTCTTCATGTAATTATCTTTTATTCCTGTTACCCGGTTAACTATTTGAGTTGCTAGTGTTGTTAAAAGTAGTCGAATCATGCAGCTACAGACATTTCGTACAGTTCTATGTTTGTGACTCTGTAGCTCCGGCCACGAGCTTCAAAGAAGGTTGATTAACAAAGTCCTACAAGTTCATTCGGTCAAAGCCGTTTGTAATCACCAATTCGATTTTATACAGTTAAAAATTTAGACATTTCCGTGTGCTTTAAAACACATCAATACACAATTCCGCTATAGAGAAAGATACCTTATTTAATGTCGGCTGATTCTCTTTGATTACAACAGCCTATATAATTTTGAAACTTTGCTCGCACTGTTTCCTAAAATATTAAATTGTTATTTACGAAAATGGGTCTTATGTTAATATCTTTATTGTCTGTTATATGTTGTTGATCTATATGTACGCTAATTTCTCTGAATTTTAATAAATGACGAGTCAATCTACAAGAGATTCTCGTGTATGCGTTGCTATTATAAGAACTTACTATTGCATGTTGAGAAAAAATACTCATAAAAATTAATTTAAATACCGTCAAATGGAGTGACTTGAAATTGGTTCCCACAAACGTTAGAACACCGTAATTATTTAAAGGCCGTTACGTCAACATGCACAAAACGTAATCCTTGAAAACAAATGTAGTAACATTCGAAAGTGCTTGGGTGAAAATGATATAAAATAAAAATAAATAAGTTAATTGGCAAAATAAACGATTAAAAAAAAATAAATTCGGAAATTTGAAAAGGTTAATAAAAAGCAGATATATAGAACTTGTCGAAACATATTTTAAGTATATACATATATATTGCACTTTTTCTATGGAAATGTATATATTTCACATTTTCTATGAAAATATATATGCGTGTGTGGTTCTTTTGTTTGATCGATAATTTTTCATATTTTACAATGTGTATGTGCTTTTGTGTGTCTACCACTATATGAGAGTTTTCGTGCATGTGTGCATACCTGTTTATATATTTTTGTATTTCTCTATGTATACTTGTCTCTATTAAAATGAGTGCATAGATGTTTCCACGTGTATCTGCGAATCTTATCATTGGCTAAGAAATGATGGAGCGTCCAACATTAAAATGTTTCGCTCTATCAGAAGCGTACATCCGAATGATTGAAAGAGGTTCTCCTGCTACTCGTTATTATTCGAGCATTTCTATGAAGGCTAACGATTCCAGGATCCTAACTACCATAGAATAAATATATAAACGCCTCAAAGGAAAAAAAAAGAATAGAAATCTGAATACAAAATTCTTAACAGATTCTTTAAACAAGGTGTGATTATATTTTTTTTTCTCTTTTCGTCGTTTTAACTTCTATTGCTTTTTTTTGCGCTCTATTAACGATACAAATGAAAACGGCGTTGACTTGACTTCTTTGATGATTCACAAGAAGAGCAATTTATAATTTTTCGTGCCACCTGCTGCCTCCTCGGGAGATAAGATTTTCTCCAATCCAATTCCAGCGGTGTACACACGCACAAATGTATATTGTTCTATGAATATGAAAAAGAACGACGAAGATCTGTGCGGTTTTGACGTAAAATCATTGCGTTAAAACTTTGTGTGGTCATTGGTTTTGTACGGAGATAAATATAATGAACTGAGCCCGAGTATTGTCGCAAGACCATGATGCAGGTACTTTGTCTGAGAAATACGAGTTTCATTATAGGCACTGAAATATAAGTACTTTCCTTTTGCTGAGAAACACATCTTTTTTTCTTTTTTTTTTCAATTAATGTGTATTATTTTCTTATTACCTTCTGTATAAGTCTCTCTTGCTTCAGCTTCTCTGACTGCTATAAACACAGTGTCATTTGAATATCCAATGTGTGGTTACTGTTGTGATCTAGGTGACTTTGATCCCTGTTCTTCTCTTTATCCTTTTCCCAAACACTCCTCTTTACTCATACACTTACGCTGTGTAACGCCTTGTGCGCTAGTGGCACTCTCGCATTGCTTGGGGTGATTTGATTAAACAAAATCACCTGTACTTCTCTCATAATTGCTTCACTAAAAAAAAAAAATTATAACGTAAATTTCAACGTTCAAGCCTAAAAAAAATATTATTTGAGTTGAGACTTCATGATTAATATATCTTCTGCGATCACTGGCTACTTACTATATGATTGAAGAGGTCGGACTATACGGTATGTCTAAGCCCATCTGAGAACTTTTAAGCTAAAAATCTTGAGGTCGATTTGTAAACCGCAATTTACGGTAAATCTGGTGAGAAGACAAATCCCATTTTAGACGTCTTTCTATTTTTGTGTATTTACTGAATTCATTATTTTTTCCATAGGCAAGCAATTTTTCTCCCAGTATAAGAAATGGGCTATTCTATCCTTCCCAATAAATATAGTTTACTTAGCAGTTCAAAGAATTCATTTCGGTAAGCCTTTTCCAAGACTTTTGCATAATCCATAAAATACAGGTATAAATATTTTTTGCTTTTGCCAAGCTTGCTCTTATATTATTATTAGCATACATATTTCCAATTCCAGTATCTTTAAAGAAACCGCACTGTTTTCATCCTGTTTTGCTGCGGGTCCTGTTCATCAAAATTCGGATGATAATTGTGTTATGTGACTCATTAGATTGATTGTCCGATGGAGTTCGCATTCTTTAGAACATGGCTTCTTATGCAGCACTATAAAAAATAAGTATTCTTTGACATAACGCCACTGTCGTATTCATAATGTTTGTAATTTTGTCACAGCTAAAATCTTCAAAAGCTTACAGCATGTCTTATAATTCCTACTGTATTCTTCAATTCGGCCAGTGTTGATTTCATTTCGTATTTTAGTATCTCTGGCTGTTCGATCTGTACTCATTCGTTGTAGAATTGTTCCCCGATGTAGCCGTTGCAGTATCTTTCTTACTCTATTATCTGTGTTGCGATTTTGGACTTGATGCATCGTGTTGATGAGGTACGTCTTTTGTCCTATTACTTGTCTTATTTTATATTCATATTTGCATTATCTGTAAGTTTTTTTTTCTATTTCTTGTACCATTGCTCGTTTATATTTGCATTTCTTCCAAATTTCTTTATGCCTTATATTATGCCCCATACATTGCCATTGTTTGTTGTCTCCTTTCTGTAATGTCATGAATTTCATCTATCATCCATTCCTTTTTTTTTTTCTTGTCGAGTTCTCTTTAAGATGATCTCGTTTGCGGATGTCGCTAACGCTTTTCTTAATGTCTCTCACTTCAAATTTCCATACTCATTTATTTCATTGTATGTATCTTTAACATTGTATTTTTTTCCTACAAATTAGGATGGTTAAGATTCATGCCGTATTTCAATTTAGGCGCTGCCTTTACCCTCATCAATGTCCGTACTTTCTCTCTAAGGTTAAATATCAATTAAGGCGGACACTGACGCAGACAAGATTTGGGTGATTTTATTCCGTGTAAAACAGCATTACTGTTTGTATTGTTGATTATTGGGAAGTCAATGTGTTTCTTCGTTTCTCTGCTTGGCAAAATACTGCTTTCCTAAAATGCCTAAGACGTACATGAATAAGGAGAACAATATTCATGCACGTCTTAGGCATTTTAATAAACCAGATGTTTGCTACTATCTGTTCGTTTCTCCGTGCAACATCTTCACGATTTTTTATTTGCGTTTTTCTTTACGAGTTCCGAACCTGAATTTGCCAACTGTTTCATACCCTGTCTGATTTTCTAATTTGGAATTCATGCATTCGATGATAATTGAAATTTCTAGTGATATTCATTGAGTATTGACATTGTCTAGTGTACAGTAAAATTTATTTTTCAGTACTTTGTACTGACGGTGCCTATACAACAACGATTCGTATGTTAAAAGCTTCCTTTTCAATTTAACTACAGTAATTCTATCTGAGAATTAACAGTACCCTAGAATACATTTCTTCATATCATTTCCTAATCTAAACCATACTTTCCTCTATTTTTTCACTTCGTATGCGTATATGAATTTTTCATTAAAATATCCATGTGCTGGTTATGACGATTAATTACACCCAGTACCAAGGCCTCTGATCGGGAGAGTAAAAGTTTTCAGGTGTGTGGAAAACTATTTAATTGTTGTTGTTCCCAGGTCTACTCTGATCTGGGGAGGTAACAACTGTTATTTCCTAACCATGGACATATAGTGAACAGCCACAACAAAAACAATGCACGATGAAAGTATAAAAATACATTTTTATAGTATTAGGTTGGTGCAAAAATAACGTCGGTTTTTTACGTATTTTTAACGTCAAAAACCGACGTTATTTTTAAAACAACCTAATAGAAATACCGACAATAGATTTTCATAGCAAAATGACCAACAATACATTTTTATCTGTAGTTGAAGGCATGCAATTGCATTCGAAATATATTTAGTGAAGCCATAATATTTAGTTCAAGACATTTAGATTTCGGCATTAAATAATCCATAGTGGTTGATATAACGTTGAACAAATCCATCCAATCAACAGAATTTCCGATGTTTGTCCACCGGGTCTGACATACGCTGAGTGAATCAAACAAAAAAAAGATAAATGATAAAATTACCCTAACTTAGCAAACTGAGGGAGTTCCGGGATTTACAGTTAGTGAGGAAATATTAGAAAAAAGTCATTGCGGCTAGATAAAGAATGTAAAGAAGGAATCGAATAATTAAATATGAATATTTAATTATTCGATGAACAATATTCATGCAATTAAATATGACTATTTAATTATTCGATTCCTTCTTTACATTCTTTAGATAAAGAATTCGATTCCTTCTTTACATTCTTTATCTAGGCGCAATGATTTTTTTCTGATATTCCCTCACTAACTGTAAATCCCGGAACTCCCTCAGTTTGCTAAGTTGCTTTTAGGGTAATTTTATAATTTATCTTTTTTTGTTTGATTTACTCAACTCATTTGCTTATAGACCATCCTATCAAACACTTGGTATTCATGAAATTATTCCTAAATATTTTCCTCATTATTCAGAAATATATTTTCCACGTGTATTGGAATTCCCATTCTGCTTCAGTTTTCAAGATCATCTTCGTATCATGTCCACTTTTTAAATAAACTATTATCTATATTGCAGATTAAAAAAAAAAACACTTACGTAAAAGAAGTCTATAACGTTTTCATCATCGGTCCATCGACTGCTTCAATCGTCGTTGGTAGAAGAAACACACAAGGCTGCTTTTTTTTTTTTTTTTTTTTCTTTTTGGTCGTGGACCTCAGAAGTTCTGGCATTGTCCGTCTGTCTACCTGTTAGTGTCGTCAGACCAGCTCTTGCGTTGACGTCCCCTCGGTGTTCGTCTTCGTTCATGACGATCTTGAATAGGATATCTTGCTCTGTGACGTGGTCAAAACATGTCATTTTCCTTCACTTAATAGTGCCGAGGAGTGATTTCTGTCTGTTGCGTTGACATCCCCTCTGTGTTCGCCTTCGGTCACGACGGTCTGGAATAGGATATCTTGCTCTGTGACCTGTCATTTTCCTTCGCTTAATAGTGCCGAGGAGTGATTTCTGTCTGTCCACGAGATTTTAAATTTATCCCTTCTCATAGATTAGCAGCTTATTTATGGAAAAAAATCAATCTAGAAGACAATCTTTCAATTTAAGACCAACATGAAGAGGGATGTGTTCCGTCAGGATATTCTACCCAAAGAATGCTATTGCTGTCACGACTGCGGTAAACATGATGCCACTGTAACTCTAATTTTTATTTTCTGTCTGGATCTCATTTTCAAACTTTGTTTTACTTTATCGCATCAATCTGATCTCTTAAGAACGCATTTATTAATTTTTTTCGTAATACCTGTTTTCATTTTTTCTGCTACACTCATTTTCCGTTTCTCTTTTCATTTAATATTTATTGATTAATTTTGCTGCCAACTGCTTTATCCCTGTTCTATTGTCATATTATTTATTCACACATATGTTGCTAGAATTTTTTTCTCCATATTCATTCATTCATTGCGACCTTCGGTATATTTTTTGCTATTTCTTGATTTAATTGTTTTTACCCTTTGTCTTTCTTTGTCAAAGCTATCTATTTTTTCTTGCTGAATTCAATGCCTTCCTTTTGCTTTTATTTTCTCTTTACTTCAGTTATTCTATTCTTTTTTTCATTTCTCTCTCGCTCTGCTTCTCTCACTCACACACACACATTTTCCTCTTTTTTTCTCTGTCTATTTTTTTATTCGTCAAATATATTTTGTCTGTTTCTATCCACTTCGTTTTTATCTGCTATTTTTAAAATATTGTTTACTATTGTTCTGCTGAGAGAAAACAACAAAAATGTATTCGCATTAAAAATGTAGTCCGGAAAATCTAGAAGAAAAACAATCTAGATTAGATAAAACGTATATTTTATAAAAAAAAAAAAAAAAAAAAAAAAAAAGACAAAAATACCGAGTCACATGTAAGATTTTAAGATGCTCAGAAGATCACACTGGTATAAATTTAGCAATTTTTATCTTTCGCTAAATGCCACCGGGAAAAGTGAACGATACGCATGCGCAAAGTGACTCGTGCACACCTGAACTCTCTCAGGAATGATCGATGAAGATTAAAAACAGAAATCCGGCAGAGAAAAGGAAAATATCGCTGTTTGCGTACAAGTATTTACAAAATTCATAGTTATTTGACTCGGCTGTGACTGTCGATTATTTATTAATTCTATTTTATACTTAGTGGGAATTAAATATACAAACTAAAAAAATTGTTTTTCCGATGTGGTTCTTCAAAGCAACTTCTTGCATCTTTTTGTTTTGCTCTAACCAACCTTGTGTTTCTGTAATAATATGCATATGGGAAATATTAAAAGGAAGGCTAAAAAACGATATTCTATTCAAGCACCATTATATATAGTAATTATCACATTTGTTGAAATCATTGCAACATTTTAATATATAAATAGAAAATAACATATGTAAAATACTTCAAGGCACATGTTTGATTGTTAATAAAAATAGTAAGAAGAAATGAAAATATTAATAAAATGCGTGCTTATTAATTAAATCGAAGTCATATTATGCAATAGGTACAAAGTAAAATAAAAAAAAATCGTTACAGCTGCAGCAATATAACAAAACCGACTGTTAATAAAATGGCGAAAGTAACGCTAGTTATTACTTGTTCAATGTAATCAAATCCGTTTGAATCATGCTTTACAAAGATATAAAGGAAGAAAAGACACAAACTGTGGACAAAAATTCTGGAATAAAAAATTGGATTCTGAAACAAAACTAAGCACAAGAATGATTAATCAAACTAATGAAGGGTTTGTGGAAACAAAACAAAGAGGAATTATTTAAATATATGCACGCTAAAAACATAGTCATAGCCCAAATATTTCACAGGTCTATCAACTATCATGATCAATGGGTCTTCTCTTAAGAAGGCTACTTGCCTTCAACATCTATGTAGACGCAAGCTTCCCCAGGTCTCAAATGTAACACACACACATATATATATATATATATATATATACACTGTCTCTGAGTTTCTCTAATCGACTGTTTCATAGAAAATACCCAAAACCCCAACGAACTTCAAATTAAATTCTTCGTAGATTGTTTAGACATTTAGATTTACATCAAACCTTAACCTCCCAAATATGCCCGTTAAAGTAACGCGAATTAACAGCGTCTAAGAATTTGAATGAAACCTGTCCTCGTGGAATGTAATTCATGAGGGTTGCTTAGCCTCTTCCTTAAATGTCGGTCTTCACCCCTTACCCATCGATATCTAGAGACAAGACGCGTTAGGCTTAAGCAACGTCTTGCCGACAGACAGTGGAGTTAAGAATAAGGAATTGAAATGGTACACTTAACCCACTCATAACTTATCTTCTTTCCCATCTTACTTCCCCACTTCGTTAATTTTACATATGCTTGATGAGGTCCATCAAAAACGTGTGAATTTCTTTTTATTTCAACCTTTGGAAGTAAAGTCTGATGATCCATAGCCCTGTTAAAGGGGTTGTGGTGAAATAACTTATTACATGGAACCTTAAAGTGGTCTGTTTTTATTCAAATATCTATATATATATATATATATATATATATATGATTTGTTGCCAGGGGTGCTGTTGAAATGGTTGTTGCATTCTACTGTCCCAGTAGATATTTGACTACCCTGGTTTTACAAGAGCCAGCTCCGACCAAAGATGGATTATTGCTGACACAGCTGTACTAATTGATAGTCCAGAAGCGTCTACGCGGCCTTATGGGGGAAGTAATTAATTTTCCACTCTGCAAAAACTTTCCCACTGACGAAACTTACTGAAACTGTCACACCCGCATTGACTTCAATTGCAACCAGTCGTGTTGTGTATACAAGGATAAATAATTCTCTTTACTTTCGAAGAATATTCCACTGGGGAAGCCGTGCCAAAATCCTGAAGTTAGTGATAGGACAATATTTGTATCTGGGATTTAGGTGAGATGTCGAGATTACGGTTTTGTTGGGATTTGATAGGACAACGATACTGGCGATTTGAGAACACTTGCATTCAGTGAGAATTAAAAACTTAGACCTAAACATTTTGGGAATATAAAAAATACATATTAAAAATAATCATCATAATAATGCCGAAAAAACACATATTTGAAAACCTGAAAGCAACTGAGAAGATCTTAAAGGAAATTTCCTAATTACAGGTACATTTCCAAACAATTAATGACAGGTATAGAACCTTCGCAGTTATCTTTTCAAATAAATAGAGATACTATTCAATCAGACGTCTGGTTAAATGAATGAAACGACAATATTAGTATAGCAAGTAAATTGCAACTTAATGACTACAAAATTATTTTAATGAGAAGACTGCACTTTATATGTATTCAAATCTTCAGTTAGATAATAAGCATATTTTGTACATTATTTACATTATTCGGACTATTGTCCTCATCTTTGTCGCCATATTTATTACGAAGTTTCGGCTGTTGTACGCTCCTGCTTTCGTCAGGTGGTTGGAATATTCGAACTGAACCCTTTATTTCACTCACTGCGTTAGACTGTTCTAGTTCCGCGTGCCATGTTTGATGGATGTCAGTTATCACTTATCACCTGTTAATTTCCCGCTGAAAGTTCTCCACTGCCTTAACCGGGTATTGAACTCACACTCTTTGTGTCCTGTCACTGGATCTAACCAACTTTATCCACTGTGGCATGTGTCCTTGATGACCTCTGGGTATGAATCTTTGGGTATTATAAACCTAATGTATTCAGCAACTTTTTTTTACCATTGCTCATATTGCAATTTTGCTGTTATAATTGCTTGCTTTTTTTTGTTTGTTTTTTTTAGCAGAGCTCATATTGCAACTTTGTTGTTATCATTGATTTTCTCTGGAACTCCTCATTACACAGACGAGGACTATAGTTAGAATAATGTACATAATACCTCATTTCAGAAATACAGACAGACTCTCAAGCATATTTTTGTTTTCTCACTGATGTCTGTATCAAAAATCTTCATAGTTCCCCACAAGTTTATGTCCTGTATAGTCCTAAGAAAATTTTGCCTTTTTTTAACTCAGCTAAAGAAATGGAGTACATTCATTTACACAAAATCTTTAGTTAGGTTATGAGCTCTTTTCTTTATCACTCGTGTCTTCATTATGTCCTTTGAATATCATTTTTCAAGCCCTCTTTCTTCATTATGTGCTGTAGAAATTGAAATAGTCTCTTTCTGATGTTATATATTTAATTTTATATTACCGAAGTTATTGAAGTTTTCATCATCCTGCCATTTCATTTTCTGTCCAATATGAATTTGAAAACGAACTGATAATTTGTTGGCTTCTACTGAGAAACAGTTACAATCCTCTTTGAATATATGTGTGTGTTTATAATTTGAGAAATGTTACGTTCTAGGAAGTTTGTTCAATATTTGATTTAAACAAGTTTTCAATATGCAGCGTTGTAACTTGGTCCAGCACCTACGAGGTTTATAGGTACTTGTTCGTAGATGATCGCCGTAGCTTGATGCAATAAAGTGACATGTTCCAAATACGACCCAGTTTTTCAGGAAATCAGAAACAACAAAGAGAGCTGAAGAAAATTTCCCGGCTTATTGATGATCTTTCTTCTCCAGCGAATGCGAAAACTGTTACTAAATTTTTGGTAACGCCAATGTTCAAAACGAGGTCGCGCATTGTTGCATTCGCCGCTTTGACCTCGGATGCAGGTAAAAGCCTTCTTTTTATAGACTTTAAATTTCTCTTTCGTGTCAACTTCATTAGTAAAAGACATTATTCAAAACTCTCAGTCCACACTTGTCTTAGTTCATTCTTGACATCGACACTGATCTGGTAGAAGTTATAGAGATCAAGGCCGTCCCATGTGTGTTTTAGATATCAATTAAATTGTTATCGTCAAACTCGAAACTACTTTAACGAGCATCATCATGTATCATTATACTTTTCTCTGAGTACTATGTAAATAAATTCAGTTCCATTTTTGGTCGATATGAACCACGTATATAGGTTAAATATTAAATTTAGATGCAACAAATTAAAAAAAATATATTGTCTATTATCAGTCAGTAATGTGCCATGCGTGTTACACGCCTATGCGATCATGTATCTTTCGATACATCACTGACGAGGCAGATTGTTTCCTGCAATAAGTTGCCATTTCTTTCTGCGGTACACCAGTTGCCAGCCAAGGCTATAGAACCTGGTCTGTCCTGCTAGTTACCCATAGCTGGTGGAGAAGATGAGGATTCATAACTTTCCCAAGAGAATATCCCTTTCAGTTAGTTATTATGCCATGCGCGATACACACTTAACCGGTCATGTATCGATACATGACTGACGAGGCAGATTTTATTCATACTGTAAGTTCCATTTCTTTCTGCGGTAGACCAGTTTCCATCCAAGACTATGTAACACCGTCTGTCCTGATATTTACCCATATCGGGGGGGGGAGGATTCATAAAAGGATTCCCAAAGGTGTTAGCGCGTAAGTAAATGTAATGGATTCGACTGGAATCCGAACTCGGCTCCCCGATTCCTCAATCCGAGCCACTATCCAGTACTCCGCAGTGCCTCCTAGTGTCTAATATATAAGTGTGAGATTTCTTTACAGGATTGTGTTGTCCATCTTTACGAGTGCATCTTATATGTGAGTGTCTATTATAAATGAAACTATCATGATTGTAACCTGAATTAAACAGTACCAAAACAGATTGTGGAATCTGAAGGGCGAATTAAATTTCAAGACAAATTAATTACATTCACTTAAGTTCTAATATCTTGCACAAAGTAATGAATCCGACTTTTCTCCTCAGCTATGGGTAAATGATAGGACAGACTATTCTATAGCCATCACTGTCGAGAAAAAGGAAAATTCTGCATTGAAGATTGTATGTAGCCCTGGTTAATCTCCCACTATCCAGCTAAAGAAAGGATCGTCCGGATTAACTTTATGATCCCGACTACGTTCGACTGCTTTTTAAAATAGAGTAACTCTATCAGACTCGTATGAATGTGTGAACACGGTATCTAAAGATATATCATTGATATGACATAAAGAGAAAAGCGGAAAACATATCGGGAATTCAAAATTCAGACAGATCGATAATTTCGCTTGACTGAAAGAAAAACCGGAACACTAATGAAAAAAAATAAGGGTTGGAGTAAAAACATGGAGAGTAAGGATGAAAGGGGAACTGAAAATTCATTCACAATCTTTTTTTTTTCTCTCTAATATTAGGTTGGTACAAAAATAATGTCGGTTTTTGACGTTAAAAAATACGTCAAAAACCGACATTATTTTTGCACCAACCTAATAATTTTGAATTACTCGGGATATGTGCAGCGAAAAGAAAATCATGTATGTTTAACAGCCTAAGACACTCTTAAATTGGTATTAGAACACGAAATAAAATATGTTAATGAAATATAGTCAAGAAGAAAAAATTAATTTTATTTAGATATTAAAAGAAGGCAAAAAGAAGTTGAGAGTCGATGACACATTGAGCCATTTGGGCATCGACAACTAGACAATCTGGGTGGAAGATATTTGGGCATCGACAACTAGACAATCTGGGTGGAAGATATATCCCGTATTGGTAATAATGAATGAATAGGCAAGATGACGGCCAATACAGAAATTAGACAATAGAATAACAAATCAAAAGGAGTGCGGAAATAGATCCACAGAATGTAAAGTAATACAATAAATGTGACTGCAGTTACATTGAACAAAAAAAAAATCATAAATAATTATATAAAAAAGGCGATCCTCTTCAACATATAATAAAAACTATATTTTTATGAGAAAAAGCTAGAGAATAAATAATAATGCTATCAGCAATTTAAGAGTTATGCTGTAGATTTCTCGTCCTGGAACTTTTTTCGAAGTCAAACCATTGAACGAAGGGGATAATTCATTTGTTTTTTAATCGCTTGAGAAGATTATTTCATCACTCCCTTGTAGTACAATGAAAATATTACGAAGATGTTTTGATGTGGCGAAAAAAAAAATGATCATGTCAGAATGAGAGATTGGAAAAGAAAATTTCGGTATCCATTTGAAAGATTCGCTTATTGTTTACAGAGTGTCTCACTTGATGGAATCGTAGCTTAATTAGTGCACATTCGACTACGTATTTACCAACGGTGAATCATTCGTAATCAAAACCTAAAAACATATATTCATGCAAGCTCACATGTATACCACTCACATTCAAATAGTCCTTATATATAAAACTTGTTGCAATATATAGGAGTGTTTGTGGCAAATGTCAAATACATATGCACATATACATATATCATGTACATACACAAGAATAGATACATATATGATACAGGCATAAATATGTGATAGACATACATACATATGTGACACTATTTAGCGGCTGCGAGAAATAATTAAGGCGAGAAGAAGCTTTCACGAAAAGACATATTGAGCGATGTTATTTTTTTAACAAAGAAAAGTGGTAAAGGTTTTGTTTTCATTTGCGAAAAAAAGAAAAGTATTTTTTTCGCAGAAAATAGGAAATTCGTAAGACCACGGATTTGACGGAATTAATTTGTTATGACGCGGCGAAGGAAGAAAGCAATCTGCCCATGGCAATAATGAAAATTTCAAATTGGTCAAGTGGCCTACGAAACAGAAGCTGGGAGATAATGATAATCAGGTCACGTACTGACCGAGAACAACATCAGCCGGGCCACCTAAGGAAAAGGAAAGATTAAACGATTAACTATCCTTCGGAGATATCATATGGTTTTGGAAAAACACCTGTTTTATGTTCAGACCTAGCCATAAGAGTTTATTGCCTTGACAGACTGTGGCGACGGAAGTACGAAGGCATTGAGGAGACAATGAGATTCACTTGACCAACCCCGATGATTATTTGACAAAAATCTCGTTGACGAATTCCAGATGACATCCAGTTAAGATAGAGATTAGGGACCACACTACGGGTCGTGGGAAGTCTGCTTAGGGAAGGGAAGGAAAAGAAAGAAAAATGAAAAAGGAAGAAAAAGGGAAGATTTTTTTTCTTTTTGAGCAATACTTTTAAACAGAGGCGAGTCTAGCCACACCCACGCTGGTGAACGTTCATTGGCTGAATGGTAGCGTGAGCGGTAGGCGAAGTTAAAAATTTGAAGCGGGGGGCTGTTGACGCCTCTGAGTGGATTGGTGTGAGATACCACTATGAGAGAGAAGGGAAACCTGTTGACGTCTTCTGAGGAGATTGGTGTGAGATACCAATATGAGAAAGGAATAATTTGGGAGGACGATTCCCTTAAGTACGCCTCTGGGGCAGAAAGTAATAGATTTCCCAAAATGGAGAGTAATAAATTTTCCTGTCCGAAAACAAAGAAAATCCTTATGGTGGATTTAGAATTAACGAGGAACTCAAACAACGACAAGCCCACACCCGGTTTTGGTCGGCTTCCATTTAAATAGAGCCGCAGCGAGTAGACGGCAGTTAGATAGTTGCAGTTGAGAGTTCCGAGGAGACGCAGACGCAGACAGAGTTGAGCTCTGAGCTCTGATACCAGCCTCGCCGGAAGCTGAGTGAAGATCCACGCATTCCGACTTCGACTTCTAACCAAGAACAATTTATTTTTGAAGAACGACTTATGTGACACTATTTGGCTTGCTAAAAGGGAAAAAGAAAAAAAAGAAAGGCGAGAATTAAATTTAGGTGATAAGAAACCATCACGAAAAGGACACTAAGCGGTGATATTTTTTCTGTAAGGAAAAGTGGTAAAACTTTTTATTCCCATTGTCGAGAATATATATGCCATACCCACAGATGCATACATACATATATCATACAAACACACATATATAGGTAAACATATATGTATATAACATATAATGGCGCAGCCACACCCACCCACAAATATATAAATATCATGTACACACATACATATCATCGCATACACACACATATATATATATATATATATATATATATATATATATATATATATATTATATTAAATATAGACATTATGTCTGCTTGTTTTACAATAATTTGACAACTACTTGTGATAAGCACTACGTCGCGTTTCTTGAATAATTTCAAATTAACATGAAGAAGTTAATTAGATAATTATAAAGGATTATTTTAAAATTAATTGCCATATTATTTAGTGAAATATGCTTGAATTCATATATGTTCTTCTTCATATAACAAGACACTTTCTTTTGCCATTATTCATTGCATCAAAATTTTTCCATGCATCAGTATTCATCTGTATATCTATTTATATCAACATTATATATATATATATATATATATATTATTTTTTGTCATAACTTGAAACCTAGCAGCGTTTCTATAGTTATGATATTGACGCCCTTACCTTATTCATTCAAGTTGCAAATCATATCTACAGGTAATATTTGAGTTACAGTCTCATATATATATATATATATATATATATATATATATATATATATGCAAAATGAAAATGACATAAACAAAAAGAATTAATACTAGAATCCGGCGAGAATTTAATGAGTATTCTTTTAATATTTTTTTTTAAATGATAGGGACGTTCATATCATCAGGATATTCTGTGAACTTTTCTTTTCTATTTAGATCATTTCAGAAAATAAACACAAGAATATTTGTGTGACGAAATGAACTTTTGCGAATTGGGATGGGAAGAATATTGTGTTTTATTAATAATATTAATTAAGATTTGCACTGAGATTTCTATTTCTGCGCGCACACACAGGTATATATTTTCATTCATAGTTTATATTAATAAACACTTCCATATCAATGTGTTTCATAAGCGTAGATGTGTAAATAGCGAGGCCGGTTCCATTCGTGTTTGCGTCATTGCATCCAATTTTCGCCCAAAAACAGTTGGGGAAAGTATACATTCTTCCCATGTCCATACTGTTATAGGAAACTTTTGAGGGGAGAATAATCATAGAAGTTTAATGGGCGTGTTGAATTCAAATGATTGTCTGTAACATAGTATTCAATTTTGCACGAATATATTTGGAAATGCATATAACCATCTCATATTCAGACAACTATGGATTAAAACGCACGGTGGAAAAAAAAAACAAAAAAAAAAAAACAACAATTGAATACTGTGTAGAAGATATGCAGAAAAAAATAGTATTTTCTGTCCCCAGAATTCTCGCCAGGTCATATATCATAAAAAAATGATTGCAGTGAGAATATAACAAATGTTACTTATGGACCGCTGAAGTATGGAATTAAAAATCTCTCTCTATATATAAACAAATATAATTGTTTTATATATATATAAACAAATATAATTGTTATATATATATATATATATATATATATATAAAAACAAATATAATTGTTTTATTTATATATATATATATATATATATATATATATATATATATATATATATATATATATATATATATAAAAACAAATATAATTGTTTTATTTATATATATATATATATATATATATATATAAACAAATATAATTGTTTTATTTATATATATATATATATATATATAACAAATATAATTGTTATATATATATATATATATATATATATATATATATATACAAGATTAATATGAATAACAGTTTGTAAATTAGCAGATTGATACTACTTTTAAGTATAGCAACTCCATATTTTCGTGGGCGGACTTGTCCGTACACTTTTCATTTTCTAGTTATGTTTTTCGATATTTTCCTTTTTATACATTTACCTTTTAGTGTAAGCTTTTCAGCATTTTTTGTGTTCGGGTGCACGTTTGTGCGCGTGCAGGCCATGTGCCAGTTTTTGCGGATGGGTGTACATGCAGGATTTCGTCATCATTTATCGTTTGTTTTTTTTTTCACTTTAAACAGGTTCTTTGACTTTTCTTTTCTTTCGACAGTTGTCGTTTTTGTGGCGAGTTTTTCTAATCTCTAAATGTGCTACTGATTATACTTTTTGTCGTTCTAGATTGTTCTTTCAGGTTTTTAGTTGAATTGTTTGGGTGCTAGAGAAATTGTATTTCGATTTTTACATAACTGATTGATAATAATGCATAAATGATAAGTATATACATACGATAGTAATATGATATATATGATTAATATATAATACTGATACACACACACATATATATATATATATATATATATATATATATATATATATATATATATATACTAGCAGCTTTGCCCGTGCTTGATTCAAAAATCGAACGACTCGTACAGCAATCGCTATCACTTGACTTAAAATATTTTTGCCCTTCCTTGCCTTTAAAGGATTGCCCTTTGCCGTGCTGATGTTGCTACATGCCTTACTTCTTCCCTATCTCACAATGCGACATACACAGAAGGGATTCGATTGTAAATTTAAAAAAGGCGAAGATTTACAACAATTACAATAACATTTGCAACCTCTGCCAACAGGAAAAATTAACAATAATGACGTTTACGAATCCCAAAAATCTTTTGAGCCAGAGATCTTCTCTTTCCTTCTTTGCAACCTTTTCTCCTTTTCCATCACAACCAACGTTGTTTTTAAATATATTATAGCTGTTTTTGTTTGTTTTTTTTTTTACTTCTCAAATAAAGCGTTGGGAAGTTAATTGATAAAAATCGCCTGAGGATACCGTAATTTGGCAGACTTGATAAGAAATACTTATTTTTGTCATTAAGTCTATTTTTGTGACTGCATATCTTTTCAGTCAGCCAGTTGAACTGCAATGTTTTACCTATATATGTCTGGAATTCTCACTAGCTGTTGTAATTTTCTGGTTGGTCTGAGCTCTAGTATGGTGTTTTCGCATATGATTTAATTTTCCTTTTTACTCAAGGAAAGCCTACCATAAAGGCTGCAAATGATGTTCTATTCCCTCCCCTTCATGCTATGAAATTCCTAACATCCAGATCTTTTCGGGCATTTGATTTCAGATTTTCTCTTCAATGCGAGAAGTCTCGAGTTTTCTTTTCAATGCGAGAAGTCTCGAGTTTTCTTTTCAATGCGAGAAGTCTCGAGTTTTCTTTTCAATGCGAGAAGTCTCGAGTTTTCTTTTCAATGCGAGAAGTCTCGAGTTTTCTTTTCAATGCGAGAAGTCTCGAGTTTTCTTTTCAATGCGAGAAGTCTCGAGTTTTCTTTTCAATGCGAGAAGTCTCGAGTTTTCTTTTCAATGCGAGAAGTCTCGAGAACACAGATTTTCTTTTCAATGCGAGAAGTCTCGAGAACAAACTTTCCATCATATGCATGGGACCCTCACTCATAAATAAAGATATTTTCAAGGGTTCGTGTTTCTTTCTTGTCAAACTTGTAGCGCTACTTTGGCATAAGAACCTGTTGCTTTCCTTTAGAAAGCGTTCCATTTAAAAACTGTTTTATAATTTTGCCGTTTCCCCTGAAATCTACATGACCACTGGATGAATATGGTTTTCGAGGAAATCTGAAGTAGAGAATGAATCCCCTTCTTGCCCCCCTTTTATGGGTTAATTAATAAGATTGTACTAGTAAATATCATTATTTCAAAAACAACCTTACAATCTAAAAAAATGTATCTGCTTTTAAATAACATTCAAAAGATTAAGTCGTAAAAGACAATCACTGAATGTATGCATAAGTGTAAGATTTTAGGAGAACGACCACTTTATCTTTAATGACATTATGCTTTCACAATTGTAATATTTTTTTATGAAATTTAATCTTAAGGATATTCAGGCGATTAACATGCGATTACTATTTGTATTCTATGCTTCTGTTGAAAACACCCGCTTATTTTATAACAAAATCGTCTGTAGCTGGCTTTTTTCCTTCATTTATTTGCTCCTCCTCATACATATTCTGAATGTCTGAACTTTCTGTGACTCTTAAAAGCTTAGTTGAGAGACTCCATTTCCAACCGATTTAAACGTTATCTGATTAACAAAAACCTTGGTTTCTTCTAGCGACATTTCTTTATAATATTTACAGTATATATTGATAAATAGCTGCCGAATGTAGTTAGAACACCAGAAATATTATTTTTCGGAAGGCGAATAAGATTTCAATGCAGTGTATTCAGTTTAATGGGACGTAGTTATCTTAAATCTTTTGACATGGTCTAGAGTACGCCGACGGATTTCATTCGCGGCAGATAGTTAAGAATGAAAACAAACAGGACCATCAAGTATCCGCTGATAAAATATTCACAACCAATATTTAGTATCCGCAAACCAACAAAATGACCAACATTTACCTCTTTCCGCACTAATAAATACTTGTAGTCTCATGTATTAACGACCTACTGCCGACAAATATTTTCCTCTCGCCGTGCCAATTAATTATTATGCATTCAAATTCGATCAAATATAGTCAGCCATTCCCAAAGCAAATACAAGCATTATAGACTTAATATAAACCATGAATAGTGTCCTTTCTGCGAAACAAGTAAATGCATATAGACTCATATAATAAGGGTTCATATTTACCTAACGCAGATTCAAGAAAATGCGTATAACAAGCTTAATTAAACACGAAACAAACAGTTATACAGTGAAATTTAAACAACTAGCACTTAGCTATTTTTCTACCACGTAAATATATAGGACTCATATAATGAGAACATCTTGTATCGACATATTTTAAAATAACAATAGCTGATATGCCTTAAGACCCATTCTCCACAAATCACCTACTTACTATTGGGATAAATCCACCCCCTTGTTACCAATTAGTATGTATCATATTTGGACGGTCATGTAGCGCTTAATGACTAATCAGTGAAGTGAAGTCTCTACAGAGAACATTTTTGGAAATAGATTATTTAGTTTCGCAGATGACTGGTCATACTCTATACGTGTGATTCTGTTTTTCTATCTTTCAATACCTGAGTTGTAAGTTAATTATAGAATACTGTTTTCTCCATGTTAACACGCACTCATTTTATTTGCAATTATTGAAGGCAAACGACAAAATTATACCTAATATAGCAATGGAGAAATGCAATGAGGAGAACTGGATTTATGTTTTCTCCAAGAGATTTTTCTCAAAATAAAGACATTCATAGATATAACTTTGAATCTATTGTGTTTATGGTTTCCTTCTCTTTTCTAGAAAACTGTTAAAGGTTTTTTCTGATATTAGTAGAAGATTCTCGCGTTCGAATGAAGAACATTTCTCCTGAACTCACCATTGGGCATTTATCGAGTGAACATGGTGGACTCGCTGTTCGTTGCAAATCCGCAAAAATTTCTTTGAACCAAGTTTTAGGAAGTTTAATGCCGGATGACATGGTGCATTATCTTGATGAAATAAACAATCGATGTTATGACACAAAACATTCATAGGAGAGGCACACAAAGCAATACGAGGAAGCGGACATACGTTTGCAAGGTATTAAAATCGGAATCTATGGCCTTTTGATCATTTAGCACACTGATCCTAACCTTCATCTCGGTTATATAGGAAGAAATTTTGGCTGCCGACCCATGCGTTTGAACATAGATCGCCATTGAGCAAACAGCTGATCCTATTATTGAATAAAATTAGACCACGTGACCATAGAGTAAACACATTCTGTTTACTATGCTATTTCCCTATTCGGAACAGTTGTTACTTTTCGAGGAGTATTATCGAGCAAGTACTATATAATGTGAGATTATTCGAAGGCGTCTAAGACCAACATTGTTCAACGGCACACTACAGTTTGAACTGCAATTACAAAGTCTCTACTACAACGAGCATTTCAAAAGTGACAACGAGTGTTCGTTGACATCACAAAAATCACCAAATATATAAAACAGTGACTGGCTGAACCCCAAAACTTAATGCCATTGTGCTGGTGATCCCCTTTATTTGACGACGTCTCACTTAAACCATAGAAACTTAAGAATGTTTAACTGATTATGAGTCTTTTCTCTACTGATTGAATGGGGAAATGATTTCGATTCTAGTCAACCGTCTCTGGTAATGATAAGTAAAGTCCCATTGTCGGCCACTATACCTAATGTCTGTTAATTCTTTCTCTCATGTATTCTGAAACTCACGGGACCGGTTGTGTCAATGACTGCTAAATGTCTCCTAAAGTCTGATAAATCAAGTAGAAATTCTATGCTGACAACGACAAGGCGTTATTCACAAAGACATAACTGATCTCACAAATCAATGATATTATTTATGCTATAGAATCTCCAATGATTTTTGTATCGCTTGTGTGTGTGTGTGTGTGTATCCTGTCGGAGGCTACTAGAATAGAGAGACTGCGTCCAATGGATAGGGATAAATCACTTTCCACAAAGAAACTAATAACCGCCTGTATTGTTGCAGGATCAAACATTAAAGTCCAATGTTCACTTTTTCTATCAAGTATAAACTCTATTAACTTTTCTCTGTAGACTCAAATATAAACGCGTCCAAATGCATAAGAAATGAAAAACTGAATTCAACATTGAAAAACCAAAAAATATATTGATTACATCCTTCAATCCACTAAGGCAACCCATGTGTGTTTGAAGCAAGTCCTCCGGAAAGCTAAGCATTATTCGAGGACAGTCGATGTGGAGCATTGAAAAGTAACTACAAATTAAAGATGTCCAAAGTGAACTTTTCACTCATTCAAAGGACTGTTTGCATAAACAGATAATCACAAAATCTGCAGTATACAAGCGATTAAATACTGATGTAGTTGCTATATATATATATATATATATATATATATATATATATATATATATATATATATAATTACTGGCGAATATTAATCATATATATATATATATATATATATATATATATATATATATATATAAAACTAAACATATCACCTCAATAAAAAGGAAATAATTGCTTTTCAGGTGATTGTGTTTCGTCTTAAAAACGTATGACATGAAAACAATTTATAAATATTTCACTGTACAATAATTTACAATATTTTTAGACTAAATCCCTCTTCCGAATTGTAGATTTCTTTTTTTCTGTCAATGTGTGTCGTTATTTTTTATTGCTTATTTCTTGGTGTTTTTAAGTAGATTATTTACGCATTCATTCGTTTTCCTGTATATTTCCTCAGATTTTATTCTTCTGTTGTTTCTTTCATTTTTAATTTATTCTTTTAAAATTTTGTATTTTATTTTGACTTACTTTTTACCTAATCATTTCAAAAACATTCTAAATACCTTTATTGATTTATATCTCTATTTTCTATTTTGATAAGGCACTTGATTTTCTTTGTGATTTTTCTGTCTTATTATGTCATTCTTTTCTATATTTTTTAAATATATTCATTTGACATTTTCTTTATATATTTGTCTCCTTTCATTTTTATTTTTATTTTTATAATTACTTGTTTTCATTTCCCTATAAATCTGTCATTACGATATTTCCTATTTTCAATGTTTCGTTGATTTCTCTCTTTATAAAATATTTTCATTCCTTGAAGTAACCTTTTGCCATTTTCCCTTATTAATCACTTTGTCTAATGAAATTTCTTCATAATTCTTTATTTATTTCATTATTTATTGCCATCCCCTAGGTTCAATAACTTTATTTACAAAGCCAACTTTCTTTAAATGTGTGTATATAATTTCTCATAAAAATAAAATAAAAAATATGATGTATCCCTTCGCTAAAAAAAAAAATCAACTTGGATTGTTTCCGCACCAAAGACCCCAGATCTGTCGGGTAATCCACAATACAAAACTCAAGATAATGGGTTTCGTGACAAACGTTTTACACATTTCTTCCCTACGGTAAAATTATGTAGCTTCCATTTTCATCTTGCACAAGGCACAGCCCTTTATTTCACTTGTTTTGATTGCCGAAAACTAGAAGTATTTCGAGATCTTCACTATTTTAACGGCTTCCTACCATATCTCATTCCACTTACTTAGGCTAATATTACATCTAAAGCATTTTTTTACGAAAAAATGTATTTTATTTGTATTAATCTACATAGAAGTCTATTCACACTTTTTGAAATGGTAATTTTTCAATTTCCGAATGATAATTATATTTGAAAATACGTATCCTCTTTAATGACCAAAGATATTGCCGTTATTGCGACGGAAATGTTTCAGAGTCTTACTAATTTAGGAATAATAATTAGTACATAACATAACAGTCGTTATATATCTTGGTAAATATTTTATTAATATTTACTAGCAGTATATAATTCGTCTTCAACTGCGTGTTTTATTACTAGGGATTTTTGCCGTTCACTAAGAGTAGTATAAGTTTAAAGTCAGCCAACTCGAAAATCAATTTTAGTAACAACAATTGAGTGCAACTGAGCCCATTCCTAAATGGGGAGGGGGTTAACAATTTGAAGTAGGAGAGGCCTTGAAAATGGCCGTTTTTGCGTTCTCAGAGAAGGGGCCTCTTCCATGGACTGTTACGGCGGAAGTACATAATTGGCTGGGGGAAAATTATTCATCAGGATGTAGATGCATTTTCTATTGTTATTCAATGTGCTGGAAATGATACCATTTCAAAGGAGAGTTGATGCGGTTGAAGGTAGCCTGTGGGAGATAGATAGAGGCATTGATTAGCATAAGGAAGAGTTTAGGGGTTGTAATGGAAGGCTTGGTGTAACCATCAGCAAGAATTAAGCGGTAGGAATGAGCTTCGGATTGCGTACACAATCAGTATGACGGCGATATTTGATTGGACGTGTAAAGCGGCTTCTTTTAGCCAATGGGCAACTCGAACAGGTTTCGTTCCACAGGTCATGCGTATGCACGTGCATCAGCTTGAATGTCAGCGCATGACATCACGTGTTGCAGGGGCACATATACACGCGTTGCTGCACACGCTAATTATGAAGGTCAGCAGCAACCGATGGGCAATGTGTGGAGGAGTGAATCACCCCTACACAGCATGATCTGGGATTGGAATGTTTTGTGTGAAAAAGTAATATTAGGAAATGTGTAAGGCACAACTGAGAGAACAAGAGGTGCGGGATGAGTGTGTTTCCTGGTATGCAGGTAGATTGGTGCCTAAACGTTGAGGTGACGGAGCATATCATTGATGTCTTGCACCTGTAAAACTTATTTTAGGTACTGCTTCACAAGGAAAAATTACGAAAATAGGATGTCCCTGACAAAAGTTATCTTCCTTGAGGCATTATCATCAACTCAATCCAAAAAAGGTTATTTTGTATACCTGTTGCTTCGTAGATCCGGGCATTGAAAAACCCTGCAAATGGTACACGATCTTCATTGCGCATCTTTTGCGTTATATTACAACTCTATAAATTGATTGTATTCTGTTTGTACAGACATTAAATTTTGCCTTTGATTTTTGCTCAAAGTGAAAAAAATCCAATTTCTCCGACTTTTCACCTTCAAGATTGTAATTTTTCCAGACAATCTGGACTCAAAGCCGGCACTGAAGAAATTACTATCAAACAAAAAGAAAACATTGAAATCTGATGAAAACTGTGGAAACACATAAACGACATTTGATCACACACACACATTTTGGGAATTATATAGATATATATCCGAGAACATTGCTGAGAGTTATAATGCACAGGAAGTAGTAGAGAGCCATTGTCGCCAAAAATTTCGACTCAAAACCGGCACTGAAGAATTAATTATCAAACAAAAAAAATCATCGACAACTGTGGAAACTCATAAACAACATCCCCTCACATACACAAACATATATACTCACACATATAGATTAATAGCTAATGAATATCAACAGTAGTGCAAGTGATGAAGATTTGGAAGATTATTTTTATCTTGAAGAAGTTTTGAAATTCTGTTTTTTAAATTGTTGGTTTTTCTCCACAAAGCTCAATCAATGGTTTACTGCCAAAAAATAAAATTCCCTGAAGAAGCTAGGTTGTTTTGTCTCCTTGTTGGCAATATCTCTCGTTCACTGTCCGCTGTTAATACCGCAAATCAAGTCGCTTGATATTAACACACAAGTAAATATCTAGGCATTCATAGGTATATAACAAAAGCCACAAATAGCAGATCTCGAAATGTATATGTTATAGACTATTTGCTATTTCTAGTAATGGAAGTGTTTTCAACGATTCTAAACCGAAGTGTGAAATTGCATTAAATTAGGGAACAAATGCTGGCAATATTTGTATTTCTAAGAATAGAAAAACAAGAGAAAAACTCTAAGAAAAAAGACTATTGTCTGTAACCTCCTTTCTTCTACAAATTTAAAAACAAAATTAGATAGTATGTCGATTAGGCTACAAATAAACCAGTTTACATATAATCGCTATAATACACACACCTGGTCAAAATTTTAAGACCAGATACAAATGGTTTTAAAAAAGTCGAAATACTGTTAATTTAATGAAAATATATTTTCGAAACATTTACATTTAATTAAAAAAATTAGTTTATCCACAAACAAATGAGCATTTTAAGCTTTTAATTGATTAATTTAAACAAACATTGTAAAATGGATTATTTGGTTGGTCATAAATATCAGACCATGTAAATAAAAATAGCAAATAAAGAAAAAATAACCACAACGACAATTTAATTCTCAGTATATGCTACATTTCTGCAAATTGCTTCGAAAATTCGCTTTGGAATACACATTACCTTCTGCATTAGGGTGCATGGGATGCTCGGGGCCCAGGATGCATGAACTGCAGCACGAAGAGCATCCACAGTTTCAAATTGCTATCTATGAATATAAACATCGTTGCCATTCATCCTCAAACATTCTCGATTGGTTTATCGATCTGGAGAGCGTTGTGGATTGCATCATTGTCCTGTAGGAAAATCCAGGTTTCTCCACATAGATGAGGGCCTTCCGTAATTAGCGATGCCTTTCTTAACATGACAATGTAAGTAGTAGCTGTTTGACGACATTTTACTTCCTGTAACACAAGAGTTCCACTGTACGAAAATGAACGCCAGACAATAGTTGATCCACCTCTACTGTGTCGTGTTGAGAAAATTTCTTTTGGGACATTTTTTGCATGCCAGTAACTCTGAAAACCGTATGGGCCATCAAGATTGAATGTTTCTCGTCTGAAAACAATACTTTCTTTCATTTATCCACATCCCACCTTTGATTAACGGAAGCAAATTTTAAACAGGAGGTTTTGTGGCGAAGAAGAAGCCGAGGCCTCTGCAGCTTTTTCAAGTTCTTAAACCCTTTCTTATTTAAATGCCGTCGAATTGTTTGAAAGCTGCATTCAGCATCTGTATTTGAGTTTATCTTATTTGATGTTAGACTTGAATCTCTCTTAACTTCTCGCCTAATGCGTTTGTCTAGAGATGGTCAGATTTTAATGGGTGCGTTCGCTTGACTTTTTAGAAGCATACGCATCCGGGTTTATAATGAAGTTTACAACACCTTGTTGCGAAAGACCAAGTCTGTGAAGTTCAACAATCCTGCTCTGTTCGAATTTTGTTAAAATTTTACCCTTAGTCATTTTAAAGTATGAAATTTAATACTGTATGTGAGCTACGTAGATGTCTACACGCCTGAAGCTATGAGCGCACTATGCTTAAATTTGTGTCCAGTAATTTGTTTTTTCACACATTGTCTTATCTTTATGACCAACGAAAAAAAATTTTTTCTATGTTTAATTTAATCAATTAAAAGCTTAAAATTTTCACTTGTGGATAAACTACATTTTCTAATTAAATGTAAATATTTCGCAAATATATTTCGATTAAACTAACAGTATTTTATATTTATTTAACCCTTTTGTATCCGGTCTGAAGACTTTGACCAGGGGTGTATTTAGTCGTAACACGATAAAATGGAGTTTTTTTTTCTACATACGGCATAATTCAACAAATAACATCAATCTTTGATTATACATTCACCCCGCTCAATAACTGACGGATTATTGCTTTCTAGGATACAAAAACCGAACACGTGAGCGACATGTTTTTGGAGAGAATGGAAACACATGTATAACATCAGGAAGAAGAAACTGAAATTTATTGGACACTTAAGGAGGAAGGAGGGTTTGTAAACACTGATACTCACAGGACAGCTTGAAAGGAAGAGAGAGGAAAGCAGTGCTTTACATACTTGATACGTTTGAGTAAACGGATGGTAGAACATGGTTTGGGAGAAATGAAAAAAGACAAAAATAATTAAGAGCTACAGGTGACAGGAAGATGAGGAGGCCATGATCGGAAAGAGTTGATGGAATTCGGCACATAAAAAGAAGAGGAATATAGGTTACCAATCAACAACGACAACTTGTGTTCAAATCGAAATGTCCTATATCGGCGCTACCTAAATCCATCGAAAAAGTACATGAAACAAAAGAAAATAATTTAATGGGTAAGCATTAGAATTATTGTACACAGAAAAAAAATAAATAAATATATATATATATATAAGTGAACATAGAAGTCAACACTTAGAGGTCTGTTTCATGCTATATGCAATCGTCAGGCCACGTATGCTGTTATTTTTCTCGGCTATTTATATATATACGGGTCAGTGGTGCATTGTTGGTAATTAAATTCTCAAACCAAAACAAAACTATTAAATAAGTGATATAAACAAATCTTTACTACGTTAATAAAAAAACACCGATTAAAAAATAAGTAAATAAATTAGGGTCGGCGTCCATATAAACAAAGTCGCAGCGAGCGAAAATCAGTTCGAGTTAAGTGCCAGTTGGGGTTGGAGAAAGAGAGGCAAGCAGTGAGCTGAGAGCTCTGAAAACCCGCCTCGCAGAAGCTGACTAAGATTCGCGCATTATCGACCTCAACTTCTAATCAAGAACAATTTATTTTTGAAGAACGACTTAGACTCACACCACCAAAACAAGTAACCTGAAGATACACCAAGAACCAGTTTCTTAAAGAACAAACAATTTAGGATGTTAAAAACTCGCCTAACAAACACAAAGTGTCACGTATCCATATAGCGGGTTTGGGAGAAAGACACAGTCCTGTATTCAGCAACCAGATATAAAATATTGTTATCATTTTTTTTAACACATATGAACTTTTCGAGTTATTATTTTATTTTCTCTAACATATACTTGTGCGATATCACCCTTGTTCAAACTCGGCTTGCATTACGGCCCAGCGACTGATTGATTTTGTCTGCTTAAGATCAATTCACAACGTGGGTAGGTTAGACTGGACATCAAAGCAGTTACGTCGGTAAACAGACGTTGGAAGCGAACTGGGAACGACAAGGCTGATACCGAATCTAACCAGATTCCCATCCGAATCACCAAAAGGTTAGAACGTCACATTTGGTGCGGCGAGCAATACCAAGCCAGTTGGTCGTCACAGGACAGGATAGCTCGACGGGCGCAGCCAGGCAGTCGTCACATTTGGCGCAGCGAGACCGGGGGACGTCACATATATATATAGATATAAATATACACACACATACACACAAGCGCACAGGGGGTGCGATGGATAAATTGTCGCAATTTTATATTTTCAATTTCGCGCATGGGAGTAATCTGTTTATGATTTTTGTCGACTGCACATTATGATAGGTTTCATTGGGCATCGTCTGTGAGAAGAAAAGGCGCCACTATGCCAAACATTTTTGGAAACGCTTACTGTACTGTTTAGCGTTCACACCTGAAGGTCCAATATGGACATTTCAGAGTGATTGGGTGTCAATCCTTGGACAGTACTGAGGATTCAGAAAGAGTTGGATGAGTCTAATCGTGATTACAAAGGTCTTTGGAGTGATCACTAGTGATGGTGATAATATGCCTCTATTCATCTTCCCACAGGGCTTCAGAATGAACACGGTGTCCCACATTAGTTGTCTTCAGAATGTAGTGCTGCCTTGGGTCAAGAGGGTGGATGCTGGAAAATCCTGTGTGAAAAGAGGACTCTGCACCATGCCACACAAGCACGAAAACCCAGACATGGCTATCAGAAAATTTCATCGACCACATAACACCTTACATTTGACGACCTAACTCTCCAGACTGCAACCCCCTTGATTAGTATGTGTGTGGTGCAGTTGAGTGAGAGACCAACAAAGGTCCTTGTAACATTAAAGATGACCTGAAGGCAAGGATTATAACAGCATTCGCCAAATTAAAGAAAGAGATCGCCCAGAATAGATGCAGGAGTTTCTGAAGTTGTCTGGATGTCGTCAATGAAGATTTTATTGAATGAATCTATGCTTTATTATGTCAAGATATTTTTGTATAATTTTGGTAAATATATCTGTTAAAATGAGATGTCAGTGTTATTTACATTTTTTGTGTGATTTAAACGATCATTCACCTATATATTTTATACATATATTTCTTATAACTATATGTTGTTTTAGTGTGTTCATTTATCTGAGTTGGTATCCTACTTTTTTTTACACATTGAAATTAATAACAACCAACATATATTGTGAAGTCCTACTAAAATAAAGAACATTGTACTCCGCCTAAAACGAAGAAAATAGCGCATATGTGAGTATATATTCGTCTGTGTATGATAGAAAAAATGATTAGAGAATAATTTGTCCTTCCCCTAGAAACGCAGAATATATCCTTTCATGCATTTGTCTTTTATGCAAGAATACATTATCGATTTAGGATTCATCATGCGCGCGGAAGAAAAAAACAACACACACACATTATATCTATCTATATATATATATATATATATATATATAATTAATAAAAAGTCAGTGTACTGAGCCACACGTGCTTCAACAAATATACTCTTTGTTCACAGAGACGAAAAATAACTCATAAAATGGCTTGGTACATGTAAGAGGAAAATAACGGTGAAGCCCAGAAAGAAGAAATAGAAAAACGATAAGCTATACACCAATGCTACGCCCCTGAGTGAAAGGTCAGTAGTGAGGTTATTTTATTATTGTCACTGTTGAAGAACTTGGTTCACTTAGGTTCGGCTCTGGATGTCCTCATTTAGATGTCTGGTGGATATTTACGTGTAATGTATATAAAATTTATTTTACGAAAGAATCCAAATATCTCTTAACTCTGTCATGATTCATAAATAATCAAATAAGAACATGATTAAAATCAAAGGAATTATAATAAGATGGACAGAATTTGGATCAGTGGTTAGAGAAGACGTTTGGTTGAAGTAATCGCAGGAAATTGAGGCGTCATTGCGTTCTAGCTAATAGGAATTCACATAATTTTGTATCTACCAAAGTGTCAGTTTTAGAACTTACATGAATACAATGTTGTTTTTTTTGTTTTTTTCTTGGAATTTGCGTTTATTTTTTGCAAGGTCTACTGTGCTGTTCGATAAAAGTGACTCACCTTATCCTTTGAATTTATCTCACCTTTCGTTTCATCGGAGAAGAGAACATTCTTCCTGTCTTCTACGGTGAAATTTTTGTAATAGTGAGCCCATTAAAGTACATTGGCTTTGTTGGCTTTGCTTATTAGCAGCGTAAACCTTCGTGTACAAGATTTGTAGCCTTGTTCTAACAGCCACCGACGGACTGTTGAACAGGCAAGACTAACACCTTGCTCTTCGCTTAGACTGGCTGCAAATTCTTGGCTAGTTATAGTCCTATTCTTCGCAACTTCTCTCTTGATTACCCTGCCAATTCTATCATCAATCTTTTTCTTTCGTCCCCTTGTTTCTTTCCTTGGAGCAGGAGTGGCATCATGATGTGCCCTAAGGACTCGAGAGACAGTTGATTGCGAGGTTATAGCAATTTCTGCAAATTTCTCTCGTAGACTTGCCTGCTTTTGAGAGGGCAATAATAGATGCCTTAAGTGGTTCTGATTTGTGTTTGTATCATTTCATCTGGTTAGTGACTTGAGTGGCTATTTCACGCTGTTTTTATACTGTATGAAGCTTTCTGGAATACTCTAGATTTAATTTAAGCTGTTCTAGAATTCTCTAGAATATTGTTCTGAGTGTATTGTAAAATAGTTTTCAATCTTTCGTCAAATGTTCTTTAAATTTACCAGTTTAATCATTTGAATGCGATATCTGAGTCACTTATTTTGCACGGAGTTTTTTTTTTTTCTGAATCTCATTTATATCCAAATTTATAATTATCAATAGAATACCTTAGGGTGAATAAAATTTTCCTATGTGGTCGGGAAGGGGTCCTTATATTAGTCAGATTAAAAATTATTTTAACCCCAAAAACAATAGACCAAAAATTGTTTTTAGTAAAGGAATCAAGTGAGTCACATTTATCGAACAGCACTGTACTTTACAAATTGGTATTTAGATATCCAATTAACATCATTTTTTCATTTTACATTAATCTTGCCTAGGATGGTTGCTACATGTTCAAGTATCACTCTATATCTACGAGATGTACTTTTCTAATATTTCCCACATTATCTAAATTATATGAATTAGCTGATATGTTTTAATATCTTTCTATGTATTCATCTATCAGTAAAATATACAATTTTTTAGGATATTTAATAATTATCTCGATTACTCAGCTATGTGAATATTTCTGTTTTAAATCCGGCGGAGAGAAACAATATATGTGCCTTAAGATTTCCCGTGTTTCATTGATACAATAGTGGGATATATATTAATACCTTTAAATTCCGCACCTGTATTAACTTTTATTATTCATTTATGTGCCATGCGTGATACACGATCAGGTATCTTTCGATACATGATTGAAGAGGCAGATTTTTTTCCCCGCAGTAGCTTGTGATTTCTTTCTGCGGTAGACCAGTTGCCATCCAAGGTCTGTCCTGCTATTTACCCATAGCTGGAGAGAGAAGAAGATCCTTACCTTTCCAATGGGTATTAGCACGTAAGTTAATGTAACGGATTCGACTAGAATTCGAAATCGGCTCTACAATTCTTTAATCGGAGCCTCCTATTTTTATTATTGATATATACAAAAATGTTTAATATGAAACTATGTGGTTGCTAAAATATAATTTATAAGTTACCAATTTATGCTGATTTTCTTCAAATTTTGCAATGATGTCTGGGTAATAGAATGATAATTTTTAAATCTGGAAACTTAGAAGTGATAAAGTTGAAATTCTGAAAATGTATATAGAAATTGAAAAAAAAAGTCTCCCAAGAATAAAAAAGCCACCGCCAATCAAGATCAAGTCATTAATAACTGCCATACTTATGACGATTCCCAATCGCCATCGTTGAAACTGAGTCAATTCGACGTTCAAAAACATGTTGTGACTCCCTTGATCATGGCTGTCTAGGCATTTCAACGTAGAAACCCACAAGACAACTGTTATGCATATGGAAAAAGCGCTCGAAAAGTGCAACAAGATATGAAAGAAAGATAAAGGTGTCTATAGGGAGTAATGTAACAGTGATTGGGAAAATTTTAAAAAAAAGTAAAATTCTCTATAAGGAATTAAAAAGAAGAAAAGAGAAACAAATTATGCAGAAAACACAAAGTAAAACTGAATAAATTATCGATCCAGTACAGAATAAGGCCATCAGTACAAATTAAAATAAAAAAGAACAGCGAAGAACGCATTTGTAAAAGAACTTTTAACTTTAAGATGAGTCAATATAACCTACTATTTTAACAATAATCACATTGCAGAGTTGGAGAAAGCATGCATAATTTACATAGTGATTTTGATACACCCATCAAGAGCATTCAAGCGGGAAGGTCAGATTTGTTCAACCTTTCCACCACCCCCCCCCGGCAAAAATGTAATTGTTTTTGAGAGAGTATCAGCTGAACTGTAGGATGCAATTTAAAAAAAAAACAAAAAAAAAACAAAAAAACAAAAAACAAAAAGAAAGTTATAAATATCTTTGAATATATTAGGTTGGGGCAAAAATAATGTCGTTTTCTCACATGTTACTATGTGAGAAAACGACATTATTTTTGCACCAACCTAATATCTTGCCCATGGCTGTCAATTGCCAAAAATTTAGACATTAAGTGTCGAATTTAGCCTCTTCTAGTTGGCACTCTTATAAGTGTGACAAATATACAAACCGCAAAATTATATGAAACAGAATTTTAAGATTGTTCAAGACATGGGTTTGCTGGATTTTGTGAGGAATAATTTAAAATTAAATAAAGCCTGGGAATCGGTGGATACAAAGGAGAGCACAATCTTCAGCAATAACGAACATATATATTTCGTTGTTTGTTTTTGTTTACCCAAATAACCACCAATATGGTTTATTTAATGCTGAGATCTAAATATTGTCTGCGCCATTTTATTTTGCTTTTAATTTTAGTTTTTTGTGATGAATATGACTTTAGGGATACAAGGTTTACTAATTAATACATAGCTGGCGTGATAATTGTTGGATTTATAACTTTCCCTATCGTATTTATCCGTAAATGAATATAATAAACCCTACTAAAATTTGAACTCGGCTCTCCAATTAACAATTCCGAGAAATTATATATTATACCAGCCACACATCCAAACTTACAGCATCTAGTATTCCCAGACGGTCACCCAGGGTCAGCGTTGCTTAACTCCGGTGATCATACGGGAACAAGTATTTGAGAAGGATGTAGTCATATGCCGCACAGACATGGGTGTAAAAGTAGAAACGCATGATGAAAGAATATTAATGATAATAGTGATTGCGACAGTTCGGAAAATCAGAGAAAATTAGCAAGCAGCCACTCAGTTTCTACCTTTTTGTGGTTGGCGCACTCTGAAATATTTGTAGTTAACTTTCTGACTCGCAAGACAACCTAAGGCAATATTTAACATCACTGGGAGTGCGTAGGTGGCAGCGCTGCTTGGAACGTCTCATGTATGGAGGAAAATGCTATGTCTCCAAGCTGCGAATACGTGATGTGTTATAACCTAGCTCACCCAACAAGTCATTTAAGAGCCGGGGAAGATTTTGATTGTTTAATAACGGCATATCAACTCCTTACGTGTCATTTAATGTCGACATTTTATTTTCTTGGGAGATTTGAAGCAATAAAAGTGATATAAATTATTCAGCTTTCACAATTCAATACATTGTAGATGATACTCAGTGCATGAACATTTTTGTATGGACATGATTTCTGAAGTCGGTGATACATATGTTTTATGTTGATGTTATATTTTGGAATAAATTTTAATTTCTTTAGAATAGAAAAAAATGAAAAAATTGCATGATATTATATGGGCTAATGTCTTGAATGTATATTTTCATGTTGGCAGTTTGATATTATTTGGCGGCATATCAACCACGATGAGGTATTTACTGACGAAATCTAAATATTTTGTACGTAAATTTATGCTTTCAGAGTAAAGGTTTTTTTAGATATATATTTTATAGATAATAAAATATATTGATGTTAATTTTACTATAGAAAAAACTTATTTTACATTTTTCGTGCTATATTGATTGTTATTTTGTTATAAAAATGTCTTTGATTTTCCTTTTGAAGTTCACTATTTGTGCAAACCTGGGACCCTAACATGAACTACCATCCCCCGGGTCAGAATGAAACTTCCACCCTCCGCAAAGCCTCCAATCTCCTGATCAGAGGCCTCCTGCCGGATGCTGTTTATTGTCATACCCAGTACGACGGAAAGGATATTATATTAAATAATAATGATTGTTGTAGCATACCTACGAATGGTAGTGGGTATGTCCCCATTCACATGAATATAGAAGTGATACTGTATATTGGTTTGCAGTTGGAGATTCGTTTCTAACACTCTTGCTCAAAAAGTCTACGTCAAAGAATCCCCAGACCAGGCTATGTCGAAGGGCAGAGCCTCGTCTCGGTAAACAACGACTGGACACCGTTTTATACGGAGTATACGGGGAAATCTTGCCCGAGCCTACAGACTCGGGTAACTCACGTTAAATTTGAACTTGTGCCAGGTCTGACCGAGTGGGGCGCATAGTAGACATCCTGCAGTTGGAGTTTCATTGTCGAATTCACTTGACACACTTCTAGCAGTTGAATACTTCTACGCGCTGCTGGTGAATCTTATATATTTTATTCTTGTCCTAAGTATTATCGTTCATTACCAAGTTTCATTTGATTATTCTATTCAATAACCTTCCCAAGGTTACAACAATAACCAAACAAGACTCATTTGTAAATGTGTACATGTTTTATAATGAATCAAAATCGGCTATATGTCGTTCAGAACCACAGTTTACTTGTTAGTTGCCTGATTACAATTAATTCGGTGCGTCCCAGAGTTAATCTTATTGCTCGCCACTTGTCATTGTCGGCAGAAGTGAGGAAACACCATGTCACCTTTTAAAGTTTTTTCCCCCTTTAAGGTCTAAGGAAAAGCAAAGTAAGTGATTTGAGATTAAAACTTGATACTTTGAGCGCATTCAAACGAAAATCGACTCAGAAGAAAGGAGTTACTCGATCTGAAGATATTTCGAATTGTTTCCCCCCTTCAAAACCTGTCGTCATATCACGCACATTTAACCATTATCTATAGTCGTGATGGACACTTACCAAACTAGGTGCCATCTTTGGTATACTAGACCACGTATATTTATCCCATGTGTCACTTTGGTCTATTTATCAATCAATCAATTCATAATAATATTATAGAATATACATTAATTTTATTTATGTGTAATTGATTTGTGCCTATCATGTAATGTGCTATTAAAATTTGCTTTCCCGACAACGGAAGAAATATGTCAATATAGCGAACAAACCGTGTCATGATAAAACTGTCTAACATCGGGTTTCTGGTTAGGTATGCATCTCAATGTGTCCTGTGTGCAGACCTCAAAAGTAATAATAATAATAATAATAATAATTATTATTATTTACGTTTAACGGCATCATAATTTGATGTATTCTGATGTATTTTATTTTACATAACTTCGTCAACTTGTTTATTTTTCTGATGTCTTTATTATTACAATATTTAATATATTGGCTTAATTCGCGTGGTCGAGTTGTTTCCACTTTGAGGTTCAGGCTTGAATCTCACTATGATCGATTTGTCAGAAAAGTGATTTCTTGATGTTATCGGTCTGGAGAGACGGTCCCGGCCATTTTTGGAAAATGCCATACCATGGTTAGACTGAGCATTGTGAGTGAAATTAAGTAGACGGATGGTAGTTCTGTCATTGTGACCGAGGGTTTGGTTCAGATTCTTAACCACATCAGATATGCGCCCTATCCAGAAAAAGTAGCTATGGTCTGCTCACCATAGTTACAATATAAATGTTGGTCTCTGTGGGTGTTGAACAAACACACATGTGCTTGAGCAGGCGTCTGCAACATGTACTGGCTAGCCGCCCGAGCTGCCAGACATACACGGATACGATCAGACAACCATTATTATTAAATCGTATATGTATTTTCGTAATTCATTTTCTTTAAAATGATTGCATAATTTAGGCTCTACTTGGTGTTTCGTATATTTCTGACATAATTTCATATTAATCACTTCACTCCAAACAAGGGGAAAAAATCACTAACACGCAAAAATGTTACTAAGATTGAATGAAACTGAGAAATGGGTGCTGATTTGGATGGTAAATAAAAAAAAGATTCAAAGCAACAGATGATGATAAGACATTTATCATATAATAAAAGGTTATTTAAAAAAAAATACGTTGTGATGGACAATATTTCCCTACATGTTTAGACCCGGTCGTCGGATGAAAATATAAAACATAGTCCTCCATCAAGAGGAAGAGTAGTAGCAGCAGTAGCTATTGCTGAAAAATTGATTCATTCACGAGTATGCAGTATCTTCCTTAGCTCTTATTCTACATTTTTTCTGTACCAAAAGTTAACTTGTTAAACCAATTCCTGTTTTCTACTGTTGTTTTCGATAACTCAGTTACAAAAACTTGCCGACGAGGAAGAGATCAAACTGTTGTAACTGATATATAAAAAAACAATAGTAGAAAAACGAATTTGGTTTAACAACAGGTTTATTACCTTTTGGTACAGCGAACAGTGTAGAAAAGAAACAAGCGAAAAGAATGTTTAGCTGTGAATGATTATTTTCAGTAAAATATACTGTTGCTACTCCTCTTCCTGTAGAAAAATATTTATGTCCTTCGCCCGACGGCCGAGTCCAAACTTGTTGGGAAATATTCTCCTTCTCAACACTTTCTGAGAAATTACATTTTGTGAAAGCCATTATTTCAGAGTATCTTTAGAGAAAAGTAGCGAGTCAAACACCAGCCAGTAAGAATATACATTTATTTATGTTAATGTATATCTTTTCATTCCATGTATGTTTCTATTAGGTTGGTGCAAAAATAATGTCGTTTTCTCACATATTAACAAATGCGAGAAAACGACATTATTTTTGCACCAACCTAATACATAAGTCTTCGTTATAAAAACAAACAAAAAAACAAAAAACAAAAAACAAAAAAAAAAAACAAAAAAAAAGTACATTTATCCATGAAAATATTTACCTTACCTAATGTTTACTTCAAATTAACCGATGTGGAAATATATTTTTTCTGCAAAATAAGGAATACTATTTTCTTTTAATATAATGATTGTCTGTAGAAGACAAAGATTAGATTTGAAGGAATATGGTAGATACAATAAGTATTATATGATAGTAAAAAAAAGTGGTTCATTTCATTTTCCTCTATCTATCAATCTACCTAACTTCCGTTCATTATATAACTGTTATTGCCAGTCCATTATCTGTTTATATTCGTGATTTCCTTTCATTTTGCTATTACTCTGCCTGTTCATTATCTATCTATCTATCTATGCATTGTTAACTTCAGTAATGTACTCTCCTCTATCTTTCTCACCATCTGTTCATTGTCTATTTTCTCTATCCGTCTCTATCCATAACAACTTGCCGGTCTTTCTTCTATATCTGATAAACTGTCTGACTGCCATACATACATGTCCACGTTTCCTAAACCTCATGACTGTTTCAACTAATTCTTGAAAAGAATATTAAGAAAACCTACAAGATGAGAACCAAGGTCGATAGTACATGACCTTTTAATTAAGCCACATACAATAACAATTTCAAAGCGATTTTTTGTGGATGGTTGTTAATGAGATAAGGTAGTAGAAACTGTGTTAAAGTAAAGGCAGTGAGAAGGAAAAATGGCGAAACGTAAAATTTTGCCCACTACTGAGCACAAAACCGACTTTATGAGTACGAAAATATAGATAATGTCTAAAAGATAAAAAATGACAGAATAAAAAATATGGTGGCTGTTATCTAAGGCTCATAAATACAGGGATAAAGAGATAAGGATGTGGCACATATTTCTTTTGAAATGTATTTTTTCATGTTATACTTCATTATAAAATATAGTAATTGCCTATCTATCTGTCTGTCTATATATATATATATATATATATATGCATGCCTGCCTATCTTTCTCTCTCTCTCTGCTTGTATACCTGCCTATCTCTCTGCATGTATACCTGCCTATCTCTCTCTCTCTGCATGTATACCAGCCTATCTCTCTCTCTGCATGTATACCAGCCTATCTCTCTCTCTCTGCATGTATACCTGCCTATCTCTCTCTCTCTCTGCATGTATACCTGCCTATCTCTCTCTCTCTATCTCTCTGCATGTATACCTGCATATCTCTCTCTCTCTCTCTCTCTATATATATATATATATATATATATATATATATATATAAAACACTATATGTCTATGTCTGTAAAACTGTGTGCCTGTCTATCTATAGTCTGACCTGTCTATGTATGGATCTATTTATCTACCTGTGCGATAGCTGAATTTTCTTTTAAAAATTTCTCTTTCTTGTTAAATTAAAAATAACTTACCTGAAGCTATAATCTCTAAACTATGAATTAAACAGCATGAGATATTTTCTTTGACTACAGGAGTGCACTTTCAGCATATGTATCTAGTTAATGATTAGTTAATAATTAGTAGATGATTAGGTATAGTCCAATCCAACTCATGTCAGTACTCATTTAATAATTTCAGTACCTATTGCTAAATAATAATAATATTCCATAACATTAGTCTTTGTAAGGTTTTTGTGGAATCCATGCGCTGCAATGTTCAAGTGTCTTTGCATTTGCAATGGGGGCTCTGTAGGAAATATGAGATGGACATGAAGAAGATAGATGAAGTGAGAGAATATCACTAATGTTGTTTATAAAGAAATCAAATGCATCCTTATTTATTTGGCTGTACACTGAGAAATTAATATCAAGGTAAATATTCTGAAATTTTCAAAAAGTATACAGACTTCCGAATTTGATTTGCCATTATGCAAGATATTCAGACCAATATTAAACCAGTTAACAATGGGGTGTTGAGGTCTATACTTTCGAATTTAAAGTCTTACATCGAGAAAATCGGAATAATGTCGAGTATTCCGTCGTTTTCGTACGTTGCTAGCCACCATAAATATTCTACGAAAATGGCACACTGCTTGAAGTCGTCCGATTTTGGAGAGCATGGTTAATGCAAATTTTCTTGGTTACTACGCTTGCAAATTTCTGTTGAAATTTCAGGCAAAAAATTCGAACATATGCAATGATTGTTCAGTTTGTGCAGGAATCATGATAGCTAAATTTCTAAATTTACTGCATTTTTACTGGGCACCCTGTACATTTTTGGGGATTTTAATACCAATTGCAAACATGCAACTTACTGCCATGAGAAAAAAAAACATGAGCTTTACTTTTGATTCGCATTGTATTTTATTATTTTCTCCGTCTTTTGCATTGTACGAAATTCTATGCTCTAAATTTCATTTTTTCAATAAACTCATGCTAATAAAACTAAATGTCATAGGCACGAATTGTTCAGATGGTTTTGATGCATGGCGCCAGAGTCTTTCAGAAATGTCTGAAGGTTTGCTCTATACATTGATTGCAAATAGCTTCCAGTGACTGAAACATTTACCTCTTAAAGAGGATAATCTCTGTTCGTACCTCGTGGACTGAATCAAAACCAATGAATTGTAACGAATAACAAATCACATAATTTGAGGACGTCCGACAGATGCAACAAGCAAGATTGACATAATCAAGATGTTAATGTCCCTCTCGATATCAAAATAGAAAGTTAAGAAGGTAGGCCCCATCAGTACTACAAACAATGATAACATCTATTGTACTTGAGAAACGTACACTCTGGTGAAATTTATTTGAAACAAAACGAATAATTCCGTTATTAATTACTTTTTTGGTATGTTTCCAATGAAGCCTGGCCCATCGTACATGTTAGTAATTCTTATGTTCATTTCAGAATATTGTTCCTTGCAGATTAACAACGGATTCTCGAGTGTCTTTGAATCAGAAAAGTTACCGTTTCAGTCTATAGCACTTTGAATTTCTCACTGGTAAAGCTTAGCAGCGTGTTCATGCAGCGATACAGCTTTCGTACGCTTCCTTTGAGTAACGTCCATCACAGACAATAGCCATAGGAAAACTAATCAACAGTCAAGCCAATAATGTCTGGGCGTGATGAAAATCTGAAGCAATCACGAATGGCAGAATATTTTTCAAGGCCAAGCAAATTTCATCATACATCCCAAAAATAGATTCACAATTCTGCCCACCACTGCATATGACCTAATCTGAGGAAAAAATTAGGAATTGATTACACCCTGTATCGTGAAAGAAAGGAAACTAAAACAAGGATGTATGTCCCTGAAACATCGTCTTAATAGAAAACATTTTATAAGTTTCAACCGACAATAACTGTCGTTGAATGGTTGATGTGTTCTAAAAAGTAAACGGCTAAAGTTACCATTATCATTATAACCTACACAAGACAATTTGTTTTGACAAAAGTCAAATTCCTTGTAAAACACATAAAATACTTTTGAATTATCATTTCAACATATATATCAGTGAAGTTTTGCTTTTAAAATAAATAATAAAGATAAATTTTAAACATAAAACCTACAATTTTATTTCTAAACGAAGAGATTGCACCAGAAAAAAAAACTAAATAATAAAATGCCGTGTATCATCAAGGAATATCTGGCACAGCTCAGGAATATCGTATTTCTCACAAAAAATAACATTGTCTGTTATTGGTGTTAACATAACATTACTCAAGAGAGTCTGCGTGTACAAGACGCTAGATAACACGAGTTCTCGGAGAAGCAGTTAATTTCATAAAGTTGATAACATCACGTATTGTGTCCGGGGAAATCAAATAAAACTGTTCGCGCTAATTTGACTGCATTTGTCATTCCTTTTCAAAGAAGTAAGGTTCTTGGTCGTTTTCATAAGCATTTTCTGCCAGGAAAGGCCACTAATTTCAGGCATGTTGTTTTCATCTAACAATTCTTACGTCTTTATTATTTAATGCGTTCAAATAAAAAAATAGATTTCCTCAGAGATAAAAGGGAGGGATAATGTACAGCTACCAAGAAATTACTAACACATCCTCAAAGTCGGGTTTTAATTCTTACATTCAGGTACATTGATGTCAAAAATTACTCATATTCTTCTTCTCTAGCCCGAAATATTACCTTCAACTTATTAAAAAAAAATGTACCGTATTTTTGGGATATGTCTTCTCTTAACAGTTCGTCCAATATGTCATCCAAAGTGGATGATCTCGACATCTAATCAGTTGTTAACTGGGGAATAAAAGTTTTGTAAAATTTAATGCCTCCAAAATTAAGCTTGTATCATTTAATCATACAGACAGTTTTTTTTTTTCGCCAGAATCTTGAATATTTATTAGGACGGTGCAAAAATAATGTCGGTTTCTCGCATTGTAACATATGTGAGAAAACGACATTATTTTTGCACCAACCTAATATAAATCTACCATCCGACCTGAATATTGCTGTCATAGCTGGTCTGGTGAACCTACTATATTTCTCAAGCTTTTCTTAGAAATCACAAACAGGGCATTTCAACTTCACTCACTTTACAACCATGGTGACATGAACTCTCTGTCTTTTCTATAATTATTTTAATAAGAATTGTTCTAATACGTTCTCCTCTTTAACACCTTAATTACATGAATTAGCAAATAGCCCTAATCGTTTTACTGTTGATCTAGCTAGGTGTAACCATACGTTCTATTCAATTAGTTTCTTTTATACTACTCCCCGCTTTCTGCTTCTTCCGTCGCTGCCATTTGCAATCTTTAACAATATATATGCAATATCAATTTCCATCTTATGTCTTGTTGAAACCTGTTATTTTATTGTCCTCAATAATGTTTCATATTTCTATTTCACTCTCAGTAACCATTGGCGTATTAGGGTCATTATCGCCTTGCTTTGGGTAAAATGATGAAAAAAAAAATAAGGCACGATTTTGTTTGCCCAAATGTTGACGTAAAAATCTGCTTGTACAGAAGATTGTCCGCCTTGACGCTGCAAATATATTGAGGAAGACTCCATAAAACAAATGATATTGCACTTTCATATTTACCCCTAGTCGAAGAGATCGACACAGCTTCATTTTTAAACGAAGTCGTATATTAAAAATAATCAGTGAATGAAAATGATTATAATGATAATTATATATTCTTTGTAATAATCTCGGATTCGTTTCATTTTATTGTGATCCATTGAAATTTATATTGTAACTTAATGCATTTAAACATGTAAAGTAAAATAGACAAGTGAAAAGAATGAAAATACTATTTCTAGCCTCACTCATGCTAATCGTACCGATACATTATCCCACATGACTAAAATTAGAACGTATATTTTTATTGTATCAGATGCAAAATTTTACTCTAAAATTTTAATACAAAACCTTCTCCCGATCTATAGACTGTAGGTATGTACATTATATACATATTTAACAAAATGTGTGCGCTGATGCCAATGTCGTGTGTCAAATGCTTGAACGCGATGTTCAAGCAATCCTCTGTGTGAGTATATATATATATATATATATAGATATAGATAGATAGATAGATAGAGAGAAAGAGATAGAGCGAGATACATTTTATTTATTCAAAATTTATAACATAAACATGTCATTCAACACCATGACTTGATAAGACACCAGAAGTGTAGAAAAAAATGACTGTTCATGTTATAATTTTTAAATAAATAATATGTGTTCTACTCTGTATTGAGCACAGCACTCTTAAGAATAGTGTTTTTGGTTACTGGAATTTATTCCGTCTACGCAAATCCTATACTTGGATATATACACACATTATTTATATATATATATATATATATACGCAAATCGCTCCAAGCAGGGCAGGAGTGTCACTAGCACACAAGGGGTTACAGAGAGTAAGGGTAAAGAGGAGTGTTTGCGTGAAGGACAGGGATCAAGGCGAAGGCATCAGAGGATATCGATTGACATTGCATTTGAATATTTGAAGATTATAGCTATCAGGGAAGTAAGTGATAGAGAGCGATTTTCACTAATGGGAGGTGCGATATAAGAAAGAAGAGATGACTACATTTAGTCGTTTCGACAGTGAAAGGGTGGAACCGACAGGCCACCCTAGTAGCACGCCTAAATACATGCAATTTGGGAACTAGTGAAAGTAGCTCGTCGGAGTAGAGGCTACGAAAGTACTTGTAAAAAAGACAACGTGAAGCCACAGAACGTCTGTGAGATAGCGACTGGAGACAGGATACAAGATAAGGAGCAACCACGTTGCATATCCGTTTCTGAATTTTGTCTAGGACCTCGAAATGAAGAGTGTATCTAAAATACTTTTACGAACTTTGGGGTTGGTTTCCTCACAGCAAAACTAGGACAAAAGCCCATATAAACATAATTCTTTGTATTTGAACAATTAAGTTTAAAGTTTACGTTAGACCATGTGAAATATAGAATCCAAAAATATTATTAGAAGTTTCCAGTGCCACAGATCCTGCCTAGCCTACGTGACGATAAACAGCAGAAAAGGTTTGATGACTGAGTTCCCTTCGGTGTGGGAACGCAATCTGATACAGCAGTGCATCCTAGCGTCCCTTACCATTCGCGCGGACGAGTGTAAAAAATCGTATCATGATAGGAATATCATGTCATTTTTAAACAAACCCTTTCTAGTTAACTCACTACTACACACTTTAGACGTTGAAGACAGCCTAGCCACAACAGAACATATAATAAAATATAGCCGAAATATCTATAGAATCAATATATCATCTTGTATGTGAGGGAAATTAAAATAAACGCTCCTAGTGTCATCTTTTGAGAAAACTAGATCGATATTTTTTTCGGACATCTGCAACTTATACTTATTGCTGTTTGAATTCAATTGGTAATTTATTATATTGAAATGAAACCACACATTAAGCAATTTTCGCAATCTTTCAGAATTTTAGATTCGTACATATTAATATTTGATGATATGTCAGGGAAATGAAATCGCTTTATTAACTGCTGTCATAGAATTGTGAAACTTGATTAAATTCTTGTCGGCTAAAAAGACAAATGAATTCTTAATTGTTTCTTAGCAAAATGATTGATTTAATGATACCCACGGATATAGAAACAGGTTTTCAATGTTGTGATTTATGGTACACACACAGTGAGGAAAAATGGTTGGAAATTCTGTCATTCACAAGATATATAAAGGAACAAATAAGTATAGTAAGCGGTAAGCTTAGTTTTTTTTTTATGTATTTAAGTCTGTAATTACTGTGTCTTTTCAGGACGTTGGCGATCGTGTGTCTCGACAGTTTCCTGTCATTTATAGCTTTTAATAAATGTTTGTCATGTTGTTATCTGAATCTTTCTCCGCCACCGATTTGCTCAATGTCTCAAAGTAGATTATGCATTGCTTTTTATCTGTTTTTCTTGACACCAGTCTGTCCGTTGAATATACAATCTTCCAAACCCAATTTCCTCGTTATTTGCCCTAGATATTTCAGTGGTCTATTCTTGATATTATGTATTAGTGTCCTTTTTGTTTTCAGTTTGTCGAAAAGTTGATTGTTGCTCACATGTTCAAATTCTAGTATTCTCAGCATCCTTCTGTAGAACGACATATCTGTTTCTTCAAGCCTCTTTAGACTGAGAACCACAACGATATCATTTTCGTTCAAGGAAAAAAAAATATTATATAAAAAAGCAAATCGTAGATTTGCGCATACATTTCGATTAGTCTTCTTTGCTTGGCTGTATTTTTTAAGAATATATTTATCAGTGGCATAAACATTATATTACTCATGTTACTTTCTAATCATTACCAATAATTACTTTCAGATATTTCTAACGTAGTTTCAAGCTGACTAATGATATTTTATAGTCATATCATTTTCTCCACACCAGCGGGGAAATTAGGTCTACTTCAGTGAAGTGGCAAGCATATTTAAGATGTTCAGTAATATAATTGTTAGCAGCGGAACGAGAAATGACTGAAACACGTTCGAATGCTTATTCTGTTTTGTTAGATTCACTTTCTCACAAATTTCTTTGTGAAAATATGAATCGATCTCTTTACTCGCGTAACATGGCACATCCGGATATCTGGCCGTGTTTGCCAACCAATAAACGAGAAAGAGAGATCTGCATTTTAAACCATTGTTAGCCATTGTGAATGATACAATATGCAGCTTAGAAAATAATCATGGATTTCCCAGTAGCTTGATAATCTCACCTGAGATAGAATAGATAGATAAAACTATGTAGCGCAGCCAGAAAGAAGGGAGTGTTTCAGGTAAAAATTCTAATCAACAGAATTTGGTGTTGGAAATAAATCATTGTATTGAGAGCCTAAATTACCTGGACGAATTTCTAAAACATTGTTTTTTTTTACCTTTCAGTTTATTTGCTGTCAAATACACGCAGCTAAAACGAAACATTCTTGCAACATTGAAGATACGTTGTATTTTGGTTGCAGAATATCTAACCTCTTAGAGACCTTCCTCGATCTTCATTACCTCAGATTAAAAGCTCACCCGCAGTTATAGTAACTTTACGAAGTGCTGTACCTACGGAAATGTCCTACTCATTTTCAGGATCAGAATATTTTTACATCACTTAACAATATGCATAGAACGTATAAAATGTATTATCTTTTTTAAATAGAAAAATTTAAATAAGGAATGATCGTTCCAATATCTGCTGGAATTTATTATCCTTTTTTTTTGTTGATCATATAACCTTACAAGAAAATGTGTTGGCAGCTTTGCGGTACGTTGTCGGGTGTCGCCTCCTAAAAAGAGTAACAAATACGTAAGGTTGCAGAAACGGTGATATGCAAAACAAATGTTGGCCACCAGATAATATAAACTTAGTGCCGTGTAGTAATAACCAGAGTAATATATTCTTAACCAATCACAGATATTAATATGCGGAAAATATTTACATAACGATATCTATAATCTTAATATGGCAAAAGATACAAAGGAATCTGTGAAAAACCCAAATAGACGCAAATATTTACAATCTGACATTTAAGAAATGCTGTTCTTTTCAAAATGCATGAAAAGCGTCCGATGCGTTGATATTAGAGATGGGAAGGATGTCTGCGACAGAGTTTCACCTATCCCCGCAAAAATATGCGGTATAATAGATTCTGTTTCAGTTTGGAAACTGCTCTTTAAAAAGACCTAACGTAAACAGAAAACATTTACATTTATTATTAGAGTTGCATTCATTGATCCTTCAAGCGGTAGTAAGCCACAATTTTAGTTTAATGAAATGTAGCAATCTATATCTATAAAAAAAAAGATGTCTGTGTGTGTGTCGGTCTATGCGTGTAGGCTATTTATGCACGTCCACATTTCTCGACCGATTTCGATGAAATTGGACACACTAGTTGCAAATTTAGCTCACTGGTTCAACACCAACTTTTTGATTAACAGGTCCCCAGGGTTTGGCAGAAAAAATTGATCAAACTGAAGGTGGGTTACACTTTTTATAAAAACCAAGGCAAAGTTACACCCGAACAAATTTTTTATTGGGCGAGATGATGTGCTTTAAATTTAATGCAAAACATAACTCATATTACGAAATTTATGTAGAATGGTTAATAGTTTTCTTGCAATAATAGCTACACTCAAAAAATTACAAAAAACTGTAAAAAAATAAATAAATGATGTTTTTCCGTACTACTAAATAAAAACTTGAATGACTTCCTAATTTTTTTTATCTGATTTTCTTGAAGCATGTCGCAAAAAATGTGCCACCATGCAGGAAATGAGATTTCATTCCTGTTCTGTTCTCCGCATATTTCGAGAAGCCCGAGATAGAATCTTTAAGTATTTTAAGTACGAAAAAAATGGCGAGAATGTTTTTTGTTTTAACGGCAAAAACAAACATCATGCGTTTAACGGATGTTAGAATACGTTAAAAAAGGCACACCTACCCTCGCTCTTTTTCGAACATAACTCATAATTGATACAACAATAGTTAATAAAAATTAACACGCTACCGTCCCTGTCTGAATGATTGGATTACTGTAAATCCTTTGAAACTTGAAATTATGAATTTATATGTGCGTTTAAAACTCGGTAAATTAAAAAATAATTTATTCGAAAATTTGCTCGAAGATGAAACAGAACTAATGCTTTTAATTTAATTATATAATTAAATTTCAAATTTTTAGCTTCAGTTTTTGAAACATGATTATAACTGTGTAGCGAAAAACATTTTGAATTAGTTATTTTATATATATATATATATATATATATATATAGGAGTAAGAATAGGTGGAGTACAATACCACTGTTCAAAATCTGCTCAATTCATATTTAAGCAATATATTATTATAATTTTTATTTTAATAAATTATTTATATAATCTCTCAAATTCAAGTCATCGTCTCCTATAGTGAAGGATAGTATACTTAATGTGGACAGTTGATTTTCTATAATGATAATTTCTAGTGTTTTAAATGTTTCTTCGGACTGCGTGCTGTACAGAAATTTGGTGTTAACTAATAATATTTGTCTCATTTTGAAAGTTATAATTTGCTAGTCGATGTGCACACGAATTCCACTGACTTTCGATAGCTGCCATGTCAATCTGAGAGTGTGTATGTGTTTCATGCGTGGCAACGTTAATTTTTAATATTGTTTATTGATTATTAATGTTGTAGATGCCGCATCGCAAGGCGTATGAGAATTCATAGACATCGTTTTTACATAGCGGGATTTTTTAAACTGTTTCTTTTGGTAATATTTAAGTTAGATTTTTCAACATTTTTATAGCAAATGATAATCTGAGGTGTGTTTTATCTTCCAGTGCTATGTACCGGTGAATAATGTTTGAAATTGCCATTTTTGTCCTGTTTATAATTATGGTCAATCTGGTTACGATAAAATAATTTAATGAAGGGTTTATTTTTGCTTGCGAGTGGGTGGAGTCTGGAGTCTTAAGTCATTCTTTCTAAATTTCGTTAAGGCTAATTTTATTTGTTCGTCGTCGATGTGGTTTTGTAAGTTCTTGATGATTATGGTTTGTTTAAGTTCCTTATAGAAGGAGAGGACATTTTGACCTTGTAAATAATATTTATTTTTATAACAGCTATATTGTATATGTTAAAATATTCACCTTTGTAGTTAGGTAAACGAGAGTTCCTGCTCGTATTATTTCTTTCGTACAAGAGAGGTGGTAAAGTTATGGGTGTTGGCAACACCTCTTACGTCAAAGAAATATATTTTATTGTTAATTATGAGTTTGTATATAATGTGTAAAAGTTAGTCACAAAAGTTTCTTTCATATTTTTTATTTCTTCGAAAATATGTGTGCGCGTGTGTATATGTATGAGTGTTTCCTTTTGTTAAGTTCATAGGACTAGATTTGTTTGTTATTGTATTTTTTACATTATCTGGGTTTGTATATCGTGATGAAAAATCGTGTATAAACTATAAACATATCTAGTTTTCTTTGTACTTTCAAGAACTTCCGATTTTTCCCGTCGTCATGAAGAATGGAGATAGCATAAAAATACTGACTACACCCTGATTTTTTTTTTTTTTTTTTTTTTGTGGTCGTTATAATTACAATCGATTCCAAGAAACACCATATGTAATTGTTTTACAGTAAAACATATAGAGTATATTTACACACGGTGTTGTTTTGCTAAGCGTGTTATATATTATATGGAAATTTCCATAAATCACTTCCTGTGAGGAAAATATTAGGTTGGTTCAAAAATAATGTCGGTTTTTGACATTAAAAATACGTCAAAAACCGTCATTATTTTTGCACCAACCTAATATTATGTTTAATACTTTTCATCTTGCTTCCTGCTTATGCTAATGGAACGAATATTGGATTATTTTTTACAGTGATTCATTTATAATCTTTTGGAATATATAATACGAATTGACTGAAAACCGATACATTATTAAAGAAATTATACTAATAAAAAAATTACTAATCAGTTATATAAACCCATACTAGATCAAGCTTCTTATACTCTTGATTGAGAGTCTCAATGAAATCGTTGCTCTTAGGGCCAGTCCTATGGGTTATGTATGCTGGGATGAGTATCACCACCGGAAAAAGAATAAGCTGCGCTTTATTGCATCTAGTAATTTTCGTTCCCCTACCTTGGCCCGCTGTCCCAATATGATGCTTGCGTCATATGGTAACGGTCCAGGTGCGATTCTCAATAATGGCTGAATATTCATACCGTGCGCAGGCGGGTATGGTATTTTATGGCGACGCGAATAGTAATAAACATGAAGCTGCACGGGTGTATTACTCTTGCTTTTCCAGAACGAAGAGAGCCGAATCATTCAACCTTCGACGCTGTTTATCATCGCGTTGCTGAGAAAAGATACGTAGAACCACAAACTATGGATCGAGGAAGACGAATCATACGCCTGTGACTGTCGAAGATGATACAGGTATCATCACACGTCAAATGTCCCTAGCATGTCGTACATCTCATAGTACCTCTTGAAGGGTACATCAAATGCAGATACTGTATGCCTATGATTTGCAACGTGTGCATGGTCTTTTGACCTCGGATCACACCACAGGAGAACTTCTGTCGATAGTTTATTGCACAACGTACCGATGCTTTATTTCACCCTTCAGTCTTTTTACGGATGAGGAAACATTTGGAAGTGTTAGAATAAAAAAATTACACAACCAATATATTTTGGCTGATTGTAATTTCACATGGGGCAATGCAGGTTACACACCAGCATCAGTGCACAATTAATGTGCGGGCTGGAATTGTATGTGATTGTCTGGTAGTACGATTTACAGTATCTGTCTACAGGAACTTTCTTTCAAAGACACTTTCTGACCTGCTAAAGTATGTACGTTTGCCAATGCGAAGACACATGTAGTTCATGCATAATGGGCCTCTAGTACATTTGAGTCACATTGTTCGCGATGCTGACTTCTACCATGAAAGATGAATAGGTATAGGTAGGAGATGCCCTACAAGGTCACCTAAAACAATTAGTCTATGCAGAAGACGTTAATAACGCCGAGACGTTTCATCAATCTGTCATGGGCGGCTGTAAAACCATTCTGTACCTTGTGTAAATATTTAATCCGTTGGTGCGTGTGTGGGTAGAAGGATATTTTTAAAATGAGTTGCTGTGTTTAGGCAAAACAATATCCTTTTTGACATACGTTTATATGGACATTTTACCTTGTTTTCGTGTTAAGAACCAGTCCCCAAATGTTTGTAAAACTATTTTTGATAAACCCTGTATATACATAAACCTGCTCGTAAAACATTAATTTCTATTAAATCTTTTACTTCGATTTGCAATACAAATCATTCATTCTGACAGAAGTTCTAGTATATAATTTAGAAGCTTTACAATTAAAATACCGCACTTGAAACAGTAGTTTCACATGCATTCCTATAAATTATTTTATATTTTCTTTAACTTAAAACACGTTATATACAAAATCAATTATGAAAACTTGGTTTTTGAGATTATATTGGTTTCTAATACCATTATCTAACACTAGCCGATGTATTCAAAATTGCCCGGGTGTACAAAGCTGAAATTGTATAACTGCACCCTATTTATACACACACTCCCCTGTCGAGAAATGTGTGTCTGCTTACATTCATCATCCATTAGTAGACTAAGCTGCTCTCCCCGCCATCTTTTTTACCGCATGTACTTCGCAAGTGTTTGATTGTTCTTAATAAATTTCTTCGATAAAAAAAAATATATATTTTCTGTCGTTTCTCGAGGTTAAATTGATTCAATATTTTAGATATTCAGTAAATTCTCTATTGCCGCAATTACTTTCAAGTGGTATGGCATTTTTCACGGATCTAATAATCAAACAAAAACAGGGACGACTCGTCAGAGCTTGAGCAAACTGATGAAGTCCTCCTTCATTTTCGCACGTTTATTCTAAAGCTGGCGTTAACAAGAGTTTTTTTTTTTTTTTTTTTTTTTAGGATGTTTCCCTTTTAACGCTTCAATAGCCCTACTCTGACAATCATTTCATCAAAGTTTGTTCGAATGCCACTTTAGGACGGAATCATATGAATAAACTATTGGCTAAACGGCAATTTTCGGACCTAGTTTGGCGCAGGTTTCGTCCGCTTAAATGAAATATTCTAAACGAAACATTCACGCAAGACAATTTAACTGTTATATGCAATTTACATAGCAAATTTGGAAAGCATCGGATGAAAAACAAGGAGCAATGGCCAAAAAACGGGATTTTTGAATAGTTTTTTTGTGGTTTCAATCCAATAAAATACCTACAGTAAAATGGAAATTAATAAGAAAAGCTAGAATATGTAGGTCATTAAATTATATATATATTACTAAGTTTATAAAAAATAAAAATTTACTGATTCAGAGAAATGAAATAGTTATTCTTTGCCGTCATTGTCAAAAATGTTCCGTAAATAATATTTAAAAATAAAAATAAAAAAAATGGTAGCTGGTAATATACATACTTATATTTGATATGAAAAAACTTTAGATAATTTAAGTAATTCTATTACATTTACTTGTTTTAAATAGGAATATAGTCTATTTGTAATTAACAGTAAAAATATTTCAAAATTGTACTTAAATAAAACGTATTATAACCCAAACACCCGTAGATAGAATCTTTAACTATATATATATATATATATATATATATATATATATATATATATATATATATATACGAAAAAAAAATGCCGAACATTTTTTGCCGTTAAATTAAAAAAAAAAAACAAAAAACAGACGCCATGCGTTTAACGGATGTCATGTTTTATTGAAAAATGCAAAACCTACCCTCCTTAAACTTAACCTCTTTTTCGAACGTAACTGATAATTGATACAATATTTAATAAAAATGAACACGCTACCGCCCCTGTCTGAATGATTTGATTTATGTGAATCCTTGGAAACTTGAAATTATGAATTTATATGTGCGTTTAAAACTCAGTAAATTTAAAAATAAGTTAATCCAAAATTCGCTTGAAGATAAAACAGAAGTAATGCTTTTAAATTAATTATATAATTAAATTTCAAGTTTTTAGCTTCAGCATTTCAAACATGGTTATTACTGTCTATCAAAAACAAAAACAAAAAAAAAAACATTTTAAATCAGTTAATATTTATGCTCTGTAAATTTTGTAAAAATAAAAACACCGGATTACATATCTTTATGTTCTTTATTATATATATATATATATATATATATATATATATATATATATATATATATATATATATAATAATCTGAATGTTTATTTGCTGGATAATACCAAATCTACATAGGTAGAATAAAAGTTTCTGTCTGCGCAGATGAAAAAAATATGTAGTCAGGTGTTGAATATGAAAATCTCAAATTAATGCCCACATTAAAAATTGAAGCATCGAAACAGATTTTACTACTGTTTGAAAGGTCAAGAGAAATGTATAATTAGCTACTTTTCAAACTAAAAACAATTTGCTGGTAATCCTGTATTTTGAAAGAGTTGCTTTAAGAACTTATGTAAGTCTGGCGCTTTTTGAAAATATTATCTCACTGTGACTATAAAGAAGTGGATAAAACAGTAAATATTTTAAACCTATTACGTTTTTTCGTAGTAACAATCGTGACATGTCGAAAACGAGCGCTGCTTGTATCTGTTAGAGTCTATTTGAAGTATCAGCGTAAAGAAAAAAAAAATGTTTTATCTAAGGTCACATATTAAACTGTGATAATAGTAGAGAATAAAATATACGTTAAAAACCGGATATATTGAAACACACACATATGTGTATATATATATATGATATATATATATATATATATATATATATTTGTAAGGTGTTAAATTGCTCAGTATCATTGATAGAGTGCATGTTAATATAAAAGTGGACATTGAAACGAAAACCCAGCAACGACAGGTTTTTTATCCTTAAATGTAATCGTCATCCTTCATATAACCCCAGTTTAATCTCATAAGGTTAAATTCCGGATTGAATTTTATAAAACCTCGTCCATTTAAGACTAATGATTTACACCGTCCCCTGACCACTGCCTCGCGCCCTTCTTTTGACTGAAACATTGAAATGGATAAAATCTGTATCAGTTCTTCGACGGTATTTAGTTTTGTCACAGTTAAATTTCTAATTCCGACACGATCTCAGATTAAATTGTGGTTGAATAAGTTTGATGAATCTCTTCGTTTGAGATCGGTATATTCCCCATACGAGGTAATTTGGGATTTTGTTGTGTACTACTAACTATATATATATATATATATATATATATATATATATATATATATATATTACAGAATACACATAAACTACATCGACAGTACGAGTCGGAGTTTAAGATCTTGTATATTTAAATTGTTAAAGAGTTAAATTGCTCAATAACAAGATTACAGCGTATGTAAATATAAAATGGAGATCAAAATCAACACCCAAACGGCGAGAGTTTAATTTATGCTTAAACACAATCGCAAGGCCATGAAGATTACGTTTCATAATTAAACACACTGTCCTCCCACACACATTATATATATATATATATATATATATATATATATATATAATTAGATTCTGGAATGGTATAATTCTGAAATTTATATTAGCTTGGTACAAAAAAAATGACGTAATAATGTCGTTTTTTTGAAGTTACGTCAATAAACGACATTATTATGTCATTATTTTTGCACCAACCTAATATTTCCCTGTATATGTGGCACTTATAACAGCTTCTCAGATATACTAATTTAAAAGCCGACCCTATCGGTGGTGACTTCCTGTTTCGGGCTGTTGTCTGGTTGAATCAAATCTGTTGCAAAGCAATTCAAATTGGTTTGGATTCACCCTCGTGACAAAAACCGTCAGCAAAAAATGAATCTCTAATTGTTTCATTTGACGAAATTGTTATTTACTTCAATTTCTCACTTTTGAATAAAATTTGAAGTTTCGTTAATAATGTCACACGAAGGAAACAGTTTACCAATTGATGAATACGATCGCCAGGTCCAAATTTCCAGTATAATTATGCCAAAAAGTAATATTTATCTTAGCATGTGACAAGCAAAGAGATATTTAGTTAGACTATCAAGAATAACCATTAACATTTCAAACGATTTCTATAAAAATATATTATACGACTTTAGAGTGTTACATTTTGACTGAGAATTTATTTTCTATGTATAATAAGGTAAAAAAAAGAACCCAAATTCCCGCTGAAATAAAAAAAAAAAAATATGTCCGGCAAAATATTTGTAATGTTCTTGTAAGTTGCCGCGTAATTGTAATGTTCTTGTAACTTGCCGCGATTCGCTTAATCGAGCAATAGGCAGTAAATGACCGAGACAAAAAGTTAGCTTTCACCGATCGACGCCGTTTATACAAAACGATAAACAAGTTAGACAGCGAGAGAGAGAGAGGCTTGTACACTAATCCATTGAGAGATACGTACACATTTAGAAAATCTAGAAATTTCGACTTAGAATTATCCTGCCGTGAATTTCCAGAATAATTAACTGTGCATTATTTAGCCAGATTCTGAGAATCTAATAACCGTATCTTTGCAAAACTCACTTCCAAAAGTCCATGTTGTGTGGTTTGTAAGTAATGATTATGGGAATGAAACTCCAGCTGTATCTTGGACGTCCACATTGATTTCTTTATCAGTTTTGAGCAGGTTTAACAGAGATTTAATTCGCAGTACAAGACTTACTATATCCAAAGTTTCTGTTTTTATATTATTATTTTTAGTCATCTTTTGATAATATAATTTACGTTAGCTTCCCTTTCGATTCTTCTTTTTCTTCTTTGTATCCTCTCCTTACTGAACAAAGGCTATCATGGTTCCCGACTATATGCTCTATCCTTTGTTAGCTTTTAGCAATATTTGCCTTTTTACTCACACAACTAGTTCAGCCATCCTTGTTAATATACGTGATTGTTTTTCTCTCTGACCCTCTTGCTTTCAATATGCCTTGGGATGTCAAATTCGCCACTGTCCCCGAAATGTTAGCTATCACTTCCTGTTTCTTGTTATACGTGTGTGTGTGTGTGTGTGTGTGTGTTTGCTGTTTTTTTTTCATTTTGCTTAAACGTTTCTACATAATAACTTGCTCTGTCCGTTGTAATCTCATCACCCTTGCGTAGAACTATATTTCTGTTGCCACATATGCGTCAGTAAGTAAATTGTCCAGCATTTACTGACATAGAGAAAGACGGATATTATACAAAAAGTTCAGTACACTTTTTTGTATCGTGTTTTCTTTAAAATCATATTTACTATTCCATTGGATCTTCAGATTGTGTCACATTTTACAACTTCTGTTTAAACACTTCCCATATTATTTAAAATTCTTTACTTATTTGAATTTCTCATCTCCAGTTAATAGACCGTATCGTGGTCATTTAAATTGATGATCTGCCATTTTCTGATTTTTCAAATACAGGCGCTAATTCGATAATTTTAATGAGCAACGTAAAATTTGATTTAAAATATTGCTGTAACCTGGAAAAGGTTACAGAATGAGGAATAACTATAACGGAGGTTGGAAATGAAATGGTAATCTTTCTAACATCAGCAAAATACAATAATCGCCAGGGGCGTGAAAGAGGTAAGCCACTGCTGGACTACTTAGGCAGAATATTACCTCCACTTATAATAGTGTACAACGTATTTAGTAGGATTCGGATACACCCATTAGTGTTCATAGATAGGGTATATAACGACCCTATTTTTTTAAATTTACTCTACGCAGAGTCAATATCTCATCCTTGTCACCAAAATGTTGTAACCTAGAAAGGATTACTGAATTAGGAATAACCAAAGCGAGAGCTGGAAATGAAACGGTAAATTTTATAACACCAACAAAAATAAATTACTCGGCAGCGGCTGAAGTAGGTAAACCACTGTTAGTGGTGGACTACTTAAACAGCATATTGCCCCACTTACAATAATGTCAACGTATTTATGAGGATTGGGGGCATACCCATTAGTATTCGTAAAATCACTAAAATTAACATATATGCACACGCTTTGTTATATCGCTTATAAATAATACATTTATCTCTGAAGTGTATTTTTATTCGTGTCTATATTTCTCAGATGAGATATTGCAATTATTTACACTATCTGCAGTGTTTTGACTGTTGTGCTCATTTCGTTGCCATATTCACGACATTTCCATCGTTTTACGGTTCGGCCCTATTCAGGGATTTGAAATATCGAACTTTACCCTTTATCTCGTCCATCGGGATAGATTGCTCTAGTTCCACGTGCCACGCCTCTTTTCGGGATATCTCTGTATCAATTATTTCCCTTTAACTAAATTCTTCAAATTTTTGTTCATCTAAGTGAACTTACGACTTACAAGTATTTTGTTCAAGTCAGTGGTTTCAAACAACGCTTTTATCTTTTATACGTGTACTTGAAAAAAAATCAGTGTATCTCAGTAACCATTTTTTTTTTTTTTTTTTTTTTACCACAGCTCGTATTACAATTTTGTACTCATTATATTTTTATCTTAAGCACTCCGTATTGCTGTTTCCCATATTTTAATTTTATTATTCATAATAATTTGAAAAAAGCAAAAGTTAAACATTTACCATCGGTTTCATAAATTCCATATCTGATAGTTATATAAATCCAAAATGCCTCCACTCGATTTATGCCATTTTTATCAGCAGTTTTCAGAGAATATATCCCTGGAAATATATTTCCTTTTTGAGTAGATATACAATTGAAATAAACCACTTAATACCATGTCTGATAACGGTAGCAGATAACCTTTGCCATAGATATATACTTCTATACGCTTTCGCTGGATCCTAGAAAAAATATACATGAAAATAAAGCACAAAAGAAATGTGGAAAGGAATTGTATGTTTTGTACGGAAATAGAAAAGCATGTGCATTCGGATATGTTTTCTTAAAGTTTCCAAATCTAAGTATGATCCTGGATCATAAAATGAGTCTAAGTAAAACACAATAAAAACCAACTGGACGATTCGGAGATATCTGCTTGTATAATAAAAATATAGATAATCATAAAATAATCATATTGCAAATATAGAATTTTTTTAAAAAATGAAGAAAAGAAAAAACTTAATAAAAAAGATAAAACTGCGCTCAGAAATCAATGGGTCATTCAGTATTGACTGAACACAGAGAACGAATATAGAATATTTCTTTTTCCTTCAAACCATTTTCGTGGAATTACGTGGAACTGTTGTAGAAGAAAGAATACGTTTAAAATTTTACCAAAATTGAACTAAAGGATATTATGAAAAGATTTCTGGATTAGTAAGTGCGCGGGAGTAAGCCGAAATCCAGCGTATGTTTACAACGATAATAAAATACCTATTATTTGCAAGACAAAAAACGACTACAGAAACGAAATATGTCGACGTAATAGCTAGTTTATTATAGATCTTTTATAAATCTTCTTTCTTACGAACAAATTGTCTGGTGACTGCTGGTGTATATGTGATAAAAATCTACATGAGCCTCATTTGCTCGGCATAGTCATGATATATTTGACGCGATACATAGAGTGAAATGTTTCTATCCATAATGTTTTAAAAACAGGTTTTCGCGAGGATATATATTGATCGTCATCTAACTAACGTCAAATAGATGGCGCTACATTTAGGAAGTGAATAATTCAGAAACCAATTGTCCAGTTAAGGTGGGTAGATTAAGGGCGGAACACAAATACCTGTGTTAAGATATGGGCAATTATATAAATCATTTTTTAAAACTGTTATATAACGTAACTATGAACACTAATGGTTATATCCCAATCTTAATAAATACGTTGGACACTATTGTAAGTTGAGGTAATATGCTAAGTAGTCCAGTAGTTTACCTACTTCCTGCCGCTGACGAGTATTGTATTTTGTTGATGTGATAAAGATTACCATTTCCAACCTCCGTTTTGGTTAATGTTCATTCAGTAACCTTTCCTACGTTACAACAAAAACCAACAAAGGTCTGAAGATCTCACTGAGGCATAAAATTAATCAAGTAGTTTTAGGTTCTATGTCTATTTTCTCTATATCAATAAACACCCTATTTCCTATATTGAACAAGCTTATCCCCAAATATATCAAATTTGAAAGGTTAGTAGGTATGGGTTTGGCGATATGTATATTTGCATTAATTAGGTTACTTCAAATTTGACTCTTTCTATAAGACATGGGGCTGAGCAGTCGGTATATACAGAGCTTTGCCAACAAGAGCATCGTAGGATCAAGCTCTGTCGAAAGAGACATCTTTTTTTTTTATTTTATCGTATGCCTTTAGATGGCAGACGTCTTACCTTCCAGTAGATAGCTAGCTCCATTAAGCATTATTTCTGGTTTGGTCCATAATGTTTTAACTGAGATCTTTGGGATGAGCAAAATGGGCCTAATGATTGCTGATAACAGAGCAGAAGCTGAAAAACGTTGATATTTCCAGGACACTTCTGACTCCCTTCCAGACTGGCCCTGAGAATTTCCACCGCAGATTAGTAACCTAAAATGAAATCAGGTTTCGCCACTTCGACCATGAATCAAAATTTCAAAACAAACAATGGAAGTACTCTGATTCTCCATCCTGAAGATATTCACGTAGGCAGCGTTTGTTGGCAAAGGGATGGCTCCTCATTTTTGAGATTCTGAATGAATAATAATGATAGATTACCTGGTAAAGGGTAACAACTATTAATGGACAATACTATCGATCACAATTAAGATAATTGAAGAAGACAATCTAGTCAAAACGCATAGGGAAGTTGGGGGCAAGTGTGCTCTTCCTTCAGGATAACGCGACAGTTCACACTACTCAGGTTGATGTAGATGAACCAGCTTATTGTAGCTTTAAATGTCTACCTCATTCCCCTTACTCACTAGACTCCATCTAACTTCTTCCTGTTTCCTAAATTCAAATCTCGACTGTGTTGTCGCCATTTTGGAAACAATGTATGCGCTGTGAATGAAGGTTTTGGTTTTTTTTTTTTGGTTTTTTTGTTTTTGTTTTGTTGGGTTGGGTTTTTTTTAGGACCAGGATGGCTATATTGAAAAATGAAAAACTGTCTTGTTTCTACAACTTTTTCTAGGTGAGGCTTAACACATTTCGAACGACCCTCGTGCGTATATGGGGGGGTGTATAAATACAGAGTGCTATGGGTAAATTGATGCCATTTTATATTTTTAATTTCGCGCATGCACGTTGTTGTTTTTCTATATATTTTGTCGACTGCACACTATATTAGGGCAGTTGGACAGGGTATGTGAGAAAAAAAAAAGCATTATGAGGCAACTAACTCCCCCAGAAATTTTTAAACGTCATGCTATACTGCGTGGTATTCGCACCGTAAGCTTCAGTACGAACATTTCTGAGTGATATGTACGTCAATATAGAAATAGTTAGATAAGTCTAATGGTGATTACGAAGGTGTTTGGAGTGATCACTAGTCATCACGCCATTATGTCTCCAAACATCTACCCACAGGGCCACAGAATCAACACGGAGGCCTACATCAATTACCTTGAGAAGTTAGTGCTGTGCTAGATCAAGAGTGCGTCTGCTGGAAAATCCTATGTCTAGCAACAGGACTCTGCACCATGCCATACAAGGAGAAACAAGTCATGGCTGCCAGACAATTTATGCGATTAATTCACTCTTTACATCTGGCCACCTAATTCCCCAGACTAAAACATACTTGATGATTATGAGTGGGGCGCGGTTGAGCGAGAGACCAGACCAATATAACTCTTTGTAACAAATGAAGTGAAGGCAAGACCATCCAGAATAGATGCAGGGTATTCCGAAATTGTGTGGAGGTCGTGGTTGAAGTCAATAGCGATTTTAATGAATACATTTTCTCTTTTAAGATATTTTTGAGTAATTTTGGTAAATATATGTTATTTTCATTTTTGTGTAATTTAGATAACAATTTCTTCATCGCGCTATATATACATATAACAATAAAAAAATATTAAAATTTAAATTCTTCAGACTCATTGGGTTGTATATTAATACTCTTTCGTTTTTATTATTTCATTTGATTCCTCGACTAGTTTCGGCCAACATGGTCATCATCAGGAGAAAAAAAATTCTGCTTGCTGGTAGCAGTGAACTACAGAAATGAATGCCTTGATGGAGAAAATTAACTTTTGTCTGTAGTTTTCATTTGTTTTTTTGTTTTTTTTAATTTTTCAACATTAATTTTCGTCAGTACTTGTGTTAGTCTCTTTTAAATTGTTATTTAAGATAAGAGCTGGATGGATTCATGCTACTCTGAATTCCCATGGACATATATATATATATATATATATATATATATATAGATAAGTAGTTACTTACCATTATTATTTGAGCGTAGGCATCATGCACCTCTAATTTAGTTTACGAGACATACACGGGAAAAAATCGAGGTTTCCCTATTTTAATTTTCTGATAAGTCTTTTTTAAGTTAATGAATCAATAAGCATGTGGCGATTTTTTATGGTACCACAATATTCGTTATATATTCCCCTACCACATCAGTAAATATATTGGAATGACAATCATAAAGATGAATTATGATCGTTAATTTAAGGAAGAGGTACCGAAAGGATTTGAAATTGACAACATTTTTCACATTAAAATCTTCCATCTTCTCTTTTTTTTTTTTTCTTTTTTTTTTGGCTGCCTTTCTTTCGCTAATTCTCTCGCTGAAACCAAGTAGCGTTTCTGATATGTCATTTGACTTGTCAGGCGATCAAACCGGAATAGCCCATTATTTATGATATATTGACAGGGATGTTAAACAATTCTTTCTTTTTTTTTCCGCGATGAAGTTGTCTATGTTTTTGATTGTGTATTTAAAACGGAATAGTCTATTATTCCTGGGGTATTGGTAGGTGTGCAGATTAAGGGAATGAGAAGCAGGATCGTAAATCGATTAAAAAGTATGAATACCTTATCCGGAATTCGGTGTCGCTTTTATTTCCACATTTTATCATTCCGGCTAATATAAATTCTTTAAATAATTGTCAGAATAAATATATTCAGGCTCATCAATTTCTATTCGTAGAAAGAATCTAATTCTATGGGAAGACAGTAGGAAGTAACATTTCCTTGTTCATAATTTCATTTATATTCGAATACTTCATCCGGCCGTTATAACAAAGGGCTGTCATTTACATACTGTATACATTCCTTAACATCTTCAAACTCATACACATTATCTCTACGCGCTAGGACAGTAAATTTCTGCCGGTGTTAACAAATAAGATTATCCATTATCTCACGTTTCGCCTCTTCTCTCATGCTGTTGATTTATCTTTCCCCTCTCTCTCTCTCTCTCTTATTCTTCCAATGTTTGTGCCGCGTCCATAGATTTATCTGAATGTCATACGTAAAGGGAAGACTTTTAATGTATAAATCCGAATAAGGAAGATCTATATAATCTTAGACGTATGATCACTTATCTTAATTCTATTTCTAGATAAGTATTCGAAATAAATTTATATTAATTACTTTATATTAAAATAATTTATATCGTATTCAGATATAATTTGCACAGTGCATTATCTTTGATATTGAAGAAGTTAAAAAATATGTATTACATATATTCTTATTCTTTGAATTATACAATAACAACGCATAACCTCTTCACATTCAAAAACACATGATGCTTCACTTCAAGAAGGAACAATGGTACGAGTGAAGAATTTTAGGTGAAGTAGGATTGCATAGATCCAGATGCACACTCTTGATATAATAATAGAACCGGGAGATGAGATATAAAAAATTGGTTGAAGTATCGTCATTTGCAAGAAATAACGAGTCTCAGATATAAACAAAAAAAAAGTAACAGACTCAACATGTTTCAATTCGGAGACTTTCATTTCCTAGACAGTCTGCCAACCAAAACAACATAACTGATATCGACTTGAGATATAATTAGAAGAAGGGGGTTCCTCGAGGCGGTGTAACGGCTAGCAAGCTTGTCTCGCTAGAACAATTACCACTCAGTAGTGAGTTCGATCCTCACAGGGTATCCTCTACTTTCGGCATTGTGACCCATCTAAGCTACGCTTGGAAAATCACTATAATTGAAAAAAGATAGATTCACTCCTTTTCTAAACTGATTATATCAAAGAGAAAATAAGATCAGAAATTGACACCGGTATCAAGTTCACTTTTCCCAACTCTCTCTCTCTCTCTCTATATATATATATATATATATAGAGAGAGAGTTAGAACGTAGTAGGTATAGATACTGATGACACAGCTTCAAAATTGCCTAGTTAGCACCGGCTCTATGTTTAGTATTCTCCACACAGATTATTATATATATATATATATATATATATATATATATATATAAATATAATATTTGTGTGTGTATTTACACAGCATTCCTTCATTCAAGCAGATTGCATTAAATACGACAGACAAGGTGTTTTGATTTACTTATACAATTTCTCATGCGATCTAATTTTTTTTTTTCTTTTCAGATGATAAATTACATAAAAAAATGTCCGAATGTTCTTTTTTTCCGAGAGATTTCGGCTATAAATTTAGCCATTTTCAAGGATGAAATATTTTAAATGTTTAATAAAAAATATATTGTTACATGTATGCATTTATATAATGTTTTATTTCTTTCAAAACACGGGCAAGATATTGTGTCCATGTTCATAGTTGATATTTTTAAGTGTTGTTATTGGTTTTTTTTTATAAATAAGGCTTTCATTATTTTTAGCCATTTTTTTCATCTAGATGATACTTGTTGACAACACAGATATAATAGTATGTTACGAATAGTGTCCGGTGCGTCTCCATGAATATTTGAATGAGATCTAATTGACCTATGGTCAGAAAGATGTAGAGTGAGTTTTTGTGTCTAACATGTTGTAGTGTGTACTATATAATTATTTACGAATTTTGATTGATCAGGAATACAATTCCTTAATGGACATTTAAATTCGTAAATAATATTTGCATTATTTAAGAGATGAATTATTATTTTTAACAGTAAGGTTAGAGGTTTTAATTTTTTGTAATCAATTATTAATCTAATTGTTTTGCTACTGTCAACTGGTGCTGTACATTTTTTTATAATGTTCGTAATTCTACTTTCTTCTTGGTTTTTAATTTTCTGTCATTTGATTTTTCTAAAAATATTAAAATAATAGTTTATATTTCTATTCTCGTCTTTGCTATTAGCTACCTTAGACAGAAATCGCCTAATATGTAAATCCAACAATATATGTGCGCAAATCTGTTTAATCGCAGTTGGTGAAATACCTGGATAGCACAATTCTCAAACAAATTGGCATCCGAGCAGAAATTTGGGGGAAAAAATAAAATAAAAATGGATACTAATTTAAAACGAAGAGTGCTCAATAGGCTAAGTAGAGGAAAGGTAAAATAAATGTATCCTAATAAACCAGGTACTACCTACCTAGGTTTCACTATATGGGATCATCACCCTGATGAAAACTACGTAGGTAGTACCTGGCTCATTAAAATTAGATATATCGGGAGAGAGAGGTTTTCAAGAGCGTCAAAATAGTTATCATTTCTTATTCAAACAAATCTGCAATGACGATGTTTTATTCAAATTCACACTGTAATTTTAATGGCTCCGAATATAATAGTTAATGTAATAAGAAAATCCATAACGATTGAAATTCCGAATGTTCTGGTGAAACACATAAGATAAAAAAATCTTTCCTAATTACAAATATATTGTTCAAATTAATCCTAAAGCCTTTATTTATTTATTTTTTAGAAAGGATAACCTTCATACTAACTGAGTGTTGTCTTTAGTGAAAAGCTCAATTACACGAACCACAGGGATAGGGAAACTGAATAAATCGGTTAACTAAAATTAGAACGTCGTTTCGATGAAAATCACAAGACATAAAATCTAAGAACTGATTCATACACCTTAACTATTCAATCTAAACAGAGAGAGTATGTTTATGGACGTGACTTTCATTTTGCAAACTCGATGAACCAAAACAGAAATCACTAATCAGTTAGGAACATTGTTACTTACTCAAATACAACAGAATGACGTGAACAATTGATATTTAAATTTATAAACAAATCCTGTCGATCTTATTTATTTAAGCATCTGACAGAATATGAAATGTTACTGAAATGAACATATCAATGAATAAAAATCCCAGTTCATGATGAAAATAAATTACGCGTTTAACCATATTTAGCTAAACTACACATTAATGTAAGAAAGGAAACAAAAATTATAACCAATTTATAAGCGCATGGGTAAGTTCGCAAGCCACCATCAATATTACTCAATTAAATTGACAACATATAATATATCCTAAATAGAATAATTATTAAGATCTTCTACCAGTCTATTCATAACCAGGAAATGTAGCTTACTTATATGTTGAAATCATTATAAAAATGAGTCAGTAGATTACCTTATTCATGTCATGCATTTGTAAACTTTTTCTCTTCATCTATTCGTAGCTTACATTATACATTTTCTTTTCTATATACGAATTGGATATAAATCTATGGGAACTTGATTCAATTTCTACAATTTCCGACCGATTTAAACCCATAAGAAGAATACAGCTGTCTATTTATGTTGCATTCAGGAAAGTTATATTTATGAGTGCGTATAGCATAGAAAGTTTCGCAAATTATAATTATTTTTCTACTTTTGTTTACCCATTACAAAGACAAAGAGTGGGCTACTTTTTTTTATTGTTTTATCCCAAGCAAGGCAAGAATGCCACTCAGTACACAGCAGAGGGGGTTACAGGGAAAATGAAAGTCAGAGAAAAGACTGAGTATAGGGAGGATTGAGGAAAGGACAAAAGATGAACGGGATCCAAGAAGATTGAAGATGGCGATAAACGTTGGATTTACCTTTTAAAGTTTGGAGTTATCAGAAAAGCAAGTAAACGGAACGGAGTTCCACAGACAGGAAGTGCGAGAAAAGAACTTGGTGGAGTAGTCGTGGCAGTTGGGTTTAGGTATTTCAATAGTAAATTGGTGAGGCCTAGATGCCAATCGAGTAACACGCTTAAATTCATGTAATCTTAGCACCAGAAAAAGCAGGAAATGAATGAGGGTTTTTTTAATAATTAACAGAGGTAAAAGTAGGAAGTTCGGTTTATGAGGATATGTATGCTATATAAAGATGTATCCTAGACACGAAAGTGTTAAGGTCTTTGTTATTGGAGAATAATTCCCTGGGATAAATATTCTATAAAGATCTCAAAATTGGATGGAAATTCATCCTTGCCAATGCAACACAGAAGGAATTATGGAGGTTCGCTCCTGTGTCACGTCATGACGAGTCCTAGATGTAAATGTCTGAACTGGTGGAACTAAGGAATGTAGCACCTCTGAACCTTTTCTATAGAAATATTTCCTCTGTTGGATACTGGGTTTGGGGTAGAAAATATTTTTCTCCCCCTCAAGGGCATGACCTTTCGAAATTTACCAGTGTTGAAAGGTGAAGATTGGAAGATGTCAGCCTACATATGGATTTGCTAGTACCAACCACATCATTCTGAATTAATTCATATAAACGAACATTAGATAAAAACAGATTTATTCCCTTCTATAGGATGCAAATAAACTACGAGAAAGCAATTGATTTCCTGCAATGTAATTATGTATTTTTGCGATATACATAAAACAACCTATTATAGAAGCTGACAGAAAAAAAAAATCATATAATTTGTTATTAGTCCGATTTAAAAAGGAAAATCAAATTAGATAAATATCTATGAAAACGTGTTTTTGCAATTATATGTTAAAAAAAATAACTCACCACAGAACTAAGTAAAATTAACGGACAAACACAAAATATTGTGAAAAAATGTAGCGAAAACAATAAAAACCTAATCTAAAGTAGTCGAATACATCAAAACTATAGCAGTCAAAAACATTCTCTTCTTCTTTATAATTTCTTTATTATGTGCATATTTCAGGGTGTTTGATTTATATCTACAGTAAATGGGTAATTCCTTTCGTTATCCCAGTAGCTAACGATTATATCTTCTTTAAACTGTCCTTGATTTTTTTATTTCTGTTTCGTTTCTAACGAACACAACGTAGATTACTGAATGCTTATTAAGGTTTTTTTTTCCCCTTTATCGATAACTTACTGCATTTTGCATTCTATGTCTCATCGGCACAGTGTCATTGGTTTATCTTGCTAAGTTGTTGATCAACAACGATAAATCCCAGGACTGATTAGGATCATCTCGCAGTATAAATTACCCATCTTTGATGCACCTGCTAAAAAAATGTGACACTGAGACAGCTAAAGAAAGCTACAAAAAAGATATTAGGAAACAAGAAATTTTCGCTAGAATCTACTGAAAAATCGTTGAACTGTTATGTAATAGATTTTTTCCTATATTAAGTGAAAAATAGACAAGTGCAGTACAGATGAATAATAGACTTGTTTTAAAAAGCGATGTTCTAAAAAGTATCCTCAGAATATTGTGGACTGACTCTGTCGGCAGCAAGAATATATTTTAAAATAGTGTGACACTATTTACGTCGCTAGAAAGAAAGAAAAAAAAAGAAAGAGCGAGAATTAAATTTAGGTGATAAGAAGCCATCACGAAAAGGACACTAAGCGGTGTTATTTTTCTGACAGGGAAAGTGGTAAGATTTTTATTTCCATTGTTGAGAAGGTGAAACACATAATTTAATCTAATTCATGTTACGGGGCGGATTGTTAATTATATCCAATCTGCCCATGACAATGGTAAAGGGAATTTTCAAGTTGGACAAGTTACCTCCCGCAGAATTCTAAAGAGATAAAAATACAAATTAATTAAGCACGCACTGTCCGAGAAAAAAAAGTGTCCGCTGACCACCATGAAGGAAAGGTTGTCTATATGCAGAATATCATTGAGAGAAGCATCTGTTTATCGTCAGGGCTGGCTATGATAGCGAAACTATTTTATCGGATCAGTAATTGGCACCAAGAATGCAAATACGTCCAAATGACCACCCACTTGATGCTGGCGAAAAACTGATTGACGAATTCCAGGTGATTCGGTTAAGATAAGCGTCTAGGGTGTAAGGTCTCCTCGAAGAAAAGAAAAAAAAAAAGGGGGGAAGATATTTTTTTTTCTTTGAGCAAGATTTTTTAAACCAAGGCTAGTCTGGCCACACCCACGCTGCTGAGCGCCCATTGGCTGAATGGTGGCATGAGCGTTAGGCGGAGGTAGTCATGTGAAGAAGGAGGGGAGGCCTGTTGCGCCCCCCTGAATGGATAGGTGTGAGATGCCACTGTGAGAGAGAGGGGAAACCCGTTGACACCCTCTGAGGTCATGGTGAGATACCAATATGAGAACAGAAGGAGGTGGGAAGACGAAAGACTTCCAAAAATGGAAAATAATAAAATTTTCCTGACCGAAAACAAAGTGGCTTGTGGGTTTAGAATTATCAAAGAACCTCAAGCCCACTCCGGTTTTGGTCGGCGTCCATATAATCAGAGTCGCAGCGAGTTCAGTTCAGTTCAGTTCGAGTTCGAGTGAAGTTCTCAGTTGGAGTTGCATCCGCCTCGCAGATAGCTGACTTGAAAGATTCCACGCAAATTACGACTCAATTTCTAACCAAGAACAATTTATTTTTGGAGAACGACTTAGACTCACACCACCAAAACAAGTTTTACGAATATCACCTGAAGATACACCAAGAACCAGTTACTTAAAGAACAAACAACTTAAGATGTTAAGACTCGCCTAACAAACACCAAGTGTCACGAATCCATATAGAGGGTTGGGAAGAAGACGCAGTCTTGTATTCAGCAGCCATATATAAAATATTGTTATCCTTTTTTTAACACATTTGAACTTTTCGAGTTATTATTTTATTTTCTTTTACATATACTTGTGCGGTATCACCCTTATTCGAACTCGACTTGCATTACGGCCCGGCGACTGATTGATTTCGTCTGCCTAAGATCAAATCACAACGAGGGTAGGTTAGACAAGAAATGAAACCAGTTACTTCGGTAACCAGACGTTGGAGGCGAGCTGGGAACCACAAGGCTGGTACCGAATCTAACCAGATTCCCATCTGAATCCCCATAAGGTTAGAACGTCACATTCGGTGCCGCGACCAATACCAAGCCAGTTGGTCGTCACAGGACAGGATAGCACGACGGACGCAGCCAGGCAGACGTCACATTTGGCGCAGCGACACCGGGGGGGACGTCACAATAGTAAACATGTAGCCAAAATTACAACTGTAATTAGAATAATAGTGGCATATATCCGAGATGCATAATTAGGAAAGACTGCTTGTAGAAATCGGTACTTACAGGCGTTTTAAGACACAAACATATATATTATATATATATATATATATATATATATATATTCATGGCATTAATTTATGATTGTGTTTGTTATTTTCTCTTAGAGCCTTAGTAAATTTTGGAATCCAATAGTCTTTCAATTACAGTGTGACTCGGATATAAGAGAGATTTTATCTGGTCCCAAATTAGAGCCTGTGTTAATGTATATAAATTAGACCAAACTGGGATATACGAGACTTCTTCTCCGGTCCCGACAACTCTCTTATATCCGGGTTACACTGTATATATCGAGTCGATAACAGCTTTTTTTTTTTGTTTTTTTTTTTAATTGAATTCCTCTCACGAAACGCAGCAAAGCCACTAAGACAAGACAGGTTACTGGGTGTGAAATAATAACAGAAGAGAAGCATTATTGAGGAGAGAGAACAATAGAAGACGAATCGGGAAGACATTAGATAATGATTGAGCTTGCATTTAAATTTCTGAAGAACAAATTTGACTTGGAGACAAGAAGCAGGAAGAGAGTTCCGCAAGCAAGAAATGAAACTGTTTGAATAGAACTTACATTTATATCCAGCTATTTCAACTGTAAAATGTTGAGATCTTGACACCCAGTCACGCATTGCGCCTAAATTAATAGTCATGGCACTATAGCGGCAAGTTCATCAAAACATTTACCAGGAGAGTATTTATACAAAATGCACTGGTAATCTACATTATGGCGGTGACAATGTGAATGAAGCCGAGATACCATGTCAGGATTCTTTGAATTTTATCAAGGGTGTTTTAAATAGGAATATCTTGTTCGACTAGCTTTTAGGTAGCAACTTGTGGAAGCGAAGTTCAACTCTGAAATCAAAATCAGCCTGTAGACCGATGTGGTATATAGGATTATACCAAGTCGTTATAGAACTTTGGAAACGTTACAGATGCATTGTATTTTCGTTGTGGGATTTGTTACTTTTTGGTAATGTTACTGTAAAATTGTAATCAACTTTTATTTCTTGATCTTAAGTCATCCTTAACCTCGTCACACCGTTACCATAAAGTCGTGTATTGTTATAGCTGAAGAAATCAGCAGTGGTCACTTAGCAATATATACGTAAGTTACAAAAATGTTTTGTAGACCTTTAATTTAAAATCACTGATTTAGATGTTTAAATGCATTATATATCTATATATATATATATAGACATCCAATAGACAGGATCGTTGGGCTAAATAAAGGAATTATTTCTGAAAACATGGATGATCAGCGACACAAAATGAGAAATTGGATAGCTGAGTTCGTCACATTCACTTACGATCAAATACCCTTGCGAAAGTGAATCCATTCTTCACCCCAGCAACTATTGGTTGAATAACAGGACAGACTGCATCATATAGATTTTTGTTGTCAGCCATTCTACCGCAGAAAGAATGGTGACCAAATGACGGGAAAATCTGTGAGGAACAGGAAGACTTACCTCCCGCAAAGCGAGTTTGCTTGGTGTGTCAAGTCTTGTTCAAAGATCGCGACCGGCATTAAAATAGAAATGGATTATTCTGAAATTCCCATATCCCCGGCAGACGTTCAGAGGAAAAAAAATAATAAAGACTAAGAATTCAAACCAGTTTGAATTTGTAAAACCGGAAGTCTCTGGCGAACGAGAAGTAAGTCTTGTATGCAAATTTTAGTTACCCCCAACGCGGGCATAAATACCGAGTTTGGGAGTATTACGGGAGAAGACTCATTGTTGGCGTGACGGCGTACGTACTACGGAAACAGAGAATATGAGGTCACTAGCAACAGCTCATTTGGTAGACCGGAAAACTGGACGAAAGCAAGCATTTTAATCCATTTCAGTCATCGCAAACGACGGGCAAAATGAATTACACACAAAATCATCTACTTACTTAGTCATGAATCGACGGAATAAAAAAATCTTCAATATCGTACTATGCATAGCTGTTTGACAGACTATGGTATTTTCAGGGAAAATTAAAAGGCTGTAAAGCCTGTAAGACACAAGGGGTTACAGGATGTAGAAGAATTATGAACAGAAGCATCAATAATGAGCGAGAAAAGAGTAATCAGGAGGACAGTAGATAGCGATTGACATTGCCGTTAAATTCTTGCAGATTTAAGTTGGCTGGAAAACATGGAGCCGGAAAAGAGTTCCACAAGCGAGGGAAGATATTGTTACCATGGAACTTATGGTTAGATCTAGCCACATCATCTATAAATTGATGAGAATTGACGCCAGTTCAGTAAGGCGATTAAATTAAAAAAAATGACAAGGTACCATATAGAAGAAATGCTACCTTGCTGCGGTGGAAAATTAACTGAAGACAAGCCACCAGATCAGGACTAATAATATTGCAGATTTCTCTTTGGATTTTATCACGAGCTCAAAGTGAGCGGGAGGATGGACCATATAAGGCTGCAATATTTTAATATGGTCGAATGGTAGACTTATAGATATGTAAGATAAATTCTGGAGGTAAAAATAAGTGTCTCCCACGATATAACGAACCAAAATTTGAGGTGATTTTCCAACATATGCCGTGACATTCAAAAACCGCACTATAGGAACAGGTTCCTCGATGTTCGCCATTAGATCAAATAGAACATTTTTTTTTAGATGCTATATTTATTTCTTCTTCCTATACTTGTAACCTGTTCAATGTGACGGTTACCATGCATACATTTTAGCACAACTAAAGATATTTTGCATATATTTGCAGTGTTCTATAACGCCGAACACAAGAAAATGTTTATGAATCATACTCATTACACACGACACACACACACGTATATATATATATATATATATATATATGACTGATTTGTTTATGGCTTTTTTGCATGTTGATATCGGGAAATATTTATAATAATTTTACTGCTACAGTTCTACTAATTAACCCATAGCTAGCGGGAGAGTATATGTAATTATAGATTATCCAAGGATATTTGTGTGTAAGTGAATTTAATGAAAGCAACTCAAATTGAATATCTGTTTCCACACATACAAGATTATGGCAGCTGGTAACACAAAGCGGTCACCCATCTAGTCACTGACTAGGCACGTTGTTGTTTAACTTCGGTGATTGTGCAAGAATCAATGCTTTAACGTGATATGACTCTACGATTCTTTTTTATGCAACTCGAAAGATATAGACAGATATATAAAGAGACATTCAGAATTTGACATCCGTCTTACAATTCTTCTTTCCTACCTGATTGCCATTACGCGACCTGTATATCGTACAATTTGAACGAATGCACTGACGGATTTAGACAACTGTAAAGATTTATTTTTTATTAGTTTTTGTACAACTTCTATAAAATAACAACATAAAAGTTCAAATAGAATATAAACGATATTTTTTTTTCTGCTCGTCTATCCGGGAACTAAACTACGGTCTATTTGCTGTTTCCATCCGACTTTCTCACTTTTTTTCTCTCTCTCTCAATATATATATATATATATATATATATATATATATACACACACAAACAAGGTTTGGGAATTGAATGTTCACATCATTAAATTCTGTAACTGTAACCTGGAAGATAATGTAAATTGCTTCGTAAGCACGGAATTCTGTTTGAAATGAACGTACATATAGTTTAAATGCGACCAGCCGAGTGTTTTTCGTTAGGCACTGATGTTCTGTCCGACAATAAAGCAAACGTGTTTAATGACTTCATGACGCAGCTCATAACAAATCAATACGTACTTGAATCGCTGCCAGTATATAGAAATAAATAAGTAGTAAAAGTATTTGATTTTCTGAGAAATAATTTCTGTGGTAATAATGCAAATTTCAGAGAGATAAAACTCGTTCATAATAAATTACGATGTCACATATAAAAGGTACATGGCAATCAGGCGTATATTACCAGAGATCTAAATATTGCTTATCTCTTCTATCTCCTTCTCTCTATTATATAAATATATGAAATAAGTAATGGTTTTTATTTCTAAATCTTACAGATTTTATACATTTAACCTTTAATTTTAGTGGACCGTCGTATTTGTGTAGACGGTTCGTTTACTTTATTTCGTCTACTGACCTGAATAATAAGAAAACGCCGTCCAGCCATTTTCTGTCTCTCTCCATACATATATATGAGAGAGATAAATGTGTCAGTATTAGAGAGCAAGTGTATGTAAATATGAAAGTGGACAATATGCGTCGATAATCTGTTTGATATGTTTCAATACAATCTTCATAACATATGCGCACAAACACATACACACACACACATATATATATATATATATATATATAGCAACATTTATTTCAAACATCTTTTGTTGTATATCACAAACAGAAAATTTGATGAATATTTTATTGATTTATTCTCGTAATCTAAAACTTTTTTTCCGTTTCGTAGTGGCAATGAACTAATTTTAGGTATGTTTTCATTTCTTTTTGCAGTAGACCAGTTGGAATCCAAGGCTATAGAACTCGGTCTGTTACCCATAGCTGGAGGGAGGGAGAAAAGAGGATACATACCTTTCCCAAGAGTTTTAGCACATAATTGAATCCTCTTCTCCATCCAGCTATGGGTAAATAGCAGGACAGACCGGGTTCTGTAGCCTTGGATACCAAGTGGTCTACCGCAGAAAGAAAAGTCAACCGTTCTTTTTATGTGCGTTGTCCATTTAGGACGTAGGCAATCGGGACTCTCCACCTCTCTTTATCCCTTGTAGCTCTCAGCAATTTCCTTCTCTCTGCTTCCTCCACCAGATTACGTTCTGTCATCCCTTGTTGAAGCTCTTCAGGTATGTCACTCGCTGGTTTCCCTTGTCTCATTTCCCCTCTATTTACCAGTGAGTTTCAGATTGTATATTCACTGAACTCATTCTCTATGCGAATGCATGCTATTTACTGACAATATAGGTTCTTGATTATTCTGATACTCCTCCCGAATATATCAATGTTGCTGAGCAGTTCCATCAGACCCTTGTGCCGTACTTTCTCGAAGGTCTTTGCGTAGTCTATGAAACGTAGGTACACGTCCTTCTGCATCTGTATCGCTCTTTCTGATAACATTCTGAGTAGGAATATCGCGTTCCTTGTT
>OZ010581.1:60234295-60299295 GCA_963932145.1 Acanthosepion lycidas
TTATTTTTTTTTTTAAAAAAATACTTTATTTTTTCGTCGCAGTTCCCACAGATATCGTCTAATTAAACCGTAATTATAAATTAAGCGGTACTTAATCAGACATTATATCTTTTATATAAAGAAATGTCCATATGTTTATTCTGATGTTGCTAACATCGAATCTTCTAGTTGCTTGATCATTTCATTTTCTTTTTCCACGCGTACTTTTGACGTATACGAAATATTAAGTTGGTGCAAAAATAATGACGGTTTTTGACGTTAAAAAAATATGTCAAAAACATTCATTATTTTTGCACCAACCCAATTCGGGTTCCCTGTGTCTTTTAAGCGTGAGTTTATGTGAAGCGATCATAAAGAATGGTGATTTAAAAGAAAATAAAACATGGGACTAAAAATAAATGTAAGCGAATTATGGAGACCCTCTACGTACATGAAGAAAAATTATGACGAATTAAGGTGTCAAATAACGATAAAATAATTTTATTATTTCTAAATTCTTATAATTTTTACGTTCATAGATCGCTGAGGGTGAAAGTCAGAATGCCTAAAATGTCTCCGCAGGAGCAAGCATGAAGTCCGCCCGAAGGCAGGCTTCTAGGCTAGTATAAAATATAAAACGAAATATAGAAGATAACAAATGTGCATTTCAATTCATCGATAATTCTTGTTAGTTTCTGTTGAAAGACGAAAGTAAAATCGTCTGTCCATAGTATGTCGTTATTATAAAATGAACTTAAAGGAAAATTAATTAAAATTAATTAAGAACTCCATATTGTTCTATGCATAAATGGTCGCAGTTCGTCGAAATGTTGATTCGCAGTTCTTTCATTCCAATCGAATAAATTACATTCACTTAGGTGGTTGAGTTTCACTTGGGAAAGTTATGAATCCTCCTCTTCTCTCCCAGCTATGGGTAACTAGCAGAACAGATAGGGTTCTATAGCCATGGATGGCAACTGGTCTACCATAGGAAGAAATAGCAACATACTGCGGGAAAAAAATCTGCCTACTCTGTCATGTATCGAAAGATGGCCCATCACTGACTGAGTTCTTTCATTAGCCGAATGAACTCTAAATGATCAGTACCAGCCAAATGATTTTTTTAGTAATATTTCAAAAAAAAAAAAAAAAAAAAAATGATACTGTTGAAGATCACTAATTACCTTTTTTTCAGGTGATTATATTTGTTATTCTATTATTTAATTTCTGCTCTGTGAACTCCTCATATCTTCAAATATTATTAATATGCGATTTTTTTATTTTATTTTATTTTTTTTTTTTTTTGTAATAATTTATTCTATTTTAAAAGTAGGCACGGTGGAGTAATGGAACGTGGCTCGGATGAATTCCAGTCGATTCCATTACATTCATTTACATGCTACTACCCCTGGGAAAGGTATGTCTCCTCCTCTTCTCTCCCTTGAACCCACCCCCCTTTTTATTTTTTTGCTCACTGTGGTAGACTGTCCTAGTTCCACGTGCCATGTGTCCTCGAGGCACAGTGGATAAAGGCGTGACAGGACCCACAGAGTGTGAGTTCAATACCTGGTTAAATCAGTGGAGAACTTTCAAAGGAGAATTAACAGATCACTGACATCCATTAGACATGGCACGTGGAACTAGAACATCCTACTCTAGTGAGCGAAATAAAGGGTTCAGTTGGACATTTCAACCACCTGAAGAAGGCCGGGGTGTACAAAGGCCGAAATGTTGTGATAAACATGGCGACACAGATGAGGACAATAGTCCGAATAATGTAAATAGTTTACATAATACGGTAATACCACATCTCAGTAATATAGACAGATACTGAAGTTGTGTTTACATTTAACCACTTCCAGAAGATATTGAGGAAGAAAGTAGTCACACGCAATCTACGATAGTAAAAATGTCCATAAATGGTAATTATTTATCTTTCTAGTATCTTAGGCAAAATAGGGTATTTCAATGGTTAAGAAAACAACATTTTCCTCTCCGCTCCGACATTTACGTGAGAAAGAAATATACGTATTAAAAATATATTTCGTTAATCGACACGTTGTGAACACCCGTTTATAGTATTGTATGAAAGAAAAACATTTCATATTGGCTTACATTTTCGAAGCGCGTTTTGGTCACCGACGTGAAGAGAGGGAGGGAAAATGATTTATTTTCCCAACTACGTTTCATCCATTGTGTGCGTTGTTATATCAGTGATAAAAGAACACCGTAAATCACGGAAAATAATAGCAAAAGAATGACAAACATGTTTTTGTTTTGTTTTTTCTTAGAGACTTTTATATAAAAATGACAGACAAAACCATATATATATATATATATATATATATATATAATTATAAAAGGTACACAGAAAGAAGGTCTTACATGTAATTTGAAGATATTCTTGACAAGAAGAAAACTCCCTGTTTTAACGGATTGGATTCATCTATGTCACAAACGGAAACGACATAATGTGCTTGTAATTTGGGGAGGCAGATTTAGCCTAAGCCTGGGCTAAGGCTGGAGGAAAGCAACCTTCTCGTTTGGTTGCTATTCAGGTACTGAAATTCGACTCCCGCTTTGTGTGACTATGGAATGACGTCACGAAGCCTTCGTCATGTGACCGCGGAACTTATCTCCCATCAAAATAGAGGATAAGAGTCTTCTGTATCCCTACAAGATATTAAGTGGGAGTTTAGTAGTGTTTCTTTTGTTTCTTTTGATATTTCTCTCTCTCTCTCTCTCATATATATATATATATATATATATATATATATATATATATATATATATACTTTGCATAATTCTTAGAAGACATATTTCGTGTTTGTGACATCTTTAACCATAACTCTTACTATAGGACCCTTTTAGCGATATGGGGTTCTGGATAAGATTACGTATTTTGTAAATAGTTTTTGAGTGATAATTTTTTTATTAAACTATATATAATGACAATAAGGCAGCTTCCCAGCATTAACTTTAGTCTGTGACCTATGGTACAGTGAGATGCATGCCTGCATTATGCTTGCTTATTTTTATATATTTTGAAAGGAATGCAGAGGTCTATCAATTATTATATGCAAACTAAGCCCCTTGAACCACGGTAGAGACGTACAAGAGACACTATAATCAGACATTTGTTTCCATATTACTTGTGAGTAGACTCTTCAAGTGAAAATTGTCAGTTATTTTTTTTTACAGTTTAAAAAGTTAAATCGGTGTCCAGATTGCTATATGAATTAATTACAAAGTGATCCACCAATCAAAGTCAAAATAAAATATGTTCATACAACGTGATACTTTTTGAATTTAACAAATAAAGATATTTTTTCTCAGTTTTTTTTTTTTTTTTTCGTAATCTGAAATTTAAAGCATCTCCAAATTTCGATATGCAGTTACTTTTTCGATTTTAAGAAACCATGTGGTATGAGCACATGTTTAGCATCCACAGAGTGAGGGAGATCAATTTATAAAATTAATTTACGGCGCAAACTGTGCTCCCCGATAAACATTTACAAATATTTCAAATTATTTTTTCATATTCGCGATTTTTAGCGCTTAAGCTCGAGTAAGATGATAAAAAAGTTTAATAATAATATATGTCGCACATTCAGATAAAAACCATGGAGAAAGTTTCAATGTTCATAATATTTTTCTTCGGGAAATTTAGATAATATCTAGTTACTATGATGAAGCATCTCTGAATCTTTATATATATGAGTGAAAGATATAGCAGTAAATAATATATACGAGTTTATATATATGACTTTTACAGATGTATGTGTATGTGTTTCATTAAAGACAACATACAATGGATTGAGATTAAGCTTTTTATTTTTTGCTTTCGAACAAGTGTTTACTTTCTAGATACGCAGTGTGTAGAAACTGCCCACATCGTTTGTAATTTCAAGGGATCTTGACTATACTTTCAGCCATCATCAAAGATGTTTTCAATTTTGCTTTGTAACAGGATGTATGTGTTTTGTGTATGTAAAGTTATAGGATATTAAATTTCCCAACATTCACGGCACATTGTCGCCGTTTTCGTAATTAATATAATGGAGTGTTAACTGTACCTTTTTTTTTTTTTTTTTTTTTTTTTAAGGCTTCCATTATTTTTCAAAATTTTACCTGTGGATGTAGTTATTATGCTTGTATCTTCTAATAGTATGTTTGGATATGTGTAACGTTAGTCGTCTGGATAAGCATGTAGTAGCGTGACCGATATGATTATTTATGAGATTGGTTTGAACAGAAACACGGTTACTTAAGGGACATTTGAACTCATAAATAATGTTCCTTTTATGTAGCTTTGATTTTGCAGGTGCCTTGTATTTTTGAGGATAACGTTATCTGCTTTAATTGTTTGGTAATAGCTGCTGTAATTATTTTTCTTGTGAGATGGCTGAATAATGTTTAAAATTATAGCCGAAAGCGCTCAGAATTACAAAGCATTTAGACACTTTCTACACTTGTTCGAACACAAGAAAAATAAAATAAGCTTAATCGTAGTGCCTGGTCTCTCGCCTTTAATGAATACTGCCTAAATACACTATGTGTATTATAAAAGTATGAAAAAAAAAAAACTTTCTGTACAAACTGGGTTTTCAACCACAAGGTGTCATCAGGCAAATTATATTCATAATAAATGCCTATCAAATGAGACCGTACGTAAAGAAGGATAAAATATCTTCATTTTCATATAATATTAACCTGATCTGCAAGTCCAATTTTCTGACAATGCATTCAGCACGTTTTTATATCCATCATTGGCACAGTAATTTTATGGCCTATTTTACATACTTTTGTGTGTGTGTGTCTGTGTGTGTAATAGGTAATGACTTTTTGTAATATAATTGATTTTCTGTATATGTATAGCAGTAATATGGCTTCCTGGTGCCTTTTATAACTTTATAGAATCGTCTCGAATTTTTTCTTTATTTATAAGTTTGTATGTCATTCTATATCTGTAAACTGTTAAAGGCGTTAAAAGTACTATCCAATTAACTCGTTAGCATATTGAAAAATAAAGCTTCTGAAAGAGTTTTTTTTTTTTTTTTAACTGCATATAAGTTTAAATTGAATTTTCGGTTTGTTCGAGAACTTTTTCAAGAACTAAAAAAAAATACCTGTTTCTATTTTTTTGAACAAAATTTCATAGACTTATGACACGAGAATGTAAGGTATTCAAAAAAGCATAACGGTAATAATTAATGTTAGAACAATACAAGAAAACATATCAGTGTTGATATTCATTACTTCCCCTTATTCAACATTCATTTCACCCCCGCAAATTTTGACATTTGCATATGAAGACTTTCGTTACCACACCAGGAGCCTCAGATATGTTGCTTAATGTCTCTAATTCTTCTGTCAGATAACTTATCTTCATTCATTGTTATATAAGAGTATTGCTATTACATGACAAATGAGCTCACTTATATTTGCTTCTAAATATATTTCGTTGTTTCTTAATAGTATGCTTAATTTCGAAAAGGCCTTTTATTTAATTTTAATGCATTGTCAGATATATTAAATGATATCCCCCGCGGTTGAATATGAAGCAATAAAACGAAAACTGAACTTTCGAATGTTTGTCTACATGTTTATGATGCAAAATATTTTCAGAATCCTTGGGAGTTAAGAGAGCCATATTGTTCTATTTTACATAGAAAAATATAGCTGTCTCTTAACTCCCAAGAATACACTTATGCAATAACTGATATAACATTATTTTACCTTAAATAATGACGTAATACATGTTCATATTAATAACAATTCCATTTTAATTAATAATTTTATTTATTTTTTGTATGTTGATTATTTTAATAATAATTTTAGTAATAATTTTCATCATTTTAATTAATAATAATGATTCCTTATTTTGCAATAATGTACAATATGGCAGTTGCTAACCTCCCAAGCAGACATTTACTCATGCAATTGCTGATATAACATTGTTATTTTCTATATATCAGTTTTTATTAATATATTTTCCGAAGTAAAATGCTATAATAGAAAAAATGTGCCGTTCTTAACTACCATAAGACTTTTACATTTAGATACAAAATATTGGTGAAAACGAGGAATCTGACCAAATAAAAAGGCTATTTTATTGAGTTATATGCATATTTATAACTCTCATACCTTTATTACTCTTAAAACACCTATCTCTTTCTGCCATGTTTTATCTTTACAAGAGTTACATCGGACCAAAAATGGAATATTGCTTTCATATTTGGGAAGGTATCTCCCGATCAACATTGACAGGCTTGACAGTGTTCAAAACCGATTACGCGACCTTGTTTCAGATGCTCTAGCCTCGTCCCCCCTCCAGTGCAACATCGCAAGCATATAGCTAATCTATCGGTACTTTTATATGTACATTTTTTCAGGAGATCCATCTTTGGAAGCCACCACCTCAGAACTTTATAACCAAGACCCGACTTTCTATGTCCACAACGTTGAATCATCCTCAATCACCTAAGTGATATTTGCTATCAAGCTCCTTTCACTCTGAAATGTTCTCGAGAAGCGATATTTTGTGGAACAGGCTCTCCCATGTGAATGCTCCTAATATTACTATCATAACTTCTTCCTATCTTCTATCTATCTTCCACATACTTCTTGTCTTAACTGCCCACTTTGTCCTATTGCATCCACATCACATACTTCGTCCAGTAACGCTCTACCTTGAGTATATTTTTCGCTTTAGTAAAATACCAAAAGCGCTTCTAAGAATGTTAAATTGCATACAAGTATTCCAACCCTTATAGACATATTATACTCGTCTGAAAGAAGGGTTTAAATATATCTTAATGTTCCAGTTTATTGCACCTGTGCGAACATAATTCTAGACATAATTACATCTGTAAACAGTGTCCCAATGACAATCAATACTTATATTTAATGATATTTAATGACATTATAAAGCACAAGCGAGCATGACATCAGTTCTGAATGTTTACACATTTGAAAAAGGGAGATATTCGATGTTTTGTTTATGTTTTAATTTCATTGCTTAATGCAGACAAGAAATCACACAAAATTATATAAAGTAGTTTCTTTTATTAGACATTTGACATATTTATCGATTCAAATAAATATGATTTATCCTGAAATACTTTAAAGGCAAAATATTCGAACTCACCTGTTGCTGTAGGTTTGGCGGTTAAAGCTTTGTTGGTAATATATCAGAATACAGCGTTTTGCCAAGGAAATTCTTTCGCCCGAAACATTTTTATTTTAATGGGAACTCAGCCCGCCATATCCTTTTTACTTTCAGTAAAATGTATCCTCTTAACTTCTAAGTCTACATAAGGTTTACGATACTTATATTAACACTTATACCTGATCCTTTGAAAAGAAGTAAATGTTTGTTACTACGACCAGTTTGGGATTGATTTTCCTGTTCCTTTATAAGTAATTCCTTCATTCTCTTTCAATTTCAGTTTCAGTAGCCCCTTGCGTCTTGGTGGAATTATCGCCTTCTATGAGATGGATTGATTAAAAAAAATACATTAGTCATAAAATTTCAATCACGTTCTTTCTTATCTTCATTGTCCGTGTTTTGTTTTTTTTTGTTTTTTTTTTAAATATATCTAATTTCCATTGCCATTTTCAATATTTTATTTGTATTCTAAAATAGTCTCATTATTTGATTATATTTCAGGACATTCAAAGCAATGCATATCTCCAGTTCATTAGAAAAATAAAAGTTAAGATTGAAAACATGTTTAATATTCTTTTTATACCTTTCTTTCTAAATACTGAACATTACATTTTTATTCCATCATGTCAGTGAAGGATATTTACATATAAAGTTCTTATGAGCTAATTCATTTGTACGAGGTTTACACCGGAAAAAAAAAAAAAAATATATATATATATATATAAATATGGTAGATTTTTCCCCCATTATGTCATTGCTTGACATGAGTACCAGCATTATCATCGCTTCATATCGGCTATCTGATATATTCAGGTCTACAGTAATACATTATTAATATTACACTCACTAAGATCTGTAAAAGATATCATCTGTGATGAACACACGACATTAAATTTGAAATATTAAACATTTTTGTAGACAGAGGCAGTTCCTGCATTTTTTATAGATTGGCTAAGTCTCGATACACTTATATTTATCCAACATCTACACATACATATACAAGCATAGGTCCTTAGATATAGACTTCATATCGGAGATAGAGCTCTTATATATAAAAGAAACTTTGGATATAAGAATTTACTTTGTATGGTGAACGATAGTTTTAAACCCCATTAAGTTTTCAGGCGATCTGCTACTCTTAGTTTAGTGGGAAGCAAATATAGTAATTTTCTATGTGTATATTAGATGTGGCATCCAGCGACGATCGAACTCGTAACTCAATCCTAATTGTTCTAGCGAGTAAAGCTTGCTAAGCATTACACCACATCGAGGTGCCCTAGTGTTGTAAATATAAGTTATAAACGGAAATAGATATATGAAATATAAGAAACTGGCTTTCCCCAGTTCTTTTTAGGGTTAATAATGTACCATTATTTATGTACTTCTACATATTTGTTTGTGCAGGTTGGGTGGGTGGAGTGTCTACGTATGAACATAGGTTAGGATAAATACCTTGATATTGTTCAGTTATTTATTCCACACATTTATATGTTTCATACATTTATGTACTTTGCATATTTTTCTTTGTTTCAAGTTATCGGTGTTTTGAAGAAAAAATATCAGATATAGGTTATTGTTCAGGATGTGGTTTTTGGTATCTTGTCAAGCATTGTTTTTGTATTTACATTTGATAATGTCTACGGATCATTTGTTTAAGAGTTTTCTTAATCCGGAATATAATTTTCACCATGCATAACATGTTCAATGGATAGATTAAATAACCTGAATAGCACATTGAAACGTGAAACTAATAGTCTCCATAATACGTTGATTCCTATGTACACACTATGTATATGGGTAAATGCTCTATGTTATTGAGTGTTCGCTACAAACGTAGAGAAACACACACATTATCTATCTTTTGTGATGTCAATGAACAGTCGTTGCCACTGTTGTAATGCCAATGAATACTTAATGCTCGTTGTAGTAGACACTTTGTAATTGCAGAGACAACTATATTACGCCGTCGAACAATATCGGATGCCTTCAAATAATCTCTGACTAATAGTACTTGCTCGAATAGTAACCACCGAATAGTAATCTGAATATAGAAATAGTACAGTGAATAGAGTAGAACATAGCGATCCATATAGTAATAGAGGATAGACTAGAAATGGCGGACACTTAGATGCTACGCTAGTTTCTACTTATGCGTTTCCCCCATGGTCACGTGATCCACTTAATTCAATATTGGGATCACATGTGTTTGCTAACTGGTCATCTATGTTCAAACTCAAGTATCGGCAGAGACATTTTATTCTTATATAACACTATCCATCTTTACTATCTTAATGAAATTAGAATATGTTAGATAATCAAGCGGACGTTAACTTTTACTCCGTTGGCGACGTTGTAATCATCTTCTGTGTAGAATGCTTATGATAAGTGTAATTTTAAGAATCGATATACGTATTTTCATATCTATCTAATCATTGCCTGTATTACATTGTAGCATAAACCTATATCGTAATTTATCACTGCCATTAAGAAATTCAATTTTCATACAAGTATAAATTTTATATAGCAATACCGAGTTATTGTCCTGGTGTAAGCAATGTTATGTCGTCTTGTCTTTTATCGTTTCTCGTTTTCTTTCCTACGTTTCCTTCTCGATTTATCTATTCACTAGCAAACAATATTGTAATCTAATAGTTGAAATTTCATCTGAAAATTATCTCGTCAGATCATTCATCACTATGAAATAAATATGAATTTTGTGATTATATATTTTGGCATTTGGTAACTCTCCTGGTGTGAGCACTCGTCTCGGGCTTCATCTTAAAATATTTATTCCAGTGCACATTCATTAGAAAGGTTTTCTCTTCATATCCCTTACTCCGTATTAAATGTTCACAACGCTTAAAACCATTTATGGTTTCATTTGAAAATATGACAATTTATTTTGTTATACTGAGAAACAATTTTCTATTTATATATTAATGATGATATTTGAAAGGGAAATATTAGGCAAAACAACACGGACTCGTTTTTAGATCAAATAATTGCAAAGTCATTGTCATCTCTTTTATATTCAACTGGCAGGTCTTTCTTGAAAACATTCGCAAGCAAAGAAAAAATAAAAGCAAACTCATGCAGTGCTATGTTCGCCAGGAGCAGATTGAGGAAATACGGGATTAATTACTTTTGTTATTTGTTTTCTGTTTTTCATTAACAGATTATTTAGACTGATACAGGAATAACCAGGGTTCTGTTTTGTTTTTTTTTTTGGTGGGGGGGGGTGATTGATTCTCTCCTTAAAAAAATAAAAACAGTTTATAAACAGATTAACAGCTACGAATAAGAGTTTTTATCCTTAGTCTATGTATACGTGACATGTCACTACGGGGTAGCAGAACCATCTACAACTTACGAACAATTTCGTCTGCTCGAGTTCACTCACAAGGTTTGGATCACCCATGATGTACGGTTTTTATGCTGGGATCTGCTTTCCATAACGATAATATTAAGAAGACTCCAATATTCTCAAGAATTGAACATACTGAGATTCAAATCCGGATTACATTTTTGGAGGTTAACTCTAACTACAAGAATATGTGGCAATTAAAAACAAACAAAAAATTAAACCCGTATTTTTTATATATATATATTTCTTCTTACTCGACAAAGAAGAAAATTTTATTAAATCATAAACGAATTTATTTACATAGAAGTCGTTCCTGATAGCTAAAACAAAGGAAATGATACAATCAAATCAGTTGATATGCTTCCACTATGAAAGCATTATAGTTTCTCTCAGTTGACGCTAAATATCCCACCGCCCATTGGAAAAAATCAGAGGCAATACTGAAAAAATATCTTTGAGATTTCTGTACATGCCAGAAAAAGTTTAGCTTCACTAATGATTGATGTGATTTGAAGCCAAAGAGACGTTTTCGGAATTATAGGAAACTAAGGGAGAGCACTTCCTCGTTTTCGCTTATCAATTTAGGATTATGTCTTCGTAGACATATGGAATTAAGCTTGTTACATTTATGTAAATTGTATTGCACAACTCTGGAGGATCGAAATTTCTCAGAAGGATTATTGGCATCCAAACTATTAGTCAGCGTTAGAAATTTACGTAAGTCAATTGGATTTGGAATAGCTTAAAAATTAATGGATAAATGTTAGGCTAACTCGTACATTAAAAATCTCCAGCAATCTGTTTCTCAAAACATTAAGAGCCATTTTCTCCTCTCACGTTATTCGTTTTATTTTTGTGGTATTTTTAGACTTAAATCAGTACAATGTTCTATTTCTCTCCTTTACATCATTTTTTGGAAAGAAAATATTATTAACCTTAAGATTTTCCCTATAGACTCTTTAAAAAATAAACTGATTTGATGTTCGTTTACCATTACTTATTTTATTGTTACCTTTTTCTACATTCTTCCAAATAAATCACCAGAAATATTTTTGTTTATTATTTCTGTTTAGAAGGCAAGTTTTTGCGGTTTGCTGAACATTAAGTCACGTTATAAACTATGAGAACTTTCCTTTCAACAAGATAAATACAATGATTTCTTGTGGTATAGGAAATCGAATATAATCTTATTTGATCTCTAATTTGGGAAGCCAAAATCTGTCCTTCATTGTAAGCACCATATTTCACCATTTAAATTTCCCAATTAGCTTTAACTTTAATGGTGCACATCATATTGATGAACTATGCCGTAAATATCTATCGAATAACTTTCCTATCGCTAATCTCCAAAGTTGGTGTATTGTGCGTCATCTTACAAAAATATAGCAAAATAAAACCGTTGTCTTTTTTTTTTTTTTTTTTCCGCTGATGTTGCTACAAAACCCGTATTGAGCTCTTTGTGAAAATTATGTTGACCTCAAAATATCCGCAAGATCAATGTCACATATACCCTGTTAATAGTTGAGCTTTTGTAGCTGTACAAAAATGGTTCACTAATTATTCCGTTTGGTCTAATCACACACAAAATTCGGTATAATATTTTAGATATAGTTACATCAAAGTGAATTGGTTACGTGAACAAAAATTTGCGCGCATTTTGTTTCAAATTGCGGATAGCTGATGATGACTATAATAGACATACGAAGCCTTCCGTAGTGTCTGCTGTACAATGCGTTTCAACCGGAGGAAAGATTTCCTCCTCTTCTTCATTCTGAGCGTATTGTGTGTGTGTTTGTGTGTGTAATGGGAGGTACTTTTTGGGGAAAATTAATCTGACTAGCCTCAGTTATATATTATATAACTTTCCAAAATATTTTTTGTGTCCTTTGAGATATCTATCTATCTATATATATATATATATATATATATATATATATATATATATATACCATGTCTGACATGATACTGAGGAAAATGTCGGTAGTGAACAAAATCTTTTTGAAATATTGTTGCATATTTCCCTTCATTCTGGCGACATGGTTTGAAAGTTAACATTTCTAGGACAGAAGCGTTGATCCAACAAATTATTAGTAACGGAATTAATTATGGAATGTTAAATTAAACTCTGTAATAAAGGAACTAATTAATTAGTATTACAGGTCCAGATAGTGCATCTACCACTTGGAATAAGACGAGTACACATTTGGCGGCAGTTTTGAATGGGAATCTTCCTGGCAAGACATGCAAAACCAAATCCAATGCCTATTATTAATTGTTATCTAATGAAATATTTGGTCAGTGATTACATATATTCCACCGGCGGCAGGCATCACTCTTCGACCACAAGTACCATTATTGTAAATCCTGATATTTAAGTGATGTAGTTTTTCCCCCTATTATGATATTACGGTTAAAAACTGAAAGATTTATTTACACCACACAGTATTGATGTCTGGGCCTACACTGATTTTATATATATATATATATATATATATATATATATATAAAATCCACGTAGGCACATGCATAAAAGGTGATCTAGAAATATATTATTTCCATAATAAATTTCTGTAGAAATCACATGGTTCTCGGTTACTCCTGCAGTCTTCGCCAATGCGTGATATATTTACGAGTATGTAGTATTGAGATAAATTTCACATTAAGCGGATTGACCTGTGATTTTTTTTTTATTTATTAATTTTCTATTGAGTTGAATTATATATATAATTATTGATGGCCACTCGTATACCAATCCTTATTGCAGAAGCTTGTTCAGGCGCATTTGTGTTTATTCAACAACGACACACACGTTTGTACAAGAACATGAAAATATAGCCACATTACAGGCAAAGCTGTGATGTTTTTTTCCCCTATTATGATGACAGACCTCGTTAAAACTTTTTTAATGTGTATCTGACATACCTATTTATCCCTCTTTAGTCTGTATCTGTTGGTATTATGGAGATTTCCTAAGCGTAAATTAAATGTGACACAAAGATGAAGGTATGAAGAAACCCAGTGGAGATCAAGCACACTATTCAGTCATGACTTGTATATCATGGCAAGCTTGGTAACCATTACACCGCGTGGAAGTGTTCATACCGGTTAGGTTTATGATCGACAAAATCTAGCTTGTTAAATCATTAAAACGGTTTTAAAATAACTCACGCTGGAGTAATGGATAGCGGCTCGGATTGAGGAATCCGAGAGTCGAGTTCGAATTCCAGTCGAATCCATTACATTCACATACATGCTAATACCCTTGGGAAAGGTGTGAATCCTCCTCTTCTCCCCATGGGAGCTATGGGTAAATAGCAGGACAGTCCGGATGGCAACTGGTCTACCACAGAAAGAAATGTAACCCTACTGTGGGGAAAAAAATCTGCCTCGTCATTCATGTATCGAAAGATACAAGAAAGCCTAAGCGTGTATCACGCATGGCACATAACTGACGGAGACATTAATATTGTTAGTATAAAATTGCATTATATTAATGTTTTTCCATTTAGGAATGTACTTACAGTTGCTGATAAAATACCATTTATACTTTGAATAATAGCCAAAGTAAACGAATGCTTATTATACATCCCATTTGTCTGAGTCGGAAAATAAAATATTTGATTTATATTGACCTTTAAATTTTTCTATGCATGGAAGCATATTTAGAGCCATACAATATTACAGATATGCACATAGATTTAATATTTTATATTTATGTGGTAAAATTATCCAATATCTAGACGAGAACGTGTCTAAATAATGCAATGTAGAAATACAGATGCTAATTACATAGTTTTGACGTTTGCTATATTTTTTTTTATTAAAGAGCTCAATATCAGGGATAGAATGTATGTAAATATAAAACTGTACACTGAGTTCAAAATCGAATGCAACTGTCTGTTTCATCCTTTTTTTTTTTATTTTTATTTTTTATTTTTTTTTACAAAAGAAATTCACCCTTTAGAAGGTCCGGGGGTTCAAAGGAAGGAGAGGGTTACGTCTGGACACCATATGTATGTATAGGAGTGGAATATACCGGTTAACCCTAGATTTTAACAGATTAAGACTGTAGTGATCGGGCAAACATCATCTTCGGAGTCAGTTACATAAGGAAGTTGTTCGCTGGGAGAACCTGCATCAGTGGAACTTACTTCTCAACGATGGAATACGGAGGGAATGCGGATGATTTGCTACTATGTAAGTGGCACGGGGTATTCTTACAGGGAATGTAGTTCGTTCGAGCACTTTCCGTGGAAGTAGCAGTAGAGCAGTGAGAGACTTCTAACATCCCGCCTGTGGGAGAGGGGTTGAAGGGTGGAGAATAGTACACAATGTACAACCATCAAGGTCTGAATTTTGCATTCAACCCTGAAACAGACTGCAGTCATTCCGTATGGATCTGTGCCCATACCGTGTACATATATATCCGATGCGATGAGAACGAAAGTAATATATAAATTACAACGTTCACAGCATTAATCCAAAAGAGGGCTCGATACCGATAGTAGAGCGATAATTATTCCTTTATTATAATTTTATCATATAGACAAAACCATTTTACTCACTACAAAGTTGCAACTTGGTTTCAGTGCATTTCAACTGCACTTTGATGGGTGAGAATCAAAAATGGTTATGAAGAATCCTGCTTGTAGGCAAGCCGTGTGTGAAACGTCACATCCTTTTTTCTATTTGTTTGAGAAAAAATACAGGTGACGGAGTGAAACAATAGTGCTTGTTGATAGCAGTTTGGGGATGAATTGATTGGGTGTTTAATGGTGACTAGCCTGTGGAAATGTTCCTGTCGATAAAACACCAGTCAAAAGTCCAGGAACATCATCTCAAAAGCATCCTAAGAGTGAGAAGTACGGTAGGAAATATGGAGATAGGGGATAGGGGATAGTATTGCGTTTAAGTAGGTAAAAATTGTAGCGATACTTCTAGTAGTAATTGGGTATGTTATTTTTGGTTTACTATAAAAATTCTAGAGCTGATTTGCATGTATTTTTGTTGGGTTTATCACTATTAATTCTATAATCAATGAACGTGTTTTGTGGATTAAAATTTAGAAGTGGTGATTTCCTCTAAAAAAAATAAGGGATATTATTAGGTTGGTGCAAAAATAATGTCGTTTTCTCACATGTTACTATGTGAGAAAACGACATTATTTTTGCACCAACCTAATAATATAACCTTTTATAATCAAATTTTGAAATATTTGTTTCGACGTTTCTAATTCTGTGTTTTATATCTGGTTCGTATTGGTTGATATATTTTCATGTGTCTAAACACTTTCGTCTAACAATAATCCGTTTCAAAGTCTTGTTGCTCTAATCGTCAGTTTATTTTTGTTTCAATATATCATTTCCTGTTCTGGCTTTTCTTTTGCATAATCGTGAACGTTCAAGTTTACAAAATTTTCAAAGAAAAACTTCTCGAGATTGGGTGTAATTTTAGAGATCTTTGGTTGGTAATTTCTTAAGCGGAAAAAATCGAGCAATTTTCGTCCTCTTTCTGCAGTTCATGTTAAATACCACATTTGTGTTGTTAGAAATTTGTATAATTTGCTAGTAAAGTTTTACTATTTTAGGTTAATGATGTATTTTAATGGAACTGTTGGTAGATAAACGAGGTGACAATGTTCTAGTAGCGAAACGACTGTCTACCGCCATGTGCATTTAAGAGTCTGAAAAAAAAAATGGTATATTTTTGAGCGAAATATATGACCAGGTATACAAAAATGTCTGCATTGAATTACACAATTAACTGCTATCCTCATCCAGGCGAATGGAAATGTAGCTCCGAATACCAAGAAGATACGGTTAAAAAGTGAAAGAGATTTACAATATACAGTATTGATGTCTGGGCCTACACTAGTTTTATTATATATATATATATATATATAAATCCACGTAGACTCACGTACAAAAGGTGGTTGAGAATCATATTCTTTCCATAATAAATTTCTGTGCAAATCACATGATTCTCTGTTACTCCTGCAGTCGCGGATTGACCTGTGATTATTTTTTATTTCGTTTTGAGTTGAATATATATATATATATATATATATATATATATATATATGATTTTATTATAGCTGGCCACTTGTATACCAATCCTTATTGCAGAAGCTTGCTCAGGCGAATTTGTGTTTATTCAACAAGCACAGAGCCTTTGCAAATTTAATTACAAAATTATCTAGCGTGACCAAAGATTTGATCAAGGCCAACACGGTTATCGGAAAGAAGGGTTCCGTCTACCCAATTTCACTCACAAGGAATAGTAGGCTTTTCAGGCACTTTCCAAAGGCACCGCACGTTGGGATCGACCCCTCCAATCCAATAACATCAGACAATTGTGAGATTTGAACATTCTAACTCATCATACACATACGTGTCCATAGATATTAGCTATACTGGGCATCTCGACGTGGTGTAATGGCTAGAAAACTTGTCTTGCAGATCAGGTACGATTTTGTAGTGAGTTCGATACTCACTGGGTGCCGCATACTTTCGGCCACGCTTAGAGAAATCACTATATTAACTACATTACTTTCAAGATAGATGAGAAGCGACAATACTTAGTCGACTTTCATCGCAATGTAATCTTTCAAACTTATCGAAATACACTTTTCTGAAACTTCATTTAAGCACTATTATCTGATTTTACTTGAAACAAATACTATTTACTTTAAGTTTAAAATATCGCAAAAATACGTTTTTAACTACAGAGTAGATGTTTATTTAAGGTGTTTGACAGTTGGTGATAGTGATATTTATCTAATGTTGTTCTATGCGTTCTTTAGATATTAGAAATAATTAAATTAACGTAAGTAATCTTAAATATTTAAGAAAATATTCTCTTTAATGTAATGTTTTATTGAATTTTAAATATTGTTAGCTGTAAATTTAATGTAGTTACTGCTCTTACTTTCTGATAATGCCGTACATGGTTGACCGTATAATAGAAAATCAACACGTTTAAGCAAAGAAAAATAATTCAAAATTCCTTTAAAAATATTGGACTGTGATGATTTTTCCTAAGCTTTTCAATTTATGATTTTGCTAGAATTTCCTAATCAAAGTTTTTTTTTTTTTTTGGTGCTGATGAATACCGACAAAATTAGCTTGTTTACGTGGCCGGCCGTCAAGTCTTCAGACTTACATATTCTGACAGATTGCGTTACCTTTCCTAACCTTGTTGACGCAAGAAAAACAAGATTTTTATCCAAAATTTTGAACATACTAGAAAAGATTTTAAAAGATAATAATAATTAAAAAAATAAGTAAAAGAAATCTGTGGTCATTCCTCTTAATAATAATCATTTTGAGGATAAAACAGTTTTGATCAGGTTTGGGGTCTTTTAAGTCATGACATGGTATTTTTTCAACGATTTATTGATGGTATCTTATATATAAACACTAAGGTCAACACCAAACTGCGAAATTCTCTTTCATACTTAAATGCAATTTCAAGCACAATTGATTTTGCATCCTTTCTTGGCTTTTTACATACCCTTGTCAATGGGACATTATGTATAGCAAGATATATTGTATTATCCCAATTGTTATTTCGTGGGTCTTAATGGTTATGTATCACGCTATTGAATAGTTGTAACTGTAGATCCAAACACGGTTAGTTGTTTAACTTTTTACTGATTATTGAATGATTTTTGTTGACTATTATCACCATATTTACTTGTGTATATGTGTACTTTCGTAGTTTTTGTTTTTATTATTTACATCATGTATTTATTTTTTTATATTGTTTTGTTTATATTTTTTTCCTAGAGAAATGGTTATTTTAATATTCTTAAGCATTTCCCCACAAAGAAGGCTACTGAGAGTGTAATTGTTTTGTTTCAAGTATTGCCTTTGTTTAAATTATCTTAGATTGTAGCTGTTTTATACTGTGAATATATTTGGATTTATATGGTGACATACATGTGTTAGTTTTTAGTTTTTGACTGAGGTTACGGAGGAACGCTTGTTTTGTAATTTACTCTTGGTCTGGAAAGTTGATTATAACTATTTATCCCTCAATACTGTTTAAAGTGTTTGGATATGTTGTGAGCTGGTGCTATTTTCCATTATATGTTTCGTGTAATTTGTTTTTAATGTCCCATATATCTTTAGAAAGCATTGTATGTTTCGCATATTTACTATTTGTAAAGGATATTTTGTGTGCGTAGTTTATATGATGTTTCTTTATATGCTGGATTTTTTTTTACTATGTGCTCTTTATGTGAGTGTTGAAGAAAATTCACTAACTTTTAAATCTGTTTCATAACCATTTTAGACTTGGAAGGATTTTCCGAAAACCAGCGCTAAGTTGATTATGAGATCTGTTTAAATATTGTTGGCTAGAATTGGAAGTTGAGTCCATGTAATGTGGTCTGTCGTTGGGTTCCCTATATGGTTGATATGTACATTTTCATAGCTTTAGTGGGACATCTATGAAATCAAAAACTTTTATGTAATTGTAGTTATTGCTGACGCGTTTCGTTCAATGTGGACTTTCTCAAAGCAAAAAAAAAAAAAAATCAATACAGGAATTAGAAGAACAACGTTAATTCCTGTATTGATTCTTTTTGCTTTGAGCGAGTCCACATTGGACGAAACGTTTCAACAATAGCTACAGTTTTCCTATTGTAATTTATATTTATAAACATTGTCTTTTCTACAGGTTAACTCTGAGAAATTTTCATATATATATTTTTGGAATCCCATATCTTTGAAATTTTTATGATTATTTTTCTTCTTTAGTCTTTTTTTTCTTTGTTACAGTTTCTTTGAATTTAAATGTTTCTGGCTTCCAAAGTGAATGCCCAACTGAGTAAAAAGTACTCAGTTAATATCGTTTGGAACCTGTTTGTTGGTGCGTGAAGTTCATTTTATTTTGGATATAATCTTTTAATCTTATTATTGTAATATATATTCCATTACATAAAATACATCAATCTAGTGATGTTTCTAGTTTCGGGTTTTTAAACATCAAACCCTCTCTCTGCAGGGACCCAGCCCATACTAATCAAGTATTGACTTGTGTACCATCCATCAACGACAAGTTTGTCCATTTTCTTAATCAAACATTATAACTTCTCTTGGCAATTTATAGTCCATGTATGAATAACTTCACAAGCAATCTACGCTCTTGCACAAAAAAGGAAGCAAATGCAATGACGGTTTCGATCTGGTAAGAATCAAGGCGACACGCTTGTTTTGAAATGGTAAGTAACGATTTGTTTCCCCTCACTATCATATATACAGACAGACGCGAAAGCATATATAGATTACATTATGCTTTTATCACATTCATGTTAATCATAAAACCAAGAGAAAAAAAAAACAAAACAAAAAATATAAGCCCCTCCCCTTGTACGCACTGCGCATATATATATATATATATATATATGAAATGGGTTAAGACCGAAAATTATTGAATATATTTTCTGTTCACACGTTATCTTTGTAGATGCAATTTTTTTAATTAAACAGCATTATTTATATTTGCCGGCCTGAATGTTCGAGAATTTTCGTATATATATATATATATATATATATATATATATGTGTGTGTGTGTGTGTGTGTGTGTATAAACCCTAATACGGAGTTTGCTATGCAGACGTTTCTTTGTAGCTGAATGGTAAAGCACGTGATGACCTTTTCCATACAAGAGTACAGGTTCGATTCCTGTCGGAGAACGCATTTTTTCTACAAAATTTCTCGAAAATTCAGACCGGTAAATATAATTAACTTGCAGTATTGCCCGGTTTTGTCCGGGAGATTAACTTCCTCTGAACAGAAGGTCATAACCGGCATACTCATTTTGTACACGCATGTAAGTCTGAAGTCTTGACGGCTGCCCACGTAAACAAGCTAATGTTGTCGGTATTCACCAGCCCAACGGAAGAAAAAATCGTAAGACTTAAAAGGAAGCAATGGACAGTCATAGTAGCATCAGCCGTTTGTCATTACTAACACACCTCCAATTAAAAGTTGGGAAGTTTTTGGTTAATTTGGGCAGATGGTTTTATATTCCGATGGGATGCTTTTACTATCGCTGAATGCAAGATTTTACATGAAGCCCTGTGTCAGTTGAAACGTTATAAAACGCAATAGCGTGAAAAGTAGACGCGTCTTTTGACCAAAACAGAACCACATAACAGAAGTATAGGAAGGTGTCGGGGCGAATACTTGTAAGTGGCACAAATGTTTTTGTAGTTTTTAATAGCCAGTTGAGGCGAGCATGAAGCGCATATAGCGTTACCTAAAGCAGCCCTTATAGTAAGGGGAGAAACACAACAACGGTGTACGCCAGAGAACGAATATAACAAGTCGTCATCCTTCTATTCTTTTATTATCACACTTCTTTTTGCTGAGGCCTGAATTGCGTGGACGCACTCGACTTATCTGACAAACGAATCCACCTTCCCACGTATTAGTTTTCTGTTACAACTGAATATGGTTATGTGGTCAACATGTAAGTGCGAATGCAGCTATGGTGGGATTTAAGTGATAAGGGAGCATCTGGTGAGCAAGACAACCTCTAATGAAATATCTCCGACGACCTTAAAATAAATAACCGGATTCCAAAATGAAGGAACCTACGATGTCTCTGACATAAAGTTGTGTATATTGCGTTTAAACGTAACCGACCATCTGTAGGTAATATTTTTAGCTTTGTTGGAGAGTAAACTTAAAAGTTATCCTTGCTCCCGACTCGGGAGCAGCCTACGTAAAGCTGGCCATCGGCGAAACACTGTTCACCTAAATGCAGACCCGCGAGCCTAAGCGTCTGTCCTTGCGTTTTAGCCATTGTTCAGGGCTTTCTGAAGCTCTGACAGATGACAGATGCAGTAGATCTGGAATTCATCAAACGACGATTTGCGGTCTGAACAAAACTTTCTAAAGCTCTGGCAAACGCTGTAGCGCTGGCATTTCTTAAACGACGAATAGCGGTTTGTTGATGTTGTTCCGAAATCCTGGAAGATACTGTAGGCCTAGCATTCCTAAGACGACGTGCAGTGTTTTTTTTTGTTTTTTTTTTTCAGGGCTTTCTAAAGCTCTAGAACATGCTGTAGCGCTGGCATTCCTTAAATCAGATTAGACGGATACCAAAAATGTATATAACTGTATCAAAAGAGGAACGAAGACAAAAAAAAGGTAAAATTTTAAAAATTCAACTAAAGCTAAACGGTAGTATGTAATTTAGGAATTAAATTAGATAAACGTGGAAACGGATGTAGTTATAACTAAGAAGTAAAAAAAAAACAGTTTGGATATGTAATCAATAACTTACGGTTTCGTAAGAAGCAAACGAAGTGAGCTATGTGTGCGACAATAATCGCAGAAGTGTGAACACGCGTGCGAGTTATAGTAAAAAAAAAAGTCGGTTGACCTTGAGCGGACATACTAAGGTGACGTATGTACGGACACCCGCGTCATAGCGTGCGTTATAGACTGCTTGAGCGTATGATTGGATGGGACCAAGATTAAACGCTTGGAACCGTGACAATGAGTTCGCAGCAACATTGAACTGTTGATGCGATTGGTCAACCTCTAGCTGGGTTAGTCAAACCAGTGCACAGTGGTGGATGAAGTTTCAAAGTAGTATGTGAGGAATTTATTGTATCGGGTATTTTTATTGAAAAATATGAAAGCTATGTAGTTCCTTATCCCAAAATAGGCATTGACTTTTTGATTTACCTCGTCACTGATGTAGCGCAGTCTCTGAAAGTCAGCCAAAACAATGGTTTGAGCGTTAAATCCTGAAATAAATGTAGTCTACCTGAAAACTCTACCACATTTGTGATTCTTGATGCGCGCGCGCATGATACCCCCGTTCACACATGATCTCGCATGACACCGGAGCGTCAATGGGCCAGTCAGCAGCAAACGTAATAACACTAATCCGATTTGTTTTTGGATCGCAAAGTCCGGCTGCGAGAGAAATTCTTCATTGTGATAACTTTCGCATTCGAAAGCAAAATATGGCCATTCGTGTCCTTTCTCATACCTATATAAGCACTTAAATCCGACCTTTTTCTAATTATGCTAACGCTATTAATTCTGACATGACAATTGCCCATATCTGCTTGTGTGCAATGAAAGCACATAAGTCTACACGCGTGTGTCAAGTCAAAAATGAAAAATCAATAATATTAATTTAAATCAATTTTTGGCACCGTCAAACCTCCGCAGGACCATTAGCAATAACTGAATCAAATTTGGTTGAAATCAGTTGAAAAATGTAGGAAATCCGATCAAACATATAAACGAACACACACACACATTGTACCTTTAATATATATATATACACACATATATATATATATATATATATATATATATATATATAAAGAAATATAGTCTTAAGGTGTGCTATATTTATGGAATAAAGTGCTCAATATCAGAGATAGAAGTCAACACTTACAGGCGACAGTCTGTTTCATGCTATATGCAATCGTCAGGCCATATATAATTGTTTCAAGAACACCCCATTCCCGCCCCTTATTGAAATGAACATCGGCACATATAAAAAGCCACGGTCCTGACCCCGAAATAGAATTAAAATTGTGCATAAATGTGTAACTGCGAATGACCTCGGAGTGTTTAAATGAATGTGTATGTGTGAACTAAAGTGCGTACACATGTGTGTGAGTGTGTGTGAGAGAGTGTGTAATCCCGAACAGAAATGGAGGGAAATTCCCCATCCTATCACAAAACATATTTTAAAAAAAAAGCCTAAATAGATCCAGTTTGAAAAAATATACTAGTTTGTCTGAAGATGCACAAGTGTCAAACCCAGGGTCGCAAATTCATATACATACGACTGAAAATGTTAGCTTTATCACAGATATTGAACGCTTTCCTTATAAGTACTGCACATACAATATATATATATATATATATATATATATATATATATAGATGTGTGTGTGTGTGTGTGTGTCTGTGTGTGTGTGTGTGTGTGTATGTATAGAAGGCAAGATGTGTGTAACGAATGCACGGACGCAATTTTCGACGGAGCTGCACCAAATTTTACATGCACATGCTCCAGGTGAGGAGAAAGACCAATAGCGACATTGCATTTCCAAACTCCCAACGATCGTGCAAATAATTGTGATGACCTCCCCGGTGTCGCTGCGCCAAATGTGACGTCTGCCTAGCCCCGCCCGTCGTGCTATCCTGTCCTGTGACAACCAACTGGCTTGGTATTGGTTGCGGCACCAAATGTGACGTTCTAACCTTTTGGTGATTCGGATGGGAATCTGGTTAGATTCGATATCAGCCTTGTCGTTCTCAGCTCGCCTGCAATGTCTGGTTACCGAAGTAACTGTTTTGATTTCCAGTCTAATCTACCCACGTTGTAAATTGATATTAGGCAGACGAAATCAATCAGTCACCGGGCCGTAATGCAATCATTTTTGTGAGATAGACAAAAAGTAAGGCATGTAGCAACATAAGGACAGCAAAGGGCACTACTTTAAAGGCAAGAATGGGCAAAAATAATTTAAGTCAAGTGATAGCGATATCTATACGAGTCGTACGATTTTTGAATCAAGCACCGTCAACACCGGGACATGCTTATATATATATATATATATAATACATTATATATATATATATATATATATATATATATATATTGTTTTTATAATAAATGTAAAAATAAAAACAAGTAATATAATTTGACCCAAATAAATAAACAAACGACTTCCGGTAAAATGACCGCCATAATAGAATACCCACAATGCACCACTAACCCATATATATATATATAAATAGCCGAGAAAAATAACAGCATGTGGCCTGACGATTGCATATAGCATGAAACAGACTGTTGCCTCTAAGTGTTGACTTCTATGTTCACTTTTATATTTACACACGCTCTATCTCTGATATTGAGCACTTTATTCAATATAGCACACCTTAACACTGTATTTCTTTATATATATATATATATATATATATACACACACACACACACACACACATACACACGTTTTTGCAATAACATAAAATATTGCCAATTACAGGCAAAATTAAATACATACTCAGACATTGAGAATAATATTACTATTAGCAATACTAAATCGTACCCATCTAAAACTGATAAACGTATCACATTGAAAAACAGAATGAGTACTATTATTTTAAGTAAAAACAAAAAAAAAGAGATGTTACATATAACTGTAGGACTGAATCATACCAAAACTTTATTCACTCCATGTCTGAACGGTGACTTTTTAGTAGGATTAGGTAGTAATAACACCATACGGAAATATACACTTTCCTCTTTACTGAGTTAGTGAAAAAAAATCTCTCACTCTCCTTCTCATCTATATATTTCCTTTCCTTCCATCTATTGTTCCTGTCCTCGGTAACGGACATGAACCTGAACTTAGTTTATGTGGCTCAGTGAACGTCATGAAAAGTCAACCATTGACAACACGTCCCTACAAAAATTAAACGGGAAACACGGATGTGTCAGCCCCAGTAAAAAGAATAAAACCTCGTACGAGACTATAGAGACACCGCAGTGAAGTGGAACTTGATTCGAGGTAGCAGTTCGAAACGCAATGTTGGTGATTCATCGGCTGTGAGTTTGACCTGACGTACAACTCCAGAAAAAGAAGAAACACCGATGAAGGCAACGAATTAATTTCCGTCACACGGCAGGAAACAACGACCCTGTATGAAATCTCAAATCACAAAAAAGAAATGAACTATGACAATAGTCAAGCATTTTAACAACTGTAAACAATTGGATTCAATAAATGGTACTATAGATAGTAAATTTAGCCTTTACTTCATATCTATATATCATAATGTATTATTAATTTTTATGGAAAATAGGATGTGGAAAACAAATGTAATTTTTCTAAAGAAATGTTATTATATATCATCGGGAATGAACACAGGTGGCATGGTAACCTTTGGTCAATCACCGTGTCTGATCTACTTGTATTGAAGAACTAAATGCAAAACGAATGCTCTTGATTCTTTTAATTTAATATGAATGAGTCTAATAACTGGGATTAAGTGCCATAATTTTCATTCTTTAAAATTAAAAAGAAAAAATGAATGATTGAATTTAATTATTGTGATATACTTCGGTCTCCTTTAATGATGCAGAGATTTTGCGGTTCAGATTAAAATGCAAATGGACGATATAACGAAAAAAGATTATGTAGTTAATATATTTTGAAACAGTAATTCTATTAAGTTTGAACCTTCGTTTACTAAATATGTAAAATTATCAGTATGGGAATATATATATATTTTGCAATGAATTTATATTGTAAACGAATACAAAAAGTAGCGAGAAAACTTATAGGTAAAAAATGGAATTTATTATGAGAATGAATGAAACAGATTCTGATTAAATTCGAACTCGATTCCACTAGTTTTCTATTGAATTACTGTTTTATCATCCAACATGAATTTAAAAGACATAGATAAATCAAACAATTTTATATATCCATGGAAATGACGTGCATATCTCTATACTACACCAACTATTAATAAAATTATATTGTATACGCGGTTTTTGGCTGTCAACCAATCTAAGAGAAGGATAACTCCGAATTCAAGCCCCGGTGAAATCAACGGGTTAAGATCACGAATATATTACCAAAGACGCTATATCAATTCTCATATAAGCAAAATGAATAAGTAAGGAGCCATGATCGCCTTTGTGCGGGAGAGAGTTGTTATTAACAAAATCATACAATGTTAACTAGATCGACTGAAATGATTGACTATTCTGAATATATTCCTTTCATATTTTCATATATGCGATGAAAACAATGTACTCAATTGCAAAAATTAATACTCCAATGTGGAACAATGTTAAGGCTTTTAAATATGTATACCAGTGTTGTATTTTTCAGGAGGTATAGACGAAGTTTCAGCAAGTTTTGCGTTCTAGAATTCACTGGGTATTCCAAATCTGATAAATTATTCAATAGCATCTTGCGAAATGTGAAAATATTATACGCAAATGTATAACAACAAATCTCTCAGATAAAGAAAACGGTGTATGGATGGTTTGAATATAAAGCAAAACTATTAGACAGTATTATATTGGCTGGCATACATGGTATACGATCACAGAGGTAAAGATAATCTAATTTAGACTTTAATAAAGTAAGACTGAACATTAAAACAAAAGTGTTTATAAAATATATTAGATTAATTAACGTTTATAAGACCCTTGAATTTCGTCGCCTATTTTACTATTGTTTTTGCCCAGATATTATTTTTCGAGGGTTTAAGGAGTTTTATTTTTCCACGAGATTGGAATAAAGTTTAATCGGAAGTTCTAAATATACAGTGCTGTTCGATAAAAGTGACTCAACTGATTTTTTTTTTTTTTTTTTTTTTTTTTTACTAAAAATATTTTTAGTCCATTGTTTTGGGGGTAAAAATTTTTAATCTTACTAATATAAAAACCCCTCTCCGGATCACCTAGGAAAATGTTTATTCACCCTAAGATATTCTATTGATAATTACAAATTTGGATATAAATGAGATTCAGGATAAATCTCTGTTCAAAAAAAGTGACTCAGATATCGCATTCTAATGATTGAACGTGTAAAGTTAAAGGGCATTTGACAAAATATTGAAATCTATTTTACAATACACTCAGAACAATATTCTAGAGAATTCTAGAATAGCTTAAATTAAATCTAGAGTATTCCAGAAAGCATAAAAACAGCTTGAAATAGCCACTCAATTTAGTAACCAGATGAAAGGGTACAAACACGCATAAGAACCACTTAAAGCATGTATTATTGCCCTCTCAAAAGCAGGAAAGTCTACGAGAGATTTTGCAGAAATTGCTATAACCTCACAATCAACTGTCTCTCGAGTGCTTAGGGCACATAATGATGCCACTCCTGCGCAAAGGAAGGAAACAAGGGGACGAAAGAAAAAGATTGATTATAGAAATGGCAGGGTAATCAAGAGAGAAGTTGCGAAGAATAGGACTATAACAAGCCAAGAAAATGCAGCCAGTCTAAGCGAAGAGCAAGGTGTTAGTCTTGCCTCTTCAACAGTCCGTCGGTAGCTGTTAGAACAAGGCTACAAATCTTGTACAGGACTTTTGCAGCAGCTGATAAACAAAGCCAACAAATCCAAGAGATTTGAATGGGCTCAGTTTTACAAAACTTTCACCGTAAAAGACTGGAATAATGTTGTATTCTCCGATTAAACGAAAGTTGAGCTAAATTCAAAGGATAAATCGCTTTTATCGAACAGCACTGTATATCTCAAATTATATTGGCTTTTATTTTTAAAATGAATATTATCAATATAAATTAATTTTAATTATTTAATATATATATATATATATATATATATATATAATATATGGATTTTATTTTTCTTAAACTAGAGATAACGAAGCGGGTTCCTTTTTTTGTTCTTGCATTAAGGCAACAAATACTACGAATGATGTTCGATATTCTGGCTTTTGTAAGAAAATGATGTAAATTTAACCTGTGCGTTATGGCGACCTACTGTCTTATGTATCGCAAGAAATTATAAAAAAAAACTAAGACAAATTTAGTCGAGATTATATTTTCTATTTTACATATTCTGTTCAGAATTAAGTGAGATTTTTTTTTTTTAAAGATTATGTGTAAGACATTTTTTTTAAACTCTGCTAGCCGAGGAATATTTAATTGGAAATTGCAATTAAATGGCTGTATGAAATATAGAGGCATGTTTTAAAAAGGCGCACCTTGCGGGATTTTGGTAATAGGCGTACATATTTCATTCTATATTTTCACATCTACGAGAGTATAACGTTACAGACGGGGACTTTCAGTTTTAGATTCTCTTTTTAATTAACCTGAAACTTATAGAAGCAAATAAGCAGACAGTGAAATATGCATGAACAGAACGATTTTCTTCGATTAGTTTCCGTGTCAATTCAGGTCGTAGGCGAACAGAGCTCTCCACAACTTGTAACTCTTAGCAATATTTTTTTTTAACTTTTTACTATTCCTCTCGCTATAGTAATTCCAATTATCTAAACATGCCTGTTAAATAGGGATACACGCTAATTCCTTTTGTATTTCTAATCCCGTGTCTATCATGTGAACTTACTATTTTACACACTTTCTTTTCTCATTATGCATCATAGAAATTTCAAAAGTCTGTTTTTGATTCATTGCGCCATTTTTGTATCAGTTTTCCTTAATACTCTCGTTATTATATACTCCGTCTTCGCCATCTCAACATTCTTCCTTGGAGCCAACGATTTGTCTCCTCAACTCAATTATTCTTTAAATACGTAAAAAAAAAAAAAAAAAACAAAAAAAAAAATTATGCCACTACTAAATATGCATATAGTGACAGCATATATAAGGAGAAATTTTAATGACGGATGTACACATGAAGTTACAGAAAATACATCGCGATATTTCGAAATGTCGAAAATAGTTCTGACACAATGAACATCGTTTAATATTTAAAATTGGTTTCAGTATTATATTTCATTGAATGTAACCCTAGATCCATTTAAGATCTGTGTATAACTGTCATATTCGAAAGTTTGTCATTAATATATATCAAATATAAATAAATATTAGGTTGGTGCAAAAATAATGACGTAATAATGTCGTGTTTGACGTTAAAAAATACGTCAAAAAACGGCATTATTACGTCATTATTTTTGCACCAACGTAATATAAAAGTGAACATAGAAGTCAACACTTAGAGGCGACAGTGTTTCATGCTAGATGCAATCGTCAGGCCTAAGTGTTGACTTCTATGTCCAGTTTTATATTTACACAGGATCTATCTCCGATATTGAGCAATTTATCCCATGAATATAGCACATCTTAAAACTATATATATATATATATATATATATATATATATGCGTGTATGTGAGTTGTAGCATACCTGCGGACGATAATGGGTATGTCTCCATTCACATAAAAACAGTAGTAAATACTGTATGATGGTCTGCAATTGTAGATTCATTGTAGAATCCACTTGACCCGTAGCAGTTTACTACTACGCGGCACTGAGGAATATTATAAGAGGTATTATTATCGTATTATCGTTCAATACCAACTTCCGTATGATTATTATATTCAGTAACATCCCCTAGTTTGCAATAATATATATATATATATATATATATATATATATATATATATATATAGAGAGAGAGAGAGAGAGAGAGAGATAACTAGACTCGTTTCGAAAAACCCTCGAATTTTTAATTTGTAAATCAAATCAATCTCGAGGGAAAATGTTTTTAAAAAAAAGAAAGAGCTACAAACATTAACTACTGGCGAACAAATCGCACAGATGCAGGTCTGAAGCCCAAAGAAAAAACCCCGATACGAGTAGACAACTAACAAAAGAGCTCAATACAATCGTAGAGCAGACCTAGATACACCTAGTGGGCCAGACAAACCTATCTAGGTAGGTTTGTCTGGCTCACTAGGTGTATCTCTCTCTCTCTCTCTCTATATATATATATATATATATATATATATATATATATATATATATACTTTTGTCTCAAAAAGTATTCGAATACAATATAGCATAATTATAGGCAATCTGACTAAAAATATTAAAAAAGGGTACTCATAATTATAAACAGAAAGCGATAATTGAAATTTATACAGAAAATAATGAGGAAATGAACTTAGTGAATACATTTATCTGCCTACCAAGTGAAAGCCCATGGTAAACAGAAAATATGACCGTCAATTATAGTTGTAACATGATGGAGGACATACTAAATTTGCCGCTTTGTACCCCGTTCAGAAAGATGGATAACATTTACGGTTAGTGCAGAGGGAAACAAAAAGCAAGATGGAAACTCATGAATAGTATACTTACCGAGATTGTTTCAATTTTTGTCATAATAGGGATTATGAGAGATAACACAAAGACAAGAATTACATGTAGTTACAAAGAACAGTATTTTGTGTTGAGCAATGAGTGTGACGAACTGAAGGTACACGGGACATAGAAGAAGGGAGATGATTTTCCCAAACAGACTGGGATTCTATTGACATTTCCACAAAACGCCGTAAAGTTAGGGTTGAGACCAAGGTAGTGTTGTTAAAATTCTGAATTGTGTATTGATCACTTTCTTGAAATGTCTGTTTATTGGTCTTATTCCAGTCGGGTCTAGTTGTTATATATATATATAAAATATAGGCAGCATATCTTCATTCAACATGTTTAATTTTACAATCTGGGCATATTATATCATTTTATTTTAATATACTCATATTCCCGTATCAATTTTTTAGATACCGTAATCAAATACATTCTAACTACAAACAATATGAAAAATTCCTAAAAGAAGCCCATGAATACTCATAATACCCCCATTGAAAATATATATATAAAATAAAATAAAAATATTTTCTGTATAAAGCTGCTGTTGAAGAATGAGAAGTTAATAATTCTACACTAAAACTATATACATACACACACATAAAGAGACATTTACTTAATATGTATATATATATATATATATATATATATATATATATATATATATATACAGTCACACATGTACTTATACACATATAGTCGCACATGTACTTAATATATATATATATATATAGTCACACATGTGCTATATATATATATATATACGTATTTAATATATGAGTATGTATATGAGGTCGAGAGAGAATTTTAAAATAGATACATCTTCATATTAATTCGTAGGGTATTTTGCTAGGAAAGACCGTTCACCATTTTATGCCAAATGGATTTTCTCGACAGAATATAATCTGCACATGTATAAATGAACCTTACGTGATTTTAACTAATATTATTGCCACACGTGGATAGTGCTTCTTTTATATCTGGAGATTCTTTACAAACTTCAAAGAAGCACCTGCTGTATTATTGGCCATTGCCTGACATCACGGTTTCAGTTTATTTAACACCACCGTAACGTAATTTCTATTTGCCACTTCTATGAATATTTTCATGATAATTGTTCTCATGTGTTTTCCTCTTTGTCACTGCGAATAACCGCATGACTAGATTGGCAGTTTTATTTTATAAATTCACTATTGAAATTATAACGTCTGTGCCAATTGTTCTGTTCTCTCACATCTTGATTTGCTCTCAACTACGATATTCCAAACTTGTATTATGTCACTTTATTTTCCTTCTTTCACTCTATAACGACATGCAGTCTTGGGGCTTTAAGTGGAGCGAAACAATTAAAACATCATCTTATCTTAATGAAGAAAATTCGCAAATATACCGTTCCACTCGTCAGTTAAGATAAATCTATTGCATTCATGAGGAGATGGTCCAAATAGGTAAATAGTCAATTTGGTGGCTAAGAAGATAGATATTAACATTTTGGGATAGAACCATACAATGGTGCATCTAAATTCCCACTTCAGGCGTTTTCAGACAATACAGTTCATACTCTTATTTATTTAAAGACAGATATACATTGTTAAGCAGATGTGCATATGTGTCGCTCTCTCTCTCTCTATATATATATATATATATATGTATGTATGTATGTATGTAAGCAAATATATGGATATAGATCCGACAGTATGAAGAAAAATATACGGAAAAAACAAATAAAAATCCTAATATGCAATTATGCTGTTTTAATGTTAATATAATGACAACGTCGGACGTTTCGGTCTAATAAACCTTCTTAAGGACTAGACCTGGCTTCTTTAGTATTTCACAGCGTCGTCCACGTGACGACAACGTGACCAGGTTTAAACGGAACGCTGATAATACAAAACTTTCAGTTATCTGTTTGGATGAGTCTTGTTCGTACGTCGTCTTTTTTATCGTATTTTATTTATTTTATGGATTTTATACGATACCAGTCAGAGCTTTGCAAACGGATTGTTTGTTTCTGGAGTGAGTTGGACAAGCTGTGTTGACCTATCTGATAAGTTTTGCAAATCTTTTTTTTTCTTTTTAATTTTTGTTTAAAAGCCTTTTGTTTTTGAGTTTTCTGTAGTCGTACATTTTTTTTTTCTTTCTTGCCTTTTTACCCCCCAGCCTCACTGTTTTGTTTGTTTTCCTTGGTTTGCTCCTTTATTGAAATTTATTTTTGTTTGTCCACCGTTTTTCTTTGTTTTTCTTTTTATTTTACTGCAAAAAAATATTATTTTAACACTTAAAAGACATTCGTTCTGTCGTGGTGGTCGTCGCAGGCCACCATGGACGAGAACGTAAACAATACACCACCGACGGTGTCTTTAGAAAATTCGGCCTGGTCTGAGAATAGGCCGAAAAAGAAAAAAGATGCCGTATACTACGCAGCTCAGAGAGAGACCTTTGAAGGGTCGTTTAAGGAAAATGAATTCCTTACGATCCCTGAAGCACTGGAAGCGGTGGAAAATAAGATCATTTCCCTGCTGACGTCCGACGTGAAAAGTCGGAAATTAACCGGAGTCAGCAGGGAGACAATGGAAGAGGTCTTAAAGACCTTAAAAATTTATCCAAAGGTGCTGGCTAGGAGGTCAAACGCAATGTGGGACATTCTCTTACCAACAGAACTGGATGCGAAGCAGTTGGCAGGCAGCGTGTTAACAACAAAAAACCTCAAGCTGCAAACGGAATACATGGGCACACGTAGGACTAAAATAACAGTCCACGGAGTGCCTGTGGACATCTCGGAGGACAGAATGGGGGCCTTCTTCGCTCAGTATGGAAAAGTGGAGGAGGTCAAAGCGATACTGAGCAAGTCCGGCATTGCCACGGGTGACGTTGAACTGCAGGTGACCATGAGCCAGGAAGAATTTAGGAGAATTCCCAACACCCTGGTTTGCAGGAAAAGAAAGATGTGGGTAGTGGTGGAAGGCAGGCGACCGAATTGTTGGGTGTGTGGTGTCCGGGGACACATGGCCAATTAGATCGTCCTGCTCTCCCGGCATTAAGAGCTTCCCTTCCTTCCCTTCCCGTGCTACACCCCCCTCTCCCTCCACATCTTCCTCGAGTTCGTTGAACACACCACCACACACGTCCACCTCCTCCCCTCCCCATCCTGCTAGGGAGAAAAAGAAGAAAAAGAAAATGTTTGAGGGCCCCGAGTCAATTTGTAAAATTGACAAAGAAGAGTACATAAGGGGCCTGTCCAAACAAAAGAAAGGCCCTGTTGGAGGTGCTGTACAAAACGACGGAGGTGGACGGCAAAAGTGTCGAGGACCCCCGTAATTTTCCAAAGGCTCCAGGTGTCATTACCTGCGTCAGAGACTCTGGTGGCTACCTGAAGGTGTGGAGCCACATATTCGAGGCCAGGGATGCCTTTCCGAACATTAAAATGTGTGAATTGGACAACCCCGACTTAAAGAGATTGCGCAACTTTTGCTCTGGGAGGGTCCCGGTTTTAGTTCACCCCTCCTTATATAGGGCTATTAAATTAATGTACCCTATTGACGTCGGCGGTATTGTCCTGGGCGGTCGTATGACGACTGAATTGGGCACTGGCAGTCTGGGACAATCTGTCGGGGTCCTGCTCAACGCAGATTTCCGCCCCATATGTGTATAAGGTTTTTGCACTTATTCTTTTTTCTTTTTGCAGGCCTAGACGATGGCAGGCTTGAGGGATCGGGGTAAGGCTGCCCGCCTGCTCCGGGACCTGTTGTCCTTTGATGTGGATGTCGCCGCGATCGAAGAGACCCACTTTGTTTGCAGTTCCGATGCGTGTGTGCTGGAGGATGACTTTGTCGTCTATTCAGCATACGGGGACCGGTCTGCCAGAGGTGTTTCTTTGCTTGTCAGACGTACTCTCGATGCGAAGGTAGACCTTGTGCATACCGATGCAGAGGGCCGGTTGATCGTGGCCGATATTGCCGTGAAAAGTGGTTCGTTCCGGGTCGTTGCGGTTTATGCGCCCAATGACCAGAGGGAGCGGGTCTCGTTCTTTCGGCGGTTGGGGCCGTTCCTGGTGGATTCAACGCGCCTAGTTTTAATGGGGGACTGGAATGCCATCCTGGACCCCAAGTTAGACAGGGGGCGGGATGCTAGCGGTAGAGGGGGCGATCGCAGCTTGGTCGATCTGATCGACGATTATGGTCTCGTCGATAGATACCGGGTCGATCATCCCAAGGGAAAAATGTGGACGTGGGCTCTTAATTGGCCTTTTGACAAGGTGGTTAGCTACCTTGACAGAATGTTAGTGAGAAGAGCCGACATAGAACTACTAGATTGCCCTACGTTCCACTGGGTAGGCTATTCGGATCACAAACTCGTTTGTGCCCGGGTGGCGTTAGACAATAGGCCTAGAATGGCTGGCTACTGGAAGTTCAATCTGTGTTTACTGGACAGGCGGGACTTCCAGGAGCAGCTAACTAGACTAGTGCAGCGGGAGCTAGTGGGGGCGGTTATCGGGAATAGGTGGTGGGAACGACTTAAATGTAGGATTAGGTCCTTCACCACTGATTTCAGCAAACGGCTCGCTCTAGATAGAGCTGAAAAGGTGAAGACGCTTAAAGCTAGTTATTCCCGGGCGGTGGCTGGGGGGGGGGATCCCCTAGAGATAGCCTTAGCTAAGGAGGCCCTGGATCGATCGAATAGCGAGCGGTACATGGGTCAGGTAATTAGACATAAGTTAAGCAAGATGTCTTCCGAAGCCGTGAACTTGGGCGCAGATCTGCGCAGGGAAGAGGTCCGTCGAGGTGGCGATCGTTACATTCGTGAAGTCAAATCCCCGGAGGGGCGTACTCTTCGGGCCACTGACGACATGTGCGGAGCGTTTCGGCGCCATTTCGAGAACCGGTTTACCAAGGAGCCTGGTCTCCGTGAGGAGGAGTTTCGTAGCTATTTGGCTGACTTTCCTCGGCTTTCGCCGACTGAAGCGGCTAGCTGCGAGGGAGAGATTACGGAGGGCGATGTCTACGCGGTTTTGAAGAAGGTCGGCAGAGGCAAGTCGCCCGGTCTGGATGGTTTGCCCTATGAATTGTACTTGAGGCTGTCGCACATCTTTGTTCCAATTTTGACTGCAGTGTTCAACAACTGGTTTCGGTCGGGGTCCATCCCCAACCGGATCACCAGGGGTGTGATCACTCTGTTGAAAAAGGGCAAAGGTGGTGGGGGGAACCTAGATGATTACAGGCCCATAACTCTGCTAAACACAGAGTTAAAGATTATGGCCAAGATCCTGCAGGAGCGTTTGCAGTCAGTTGCAGAGTCTCTGTTGGGACCTGAGCAGACTTGTTCTGTGAGGGGCCGAACAATTCAGAGCAACCTGCATCTGACCCGCTCGATCATAGAGGGTGTAAAAGACGACGAAGAAGCCGCGCTGATTAATTTGGATCAGTCCAAGGCATTTGATAGGGTCGACCATCGCTACCTTGCAGCTGTCCTGCAGGCCGCTGGATTCGCACCCAACTTCTGCCGCTGGATTAGCCTCCTGTATCGCTCCCCCAGTGCGGTGGTACAGGTGAACGGAAGGCTGTCGGACGCGTTCGTGCTGTCTAGGTCGGTTCGTCAGGGTTGTCCGCTGTCACCTCTCCTTTATGCTTTGGCGTTGGAGCCTCTCCTTCGCCGGCTGAAGGACGAGACCGGCAGTCCGGCCCTACGTGGAATTGCCGTTCCTGGAGGGTCTCGAGCCAGGGTTTCCGCGTACGCCGATGACGTATGTGCTTTCGTGTCGTCCCGCAACGACATTGAGGTGGTACAGAAGGCGCTTGATCGGTACGAGAAGGTGACAGGGGCCAAAATAAACCGCGACAAGTCGTCCGGCTTGCGGTTAGGTGCCTGGAAGGGGGTCGCTCTTCCGGGCCGCTTCGGTTGGACAGACGGTCCTGTCCGCATTCTTGGAGTGTGGTTTGGGCCTGACCTCCAGCTGGAGAAGAATTGGTCTGAAGTACGAGCAAAGGTCGATTCCGCCGGTCAGACTTGGAATCGACGGAGGTTGTCCGTGAAGGGCAGGGCGGAGGTGTGTGCTACATACATTTTCCCCCTGATTCTTTATCGATTGTCCGTACTTCCTCTCTGTAAGACTCACAAGAAGGCGCTCGAGCAATCGCTATCCTCCATTTTATGGAGGGGACGCGGGAATCGGGTCGACAGACGAGTCTGCACTAAACGTCCGTGTCATGGGGGGCTGGGAATGCCGCACCTGCCGAGTCACATCCGTGCCTCTAGGTTGGCTTTCCTACGCCGTGCATTGACTGGAGGAGATCCGATTCTGGAGGGGATTGTTAGGGACGCGTTCCCTGGCCTTACCATCAGTCCCCCCATCTCGCGGGTTGAGCGCGGTCGTAAACCCCGGGATCAATCGGTTTTCCTTCGCGAGAGTCGGTCGGCCTTGAGGGCCGTTCCCCGGTCCAGTGACCTTTCTCGGCCTAGGAAGGTCTTCTATCGTGAATTAGTGGAGAGGCCCGCGAGGGATCTCCTACGAGATACGCTCGCCTTGTCGGAGGAGGAGTACTGCTCCTACTGGTCTTGGGCGCCAGCGGCGGATTACCTCAGTAACCCTGAGTTTTCGCTTAGCTGGCGATTGGCTCGGAATCGGCTGCCTCTCAACGACAAGGCATTCATATGGGGCTTGGCGGATTTGCCAGACTGTGAACGGTGTGGCCTTGGCTTAGAGGAAACGGCTGCGTACGCCTTCTACCATTGCCCCCAGGTCCGCCCCTTATGGGACCATGTCGGCGAGCTGACGGCTCGTCTCGCTCCCGAACAGCTTGTGTCCATTGATCGCGCATACGCGTGTGACAATGTGTCGCCCCCGTATTCCGGGGTGAAACGGATGGTGTTTCTGACGCTGATGACCACGGCTCGAATGGTGATTTGGACGACGCGAAAGGAGGAAGTCTTGCGAGGCAATCGACTTTCTCATTCGGATCTGATTCGATTCTTTGAGCATCAGCTCAAGATGAAGATTAGATCGGATAGAAAACGATTGCATTCGACAGTCTTTAGCGAAAGGTGGGTAAAAGAAGCGAGCTTGCTTCGTGTGAACGGGGCTAGCCTTGATTTTCTCTTCTAGGTCAACCTATTGCACATCGGGGTGGCTTCCTGTGGAACCCTCCCCTTGGTTAGGTTAGACAAGCTTCAGTGTACCTAGTTAATGTGAGTAAGTGTTGTTCCTGGCCTGCATCCCGGCCGTTCTTTGGTTATGATCCAAGTCGAGATTCCCATCCTCCCCAGTTTGTTTTGACCCCCGCCCCATTTTCATCTCGACTGGGTCAGTTTTATATTTTCCCATTCCAGCCTAATATTTTATACTTTTTCTCACTCCCTTAGCGAGAGCGTCTCTTGATTTTTTCCCCTGGGCAGAATACAGCGGCCTCTCTGTTTTATGGGTTGGACGGTCCCTATTAACATCAATTATGTTTAGTTTGTATTTGTGTTTATTTTAAGTTTATTATTGGGTTCATTTCCCTCCCCTCTCATTTTATCATTATTAGAATTGTATATATATATATCATCATTAGAATTTTCATGGTATGGGGCGCGATTTTGGTAGGTCTCCCTTGAGAGCACGTGGTATTATGGTGGTTGAAGGATTGTTTGGTGATGGACGAGTTCTTTTGGTGAATGTGTAAAATGTAATGTACGAATGGGTCGCGAATCTGATTAGCTAGGTATAAGATAGTGTTGACCAGCCTCCACCCCTCCCCTTTATTGGCCTTGTGCCACAATTTGTACTTTTTGTTCAAATAAATACCAGTCTTGTTCTTACGTCCATCGTCTTTGTCATGTTGAATTGATAATGTTAATCATATTTTATGAATATGTCCTGAAGTTGGTTTATTAGACCGAAACGTCCGACGTTGACATTATATTAACATTAAAACAGCATAATTGCATATAAGGATTTTTGCTTGTTTTTTCTGTATATTTTTCTTTATATATAAACCCCCGAAACTGTAGTGTTATAGTGAAAAAAAAACATCCACTTTTGGTGGACTGATTTAATATCCAACAACAGTAATTGTCTGATATAGGTAAAACAAACTAACGAACAGACTCAGTTTTGGTGCACATATTGGAGGTGATAATGTAATATAATTGAATTTGATTATTACTTATCATAAATCTCAAGGCATTTTTCATTACATACACTTTCCTTCTAACTCGAAAAACCCTAAGAGAACAGACACTATTGGCGAAAAGATTCGCTAATAGATTTTACACTTTGTTTCATTATTTAGAGTTTTTCATTGAAACGACAATTGTTCTTGATTTCAGCGCATTATTTTATTTGCATAAAATTGCATTGTAGTTTTATTTGCTAACGCAATGCACTAAAATTTATGAATGTTACTATAATAAGCTGATTTCCTAGTTGGTAATTCTTGACATATATTCTATAGACTCTTAATGAGTGAAGTTGCGTGAAATATGTTACTATAGTCTTCTGTGATTTAAGCTTGCTTTAACTACTGGCATTTAACAATGAATGCCTTCTTTATTCTTCATGAACCATACACAAATTCAGGCTTGAAGTTAGCGTTCAGTGAAGTGTCAACAACTGGATTATGTCTAGTGACTGAGTGTGGGTTGCGAAATTAGTGAAAACTAATCTGTTTATTTACCATATCTAAAGAAATGTGGATATGCGTGTAACATAACGGTTTTCACCACGGCTGTGTGAATCAGAGAACAGAATTCAAATTGCGGTCTGCTCTGTTGCTTTAAATGTGTAGAAAAAACCTCAAATATATATTAGGATAAATAAAACGACCAGATATAAGCAACCGTATACGCGCGTCTTGGAGCCCTTAGACAGGCAAGCAAATAAACAAACATCAAATTTATTCATGCGATACAAACATAACAGTGCTCGATGTGATTAGACAGATCAATTATATATATTGATATACATATAAAAATACCTAGGTTTAGGTATGTGACTTAAGTGTCGCTGGTTTTCCAGCTCATCGGGCACAAAAAATCTTATAACTGTTATGCATCCATTTTCATCCCCTCCCCTTTCTATCGGTTAAATAGGATTGTTGATATGAATCTAAACCTTGCTACGTGGAGTACTATGATATAAAATTGTTGGAGAAGACAAGGAGAAATCACTCCAACATTTTTCCCCCGAGACGTTATCTTAGTTCAGAGATAAAGAAAAGGAAGAGTCTTGATCGGCTATGTTTTTAAGAGGCGTACCATTACAAAACTAAGATATTTTTTTAGTTTCTAACTTAAATAAATTATCTCCATAATTAAAAATTATTTTTAAAAGGGAAGCGTAATGGCTACCGGTTCATAAAGTCGGATCAGCATACACGGCTTAAATTTCAGACCGAATACGTGGAGGTTAGCTTCGTACAAGCACGGAAAGTTATGAAATCATTGGTTCTATCACCTGCTGAATTATCTAAACTTTCTTTGCCATCGGTCGCGTAGAATGACAACCGAGTTCAAAGCTGTTTGGGCGTGGAATAACTCCATGCCGTGAAATGAATATGTTATCGAAACTGCAGAAGCAACACCTGGGGTAGTGAGGCTTTGGCCCTGTACACAGTATGGGGGTGAGCAATAATTCCTCTCCTTTATATTTTCTGACGTTAAACAGCTTAACTTTTGCGATCACACAGAAAACGGCGCAGTCAGGGTGAATAGTCTATAAAGCAAGACTGTTTAACTGAATCAAAGATATAACGACACTAAAAGAAATGCTCATTTTTGATTAGCAAATAATTCCTAATTAATCCTATTACCATTAAATTAGGCATAGTGAAATGCTAAACATCAGAGCTGCAATTAACATCCGTTTTACTGATCGCTAATCAATATGAGTAAAAGGAAAGCTGAACTAGTGTAATATCAGTTATATTATTTTATATTACGTATCGATCATTAAAACATTTGTTTCTTCTTTCGGAGCCCATCATCTCATAAGTAATCTTAGGAAAGAATTGATTAAGTGTAAATATTAATTAATGATTCACGCAAAGGGAAAAATTATAATCTGTTGTAGGAAAATTAATTAGTCATAAAATAATATTTCAAGTTAGATAGTATAATCTGCGTTAATTAAGACTGCAAAAAAGATACATTAAAAGAATAGTAATTTTTATCAGTCATTGCATAAATTCAACACACGCACACACACACAACGTTGAGCTGTTAGAACTTTAGCTTTCAAACCAGGAGCCCCTGGCTCGAATCTCATTATGGTCGATTTGTCAGAAAGGAGACTTCCAGATGTTATTGGCACCTTTGGAAAGTGTATGAAAACTAAACTTGTGAGGGAAATTGGGTAACGCCGTCGACGGATGTATTAGGTTGGTGCAAAAATAATTTCGTTTTCTAACATATGTTACTATGTGAGAAAACGAAATTATTTTTGCACCAACCTAATACTAGAACAAAGTCACAAGTCATCGTGACCGAGGGTTTGAGCAAGCTGACCTTGTAGAGATTGTTTATCACGCTAGAAAACATGGTCTCTCCCAGTAACTAATGTCTGTAACTAAGGACTACTCAGCATAGATACAGTATAAACAACTGGTGGGCGTTAAACAAACGTGTGTGTGTGTGCTTTGTCAATCCCTTATTTTATGCGCCTTCTCGCTCTCTCTCTCTCTATATATATATATATATATATATATATATATATGCAAAGAATAAATGTATGAACTCCAAGTTAAAAAAATGAAAGGATAATTATGCTCAGATAGGAATACACGACTAGCTAGCGATGAACAGCAAACCCAATATTAACATTTGTAAGTAAATTTGATATAACAAATTAAAAAATGTGAGAAAAGTATGAAATGACAGATGTACAATAAAAAAAAAGAACAGGTATTTGAATTGGATGTCAGTTCAAACATTTGTGTTTCAGGTATTTGGAGTTTGCAGTTTCGTAATGGCAGACAAAGTTGCTGCACAAATTTCACAGAAGTCGGTAGTTCTTTCAGCAATGTTAAATAAAAGATTACGGAATAATGCATGTGTACTGTTGCCACTTGGTTTCTTGAATTGCCTCAAAGTTAAAAGTAGGGTAGATTCTTTGTATTTATTGGTGTACAATATTCCCTTTACCAATTAAATAGTCAAAACGATCCAAGAAATACAGGACGGAATTTGCTTATACCCTACACAATATATAATGGAAAAGGCTTGTTGGTTTATTCATCATCCCATACGATTGCATTATAAAAGTATATTTTGCACGAAGTGTTGCCTTTAGAAATCACCCAGAAACTAAAGTTACAATACCAAAATCTCACTTGCTGATGTATTTCACGTGAACGTAGTTTGCTGATGCCTACTACTTTTCATAGGTCATTCTGTTTGTTGTCAAGTGACCCCGAATTCTTCTGATTTTTTTTCGCCGAAACAAGACTCAGGTCAGATAGGTAGAAAACAAAAAAAAAAGGAAAGAGGAGAATTAGAAACACAAAAACAGCGGGTTTCAAATTATTGTATGTATTGTAATAAAATTATTGAGCGCCATGTCACTAATATTATATATATATATATATATATATATATATATATATATATATGTGTGTGTGTGTGTGTGCGTAGAACAATGTTGTCAGAAACAACGACAATGAGACTAAACTGCTAGATAATATTGATCTTCACATTTTACTAGTGAATGCTCGATAATTTCATCAAATATGTAGAGAATTGGTGCATCAAATATGTAGAGAATTGGTGCATCAAATATGTAGAGAATTGGTGCATCAAATATGTAGAGAATTGGTGCATCAAAAATGCTGCTTTCTGCTATTCTGCTGTTAACGGGGAAATTATGAGGAAAAGAAAACAAAGAGATTATGAGGAAAAGTAAACAAAGAGATTGTTTGCTTGGACTTGCTGTGCTGCGTTTCTAGCATCTTGGTTGGTATAACTTTTATAATAATTTATTTCTTCCTGTCCAATCATTCATGTCATGCATTACAGACTTCTTTTCTTTTCCTCATAATTTCCCCGTTAACAGTTCTGATGAGAGGGGACGAAACCGGTCGACTGGTGTTTGTTTTATTTTAAATCTATCATGGTCCATAATATAAAATTTCTTGTTTTTAATGTCTTAATACGCTTCTGTACCGTTTCAAATATATATATATATATATATATATATATATATATATAGTGTATTGGACAAGATCATTACTCAAGCATATGCTGTTAAATATAACAGATAACGATATCATATTTGATGGTGTATATCTTTGTTTCAATGTCTGCATAACCACTCTGAAGATGGCTAATATGAGCCGAAAAGTTAGACCAATTAACAGCATAATAAAAATTTATCCAAATGTTGGACAATTTTTGTCTTTATTTTCTCCCAAAATCAATGCAGCTATACGAAGTTTATAACTACTCATGACCAAAACATGATCAACATCCTTTGCCTTTGATACTCAATGTTTTTGTGTGTGTATATATATATATATATATATATTTGTTTATTAATATTCAGTTTATATTAAATCCCTAATTTATTTGTGGAGAAGTTAAATATTTAAATTACTATCAAATATTAAATCTAGGTTATTTGTGGAATATTTAAACATCTAAATTACCATGAAACGTTAAATTTGTGGTTTTCTAAATTGCACAAGCATCAAGCTATACCAGCCCTCTTCTTCCTTTAAAACCCTACGTCTGTCTCTAATTTCTTATCTCTTTACCTCCCCACTTTTTTCTTTTTCACTTTTCTCAGATATCATTTCTGGTGAGTTGACCAATTAAATAGCTGAATGTCTGATCCTTACACTCCTCCTCCTCCTCAATATTAAGTATTGTAAAAATAAATCTTAAAACTCCATTCCCTGTCTAAATTCGACCATGTCTCATACTTTCCCTCAACTCACTCTATGTCACCTTATATAAGCTTAATACTGCCATTCAAAAATGTAAATTTTAAATTCATTTTTTCACACTTGAAAGTGAAGTCTGAAGATCGAGAAAAATGAGAACTCTGGTGAAATAAATTATAACTAATTGAACCTTAAAGTGGTTTGTTTAGTCTTTATATATATATATATATATATATATATATATATATATATATATATATATCTCACACGCTGACTCTGACGTACACTATAATTCCCGGGAAATTGAATGTTATCCCCAGTTATCATTCTCATATACTTTCTTCAGTTATCCGAAAGTATAAGTCAAAATAAATATCCCTGAAAAGTACTTTGTGCGTTCTCAGATGAGTAAGCCGTTAGGTGGTGTAGTCTTAAAATAAATTTTCAATAGATGTACAAATAGACTGCCATAAAGTTTCACAATATACATGCAGATTGAGTTATAGATTTGCAAATAGAATAATATTATAGATTACCAAAATATTTACAACACTGACCAATATTACAGTTAAATTATAAACACCTGATGATAGGGTGTTTTCTCATAGTTTGCAAAGCATCTAGATAAACAACATTTTTACTCTTTCCGTGTGGGGGTATAAATAAACAAGGGATTGGGATTGCCGACTCAGGAACATACTATACAAAGTCAGCCTTGGAAGAAAACTGGTTCTGGAATTTGAAGGCCTACTACATACAAGGACTGTTCCTGAGCTTTGTTAATATTAATTGCAAAACTTAGTTTCACCGGGATCGCAGCCGCTTCAACTGGAAATGCATATCCGAGAAAATGTGGAATTTTAGGATTAAATACAGCCTCAACTCTTGCTCTGCCAATCAAAATTGTCGACTCCAAGACTGTTGGCATAAGTTGTGTAGCATTGCAAATCTTCGATGTATACAGGTTTCTTTGCAGCATCTCCGGTATTCCAATTTTGAATTGCAAATTGTGAAGTGGGAGGCCTGCTGGTTTTAGCTAAATCAAATATTATATCATCTAATTAAACGACCGTAATTAAAACTAAAACTTAACGGGGAAGGGCACGTGGCTCATGCCGATTAAGGACGTTTGGATTTTTTTTTTTTTTTTTTTTTTAAAAGAATGATGTATTTTTTTTTTACACAAACTGTATATAGCATGAAAGTATCCTTCAAATAGAGTGTTATTCCACAGACAACAACTACAACCACGATATGCATTTTTAAGGAAAACTAGATATATGAGCTAAGGTAAAGGTTCTATTCCTAAAGTAGTTCAATTTAAATGTGCATTTACGCTTAAATGGCCGAATGGATCAAGCCATTTTTTTTTTTTTGTATTTAATAAATTTGAACCTGGCGAATTTAATGGCGGAGACGGCCAAATGTGAAACGAATTAATTCCATATTAAATAAAATGCTAGACAGTGTACCGTGTGCGTAAGACCCGGCGTGAGATACTATCTACGGGCCCTAACAGTCACATTATAGATTTTATGAAAAAAATTGGCTTAGTAACAAACTGGGTATTAGTTTAACATGTATGCAAAGTTTTATCACTATTGGAGTGGGAGACAACATTTATTAAATGACATACTTAGGAATTCCTTTGCCGCAGTTGTCATGCGCGTACAGCTAAAGAACTCAGATTTGCGCAGACATAAATGATCATTTCTATGGAGGTCGTATTGAAAGTTAGATTATGCTGAATTAATGTGTTAAATAAAGATTTAATTGAGAAAACCTGCGATTCGTTCAGTTGTTGTCCCCTAATTTAAAAAACTGAAACTCATTTGCTTCCGGTTTCGTGTAAGAACCGGCGGCGAGCTGCGATCCACGAACCCTAGCTCTCCATTATAGATTTTTATATAACAAAGAAAACAATTAGCAAAGGAACAAACTGGATGTTAGTTTAACATGTATGCAAATTTTCATCATTATTGGTTTACGGATTTAAACGGCAACTTGATTCAGACAAACAGATTGACATATATATATATAAATTACCTCACACGCTAATTTTATTTGATACCCGAATTTTCAGTAGACGCTGCGTCTATTTGAACAGTATTTATTTCGTCAACCGGCCTGCGCACACGAGAAAGCTAATAGATTAAAAAAAAAAAAAAAAAAAAAAAAAAACGCCTGATCAGACGCTGGTTTCTCTTGGAAAGGAGGACGAGGGTTGGAATCCTGAAATCCTGCCCGGCGTAAATATTTCCTTTATTAAGTTTTCTCGAGTGGGCTGGATGGTAAACAAAATAAATCCTCTTTAAAAATATCGGAGCTTCTACCCAAATTCAATTATCTACTAAAAAAAAAAAAAATGTTTGAAGTAATTCTTAGACATTTTGCTACTGATATATTTTAGATTATGATACTAAATTGGTCCTGCACATATAATAATAGCAACTGTATCAGTTAAATTGATTTATATCCATAGGCATTGTACAAGTTATACATTTCGGCAATAGGTCAAAATTTGTTTATAAAAAATTTGTATTAACATTCCATACTTTATACATCTTTTTACTTATATCTTAAAATCTGAATTAAAATTTATTGTAAAAACCACAAATAACTTAAATCTTTAACATACCGAAAAATTTTCCACTTAAATGACCATTATTAATTTAATCCTACGTTTATTCCAGAACAAATAACAACAACTGACGCATAAATCTGCGTAATTCAGCTACGGTTTTATTTTAAGATTCCTGACCTATTATCGGAAAAAAAGCGTCGTCAATTTCTACTATGGTCTTCTTTCTCTTTCATCGTTTTTCCTCTTTTCTATTTCCACTTTTCTCTCCTTTTTCTTGGGATTTTTGGCGTACTTCGCTTAGATTTCTGACCGTTGCGCGGTATTATAATCTGTAGCGGACACTTCCGCTTTATTTTAAAAATGTAAGGTCATATATATGCCATGTGTTAATTGAATTTGAAATAGAATACAGTGTAACCCGGACATAAGAGAGATTTTATCTGGTCCCAAATTAGAGCCATACTTACCTAAACAAAATAGACCAAACCCGGATATAAGATACTTCTTCTCTGGTCCCGACAACTCTCTTATATCCGGGTTACACTGTATCTGAATTTCTGTCATTCGTTGTGGACACGTTCTGAGACGACATTATAGAGTTTAAAGTCTTCAAATACATTGAGTCATTAAGTGCCATTGAGTTGGAAGGGACCTCTGACCTGTTTAAAAGAATTTCTTTCAGCCTGGTATAAAGTAGACCCTGAGTTAGAAACTATTGCTTGTTGTCGAAATAACTAGAGACGTACAATTTGTGAATACACTAAGATCTTCCAAGAACGTGTATTGATTGGCAAATATCAAGCGTGCAGCTAGGAAATGGGAAATTGACTCAGCAATCCGGAAATTTTCATATGACGAATGTGTCAAAATAAGTTTGCCTAATACTAGTGTCGTTAACCAGAAGCGGAGTTATAATTGTTAAGCAAATTATTATCAGTATTCCACTGGGAATAACTTAAGATACGATTGGTGGGGATGGCATGAAATATGTTGGAACCACTCCGTTCTCACCAGTTTTATGAAAACGCTGAACAGAATTTAAAAAGAGGCTCGCTTCAAGTGGTATTGGATACTCACCGGAAGGATAAAAAATCCACCAAATTTGTCAGCGTTGGTTAAACTAGGTCAACAATTTAAAATCCGTCGTATCTGTATATATATATATATATATATAATTTTTTTTTTTTTTAATATAAAAATTTTATAAAATCACTACAAAAATAGCCATTTTGTTTCAACACCTCGGGTGTCTTATCGAGTGATGATGCTGAATTCATTCCGTATACACCAATTATATACTTGGGTGGCTGGGTACCCATGGTTATGTGTGTAAAAATATATAGAAAAGAACTCGTTAAGAATCATATTTTTAAATAAATTATATATATATATATAATTTTTTTTAAATAAATAATTATAACATAAATATGTTATAAAATCACTACAAAAATAGCCATTTTGTTTCAACACCCTCAGTGTCTTATCAAGTGATGACGTTGAATATAAAATAAATGGGTTTAAAAGTTTCAAATTAATTGACAATCTTTCGCAAGGGGAAAACGTTGTTACAAAGGCTAGATGGACCAATCAAAACACAAGTATAGGAAAATTCTATCTCTCTCTCTCTCTCTCTCTCTATATATATATATATATATATATATATATATAATGTCTTGGTGCTTATATATTAGAATCTGATTGCGCTTGTTTTACGCGTGAGTTTAGGACCCCATTCACACACCATGAGGATTAAAATGTATACATTGTAAAAAGACCGGATATTAAATATAGCTAAAGTAACTTCAATAAAGAAATAAATTGAATAACATATATATTTCTTCTTTTCTCCTCAGTAATTTTATAGTTGTAAACTTAATAGCGAATAAATTTTAAATTTTGATTTTGTAATTAGCAGTTTTAAATTTTAATATTAAATTTTATCATATAATTTAGTAATTATTGGTTGGAATAAATTCTTTTTTAATACTACCCATATTTTAAATATCGTTATCAAGCTTTTTGAATTTTCCTATACTTGTGTTTTGATTGGTCCATCTAGCCTTTGTAACAACGTTTTCCCCTTGCGAAGGATTGTTAATTAATTTGAAACTTAAAACCATTTATTTTACATTCAACGTCATCACTTGATAAAACACCGACGGTGTTGAAACAAAATGGCTATTTTTGTAGTGATTTTATAACATATTTATGTTATAATTTTTTTTTTAAATAAAGAATTATATCTGCTCTACTTTGTATTGAGCGCTCTTTTAAGAATAGTAATTGTTGGTTATTGGAATTCATTCCATATACACCAATCATATACTTGGGTATACCTCGAGAGGGTGTAATGGTTAGAAAGCTTGTCTCGCCAGAACAATTACCACTGATTAGTGAGTTCGATTATCACTGGATATCATACTTTCGGCCTTGTGCCACATCTAAGTTACGCTTGGAAAATCACTAAGTGTGTGTGTGTGTTTTTTTTTTCGTATGATCAAAAACTCTCGGGATTTTGCTATAGTAATGGAGCTAGAGTACGCAGATGAAACCGATAGACGCAGATTGATCTTTGACATCTGCTGCGAGCGCAAAGTAAGTTATAAGGTTCAATATCATTTTCTTTGCATATGTCAGTTCTTCGCAGAACTTTGTGTCGAGTGATGTCGTCTCACTACAATACAGATGTCCCCCATCAGAAGCCATGTTTTGTGAAGCAGTTGGTGCAATCGCAAATCATTTTATTCCCCTCTTTCATCCTCACCAGAAATCAAATCACACTTGAAAGAAACAAGATTTGTGGAGGTCGAGGAAGTCCAAGAGAATGTGACGAGGCGGCTGCTCGTTGTCACCAGAAATGAAATTTACGAATACTACCACCAAGAGAAAGGATGCTGGATAAAATTTGTGACTTCAGAAGGGAAAAAGATTTGGGACTTCGAAGGAGATGAAATGCTGAATTGATATGTTTTCTAGATTTCTTTTCAAAACACCCGTTCCAATACTCATTGATCAAACTTCGTAAATGGAGGAAATGAAAACAAAAAAATATGAAGAGGATTACTCATTTTTTAAGTATTGGCTTTCCTGCAGATTTCATGTTGAAGGTTATCTATTATTATCTCAAAATAGAATCTTATATAATTTACCCAAAACTAAAAAATTTTATGGACAACCTAAGCTAATTATATTTCATGCAATCGAGGCCACTTACAAGCATCTACAAGAAGCCAAAATATTGCTTCATTCCCAAAGCGGAAACTGAAACGGAAGTGTCGCACTTTTGAGAAACATCAAAGGCATTTGCATTGATAGATGTCATAGCGACCTGTTGTTAAATGTTTCAAAGGAGATGTGCCATTTATTCATTTTGAATGTGAAGTCAATCCCAAGCATTAAGCCACGCGATTATTTTCTGTTCTCGCTAGGAATGAGAAACTGCGTTACTTCAAAAATACTTATCTCACTCAATGGCAAATGAAGGTTATTTCTTTATCCATGATTATACACGCGATTTTTAAAAGTTCATTTTTTGTCTATGATTTTTTTTTATATCGTGATATAAGTCAATGTTATTTATATATTCGCATTAACGTCGTGAATATATTTCTTACACACACACATATATATATATATATATATATATATATATATATATATATATATAAGGGAGAGGTTATAGTTGTTCCAACGAGAGAAAAGTGTACATTTTAAAGAAAGTTGAGACAATCCGGAAAAGTTTTTGGTTATAATGCGGATTTTTTAAATATATATTATACTTTATTTTCCATATTTTGGCTGAGCGCCTTTCGGGTTTTGCGACCCTCATCAGGCTTAACCCTCATATGGTTAATTCCACATGTTATTTAAAAATTATATTTCTTCGATTTCTGAGTTTTAAGAATTGTCATTTTTGTGTAGCAGTCAGTGGTTAAACATCGGAAAACATAAAGGAAATTAATTCATTTAAATAATATGTGAAAATAACAAGTCTTCGCCTGATGAAGATCGTAAGACCCTAAATATGTATAGAAAAAATATGTAAAATAAAGTGCAATATATATAGAAAAAATCTACATTATAACCAAACACATTTACGTCTTGTTTCTACTCTTTAATATATATGTTAACTTTTATATTTACACACGCTCTATCTCTGATATTGAGCACTTTATCCCAAAAATATAGCACATCTTAAGACTATAAACAAATCCTTTTACTTCATATGGGGAATAAGCTATTTCGGCAGACGATCAAATCAGTTGTGTATCTTTTTCAACCTTCATTTTAGAGAGACATACGACTTCTTCTTAGAAGAAATATTTAATAATGAATGCCGACTATTGAAACTGAGTAAAGAATTAGTGTTCAAATATCAACATAAAAATGAATTCAAATTTCCATAATATAGTTTTGCCTTAATGAGCTACCAAACATCACTTGCCGACTGTGACGGGTATTAAAGTAGATAAGCTAAAAACGCATATACGCACATATGAAGGTTAATTTCCGCCTAACAACAGAATAAAGATTACGTGAAGTCTTATGACATTTTGGGAAGGCAGGTCAAAAAGGTCGACTGACCCAATTTCCCGTAAAGGAAAATGTCTAGACAGAAGCTAGACAGGGGACGGAAGTAAGTTAGAATTCGCGCCCAAAACCTAAGACACGTGACAGTCAAAGATTCACTCCAATATGAGTTGTTCTCTGGACTTTGAAAAGGCAAGACCGAAGCCGAGGCGCTAGTGGTTCACGAACGGAAAGATAAGACGCATTTGATAGTGATGACTTATCCAGTTCGATCCAGGCAACTACGGACAGAAGTATAAAGAAATATTCCTTTTCGAGAATCCCAATTTGAAGACGCGGATAAAAATATATGCTGGTGGTTCAACCTGCTTAAAGAAAGTGTAGATCCCTGTCGCAAATCGAGCCGTCTACAGAAGTAAGGAAGGAAAGAAAAAGACGAAACAAAGAGAGAAAGAAAGTTAATACCTCTATTACAGACTAGCAGTGTGTGAAATTATGTTTGTGCCGAGAAAAGGAAAGAAAGGACATTGATATAAAAAAAAGAGAAGAGAGAACTGAATACAAAATATAAGTAATCACATTTTGGACCCGTAGTAGAAAAGATATACACACACACACATGAATATTATGTTTTTTTTTGCAAACACCTTTCCACATGTAAACAATAATTGTAACTCCTCTCCTATCTCTTTTGTATATATGTGTCGGCTTCTGCATTCAATTCATAGTAATTCATACTTGTATTTTATATGTTTGGTTTCAGTTGAATCCATTTAGTGTTCGGTGAATTGGATATCCCAAAATAAGTTCGAGATCCGATCGTCGGATGTTTTAACTCATACTTATCTGTTCGTTTATTTTTGATATATGTATATTTGTATATATTAAAATTATTTATCAAAAATCGCTAAGTCTTATAGTTCATCCTTATATTGTGGATCAGTACTCGTGTTGAAAACGAAGCGGGCCTGGAAGAGATTACTGTTCGATTATCCCAATCGAACAGTGGTCTTAAAAATATTTTGTTTACCAATTGTCCACTCTCACGAGCTGAGAGAGATAGCTTGTATCTCTCCACAGTTGTGAGAGTGTATATATCTCCTAGTCGGCGTATGATCGCCCTATAACCCATTCGTCGACTGGGGCATATGACACGACTCCCATCTACTCTAACTCTTCAAATGCCGACATAAAACAAAAAAAACAAATAATTTTAATTCCCATAGTGGAATTTTACTTTAGTTTGCTACCCTAAGTTACTCCTCTCCCTCTCTAAAACATTTTATACTATATTGATTATAATTTATAAACTTTTCTCCACGTACAATATCTCCCTAATTCTCCTTCCGTTAATCCCCTACATCACTTTATGCATAAATTCTTTTAAAATATAATTTTAATTTTAAATTTAAGTTAAAAACATTTTTTCTTCTAATACTGAAAAGAACGGGGTGTTCTTCTAAAATTACTTTTATACCTGCTTTTTTCTTCCATCAAGTGGATTATAGGTAAAAGTTATCTGATAGATTCAGCATGGAATCTATCAGCAACGGGTATGTGTATATCATCATATACTTCACATCTGTCAAATTTCATAGAAAGATCATGAGTTAGTCAAACTTATCGAGATGCTTAATACGAAATGTATATAAACATCATATTTTGCTGCCAAACATCATTTTTCTCTGATAAAATAGTTACTTTGATAAAAATGATTTAAAGAAATACACAGCTGTTCTAGCGTATGAATATCACAGGCTTTCGCAATGTAGCCATTATATATATATATATATATATATATATATATATATATAGGAAATAAAGACAAATGGATTTTTTTTCTTTTCCGATGCATTTGAAACGCTGATGTAACTAACCAACGTCAATGCAAGTAATTTATTTTACAAGTATTTATAAGCAGAAATATTATTAGGTTGGTGCAAAAATAATGACGTAATAATGTCGTTTTTGACGTCTGTTTTAACGTCAAAAAACGACATTATTACGTCATTATTTTTGCACCAACCTAATATGTTTTCGAAGTTTTAAAATTTATGGACGCTCGTAAATATACTTTAATCTGTGTAAATCAAGTTAAACTATGAATATGTTAAGTGATGTAATTAAATTCCTAATGAAAGAATGAGAATAAATGGATTTATTTTCGATGTTTGAATCTCTAATGAAATTATTTATTCTAATTTGATAAACTTATGTATTAATTTAAGTACAAGCTTTTGATGCACAGTATTTACTTTAAATTTTTAAGAATTTTTATGTTAATATATATTCTCTTGGTAAAGAAATATATATTTTAAGAAAGGGGATATTTCAAAAAGCCGGGGCGCAGATTTACATTTACAATTCGATAGCATCACTCTCAAGAATTTTTGTTTAGTTTATTTAATCTTTTCGTGCGTGCAACATACTTTATATAGCAGTTGGGCTTGAACATATTTAAATGTCTAACGAATGCATTTCATAAATTGTTATGTATAACATCCTTTTTTGTGTTGCAGTTTGTGTGCATGGTTTGGTTTCTTCTTTTCGATACTTCAACCACTATAGGGACTATTTAAGACCAAATAAAAATTTTGAATCGCGGTTGTTTTTAGTAGTTTAAAGTTAAATGTGGACCAGTGATAAATTTGGTTACAAGTTTGTGATATTTTTTTATATTAGGTTGGTGCAAAAATAATGAGGTAATAATGTCGTTTTTTGACGTATTTTTAACGTAAAAAAACATTATTACGTCATTATTTTTGCACCAACCTAATATAAACAAATGCTGGTTTATTTATTAAAGACATTTTTTTATGTTTAACGTTCTTTTTATAGATACAAGTATTTAAGTAAATGCTCTGTTTATAATAAACAGTATTAAATAACATTTACCGGCCTGAATGTCCGAGAAATTTTCATAGAAAATATTCGTACTTTGACAGGATTCGAACCTGCATCCTATACGAAACCTCCATTTAGCCGGGCGTGCCTAACCGATTCGGCCACAAAGGAGTGTTCGGTTGGCAAGGTCGAATTTACTGCTTATAAACTTCAATCTTCCATGAATCTCGTATATTCATAACTGCTCATTGGTGTATCGAATGTAAACAAATGACGCTATACATTAAAAAATGGACAAAGTCCGACAATTTATTTATTAAAGACATTTTTTATGTTTAACGTTCTTTTTATAGATACAAGTATTTAAGTAAATGCTCTGTTTATAATAAACAGTATTAAATAACATTTACCGGCCTGAATGCTGGTTTCTAATAAAAATTATTCTGTATTCAATTTGTGAGACGTTGTTTATTCGTATTTCCCTTGTTATAATTACTGGATGTATTTATGATGCTTGAGTGATTCTTTTTCCTTTTTTGCTAGTTTTCAAATATATATTGAATGTTTTATTTAGTCAGCGTGTGTGATTTTACAGTTTTATATTTTGGTATAAAGGCAAGAATTATTTTCGTTAAATGTTTTTAAAGAGGTTTTTGCATTGTTTGATATTATTTAGTTTGCGTTTGTCTAAGATAATTTCAATAGATGATTATATGTTCATCTGTGAAGAGCTCTTGACATGTTACATGATGTGGGAAATTCATTTTTTACTAGATATGTTGGGGCCAGGCGTGTATGAGACTTGAGAAATCTTTCCTCTAGTTTGATTTCTCTGCAACCTGTGAACAATTCCGCTATAGTTAATTCAATATAATATAGTTTCTGTGTTTACTGACTTGACAAATGTCATGAGGCTGTTTTCTACATTCGAAATCTATCTCGCGAAATCAATAACTCACCAGGGCGTCGATTACACAAGTTGCCGAAAATCAGCTGGATCAATGTTGAACGGTGTTATATAACTCGCCACATCGTTCTGATATTTGTCTGTACATTTGAATAGACCTCTCTATCATGTGTCATAAATAATTAGTTCGGCTGATTGTCCGGAGAACCTGGCATAAATTTTAGACAAGTTGGGTAGGACGACACGGTGCATTCTCCCTCGGTAATAACCTATAATTTTTGAGGCGCACGAAGTGCATGAATGAATACAAATGTTGATTAATTAAAGTTTAGCAGTCATCGGACAATTAAGTTTTCAGGCGGCCCAAATGAACCCCCATGTCATAGGAAGATCTACTATACTACACGTTGTTGAGAACTTCTTTCCACGTTTTCCTTAGGTATTAGCCACACACGAATCGTTCGAATAGCACGGATGAATGGTAGATTTGTTAATGTGCAAGATGAATTGTGACGAGAGGAATTCCTTGACATAACACAGTGACCCAACTATACTTGCAGTAGATGCAGCATATTGATAAGGTCGTTTCATTCATGTCAGTAGAAAATGCGATGCCAGGAAGGCGTAGTGTGTGTTGCCCCCTGGAGTCTAGCGTCAGCTATTGCGGAAGGCATGCAGAAAATGTTCTAGCGATAAAATTGCTTGTCATGGATTTTCATATTCTAAAGGCAAACCCAATGTTTCAAGATAATATTGCCATACAGATAAACCAGAAAAATATTGATTTTCTTCACTGATTGATACGACATTTTGTGATATACGTCACTTCCATATTATTACTTCGTCAAATATTGCGTATATTTTATTATTATTTAAGTCTCTATAAATCTAAATCTTACTTTAATTATCACGAAAAATAAGTGACATTATTTTACAATATTTAATTAATGCACACGCTTACAGAATAATTTAAGTCTTTTCTCTGCACCATTTTATTTGAAAAAAGAAAACACGTGCTGTAAGTGATTTGAAGTCACCGTAATATGGAATTATCGTTATCTCTATACAACGTAGATTAGAATACTATACCTTCTATAGAACACAAGACATAATGCAAAAAAGAAAATAAATTACTAACAACGTACCCAGTGAAAATGTCTAAAGCAAACAGGATAATAACTACTCTTTATCAGCATTATGAAATGAAAACTGTAAAAACTGAAATGATTTCGTTGTCCATCACATTAAATAAAACTCACACTTCATATATATATATATATATATATATATAATTAATGCGGTGTATTTAAGGAAAAGAATTGTATCTATTAAATCTAACATAGAAACATAAGATATATTAAATAATGGCGGTCATAATCAATTTCATATGTTGCCAATGTTTAGTTTAAGGAATGTTTAGTGAGCAATTATGATCATTTGGGGAGGCTCGTCGAAGGTTTTCTGTTTATAAACAGTAATTCGGACTTTGCTAACCAGACACTTCTTTGTGGCTGAATCAGATCAAATAATGATTCTCTTTGGGTGGGTACAGGTTCGATTCTGGTCGGTAAAGCACGTACAGGTTCGATTCTGGTCGGTAAAGCACTTATTCTCTACGAAATGTCTCGAACATTGAGGCTGGTAAATGTAATTAATACTGTATATTTATATTAAAAAAAAACAAACAAAAAAACGTAGTTTTTAGCTAAATAAATTTTATCTATTAAAAATAACGTATAAACACAAAACGCACACACATATATATATATATATATATATATATATGTATGTGTGTACGTGTGCGTTTTATGTTTATACGTTATTTTTAATACATTTATTTTATACATTTTCGCGTGTAATCTTTGTAATTTCCCTTTTCTTTCAGATGTTGTGTTATTTCACCAATTTGCAATTACATAACAAACGACACCGTAATAATTACCCTAATGAAAACAATTGTCTGATCCCCGAATATGGCTGTCGTCCAATGCTTAAATTCTTTCAATTGTACCATGTTTATCTATTGTGCTACCAATAACAAAAACCCATAGGTAAGTTTACTTTTCTCATGTATCAACGCAGGTCTATTACCTTCTTCTGTACATAATGTCATCTTAGATATTACTGTTTTTTCAAATTGAAAATTATTTATGGTATCCCGGGAAATGCTTTTGAACCATAAAAAAAGCAAATAGGGGGTAATGCTGAATAATGAGTAGCTTGTCAAAATGGATCCCCTTTATATTTACATATTCCTCTGATATTAAGAAAGTTTACCCATAAATATCGCATTTCTCTCATTCATATATATATATATATATATATATATATATATAGAGAGAGAGAGAGAGAGAGAGAGATTAGGGTAGAGAACTGACAAATTGTAAAAGATTTCGTGCAACGCGCTTCGTCCTTTGGGACTACATCGGTTTAAGCATGTGCTTACGTTGATGAAACTACACATGCGCACAAATGCAAGAGACGCTGAAAACTTAAAATATTTATTTCTAATATGTATTTTGCTTATATATCAGATTCAATTTAGATTTTTTTCCATTTGTTTTTGTTTTTTAATTTATGGAATACACTGAATAATGTCATAGTATATGTGTCAATGATGGTGAAACGTTGTAAACATCAGGATATACACTTACTGTTGATGATCTAGCGATTAAAACATTCTAGACATTTTTTCGAGGTAAATTGCTTTCTTGTTCAATTAAAGTATCATTTTTTTTTTTTTTTTTTTTTTTTTTTAAAATCAAAATTGTTGCCACTCTCGATATTCTCGGATCATCCTTTTATTACCATCATGTGATATATTTAATAACATATATGACGGAAAACATAAAAGTAAGGAAGAATCTAAATGATATCGGCTAGATTATATATTCAAAAAACATTAAATATACATATATGTCTATATAATACATTCGAATATCAGTCAGTTACGCTTTTTCAACTCTACTCCTAGAGGCCGTAGCCCAACATATACCTTTTTGGAATCAGGCCGACTCCATGATCAAATTAAAAACATTGCAGTTCGGATCCAGACCCACAATCCTGTAATTTTGGATTTTCAAGTTTTCTTTTCTGCGAATGTTTTCCGGCTTCCGGCTGGTTTATTGATAAAAACAATTGCTGAGACACAACTCTTTAACTTTCAATGGCTCGTGTTCAAATGAAATTATTACTGTTCTCGTATTATAGTGTTTCAAAATAAAATTGTCCATGTTCAGAGCTTTATTCCTAGAGGCCGGAACCCAAAGTATACCATTTTGGAATCAAACCGACTGTGTGGGAAAGTAAAACATTTCGGGTAGGAACTGAATCCGCAATCCTGAAATTTTGGATTTCCAAGTTTTCATTACTGCGATTGCTTTCTTCGATTTTTACGTGTTTTGTTTTTTTTGTTGTTTGTTTTTATAATGAATTTTTATGTACGATGACAATTTATATAACTTAGAAATAAATTTGTAAATGATCAAAATTAATTGCGAAATCCATCGAAATTAAACGATGAAATAAACGGAAAGCAAGGATCAGCGTATATCGAATTTTCTTTAAATTAAATGGCGGCAGAAGAATTATCGAGGAAATTTTAAAATGTAAGCTAAAATATTAATTCATTACTTAAAAGCAGTGATCCATTTTGATTTATTCGATACTTTGTTGTTACCTGTCACATCTACATCTAAAATCACAAGTACAGCTTACACATTGCAAGGAGCTTTATCTATGTAAAATATGGGTGATCTTAATTTTTATCAAGATGATCAGTGAAATATATCATTAAGCCATTTCGGATCTTATGTCTACACCTATTGTGATGAAGGCTCAATCAAGAGCTAGCTTAAATGCCTCCCTATAAGTCAGGTTTTAAGCTTTTATATATATTATTTAAAATTCTTAGCCTAACTCTTTCGTTCCTGCTTGTATGTAGTCGGATGAACGTAAGCATCAAATTAGTTAGATGAAGTCCTAAATTGATATGATTGCAAAAGAGTTTTTTTTTTTTTTTTTGTTATTATACACTTAAAGTTTTCACTATTCAGAGTATTTTTTCACCTGAAGACGTTAAAAATAGAGCCCAGTTTTCCTGCAATTAACCTATAGCTTCGGCCTCAAATGATTGAATTAATAACTATCCAACAGTTATTTTTTTTGCGAACTGTACGGAGTCACCAATAATTTGAACTCGCCAGTCGTATTTTAATAATCTTCAAGTGATATTTTCCGGATAGTGTGTCTTCACTGTTATATATATATATATATATATATATATTAATATTAATAAATAATAAATATATATTTGAACCTCAAACTACGCTCACATTTGGAGAAGTGTCTAGAATGAAGTAAATATAGGAAGAAAATTTACGATGAAGTAAATTATAATTTCTGGAAATAATTTCCTTAATTTACTGGTAATTTGAAAATACATTTCTGAGTGTTTCTCATTGATGAACAGTGTATTTTCTTTAAGTGAGAAGTATTATGATACCCAAATATCGGATCTATGAAATACTTTTTGAGGAAATAAGTTTTGGTATGCTAATCAACTTACTTTCTGTACATATTTTAAGTTAGCCTAATTTCAAGACAGAAAAAAATCAATATTGAACAATATATTATTTACAAAAAATCATATTTAAAATTGAGACTCAACCCCCGTAAAACTTTGTTGTTGTTCTCATTATTATTTCCTTTGTATATACATTTTCTTCCAGAGACCTAAGATCCGAAATGACTTCATGACATATTCCACTATGTTGATAAAAAAATCACACACATTTTACATAGATAAAGCTTTTTGCAATGTGTAAGCTGTACTTCTGATTATAATTATTTGTATTTCTTTAAGGCATAATCTACCAGATATCAATTCAAATAAACTGGTATTATTGATGTTCTCGTGTGCTACATTTTGTTTTCCACTTCAAGATCCTTGCATTTTGATTTTTCTTAAAGTTCTTCAAAAATACATTACAATCAGTAGTGACTCCCATATCAATAAGGCACATTCTCTTTCCGTGGTCTTTGATCATGATGTCTGGGCGGTCATCGTTGATTGTTTTGTCTATGTGTATTGTAATTTTTTTTGGTTTGGTTTGTTTTACGGCATATCAACCTCAATAGGTTATTTAAAACCGACAAATTTTTTATAGCTGGTAATATTTTTTTTCAAAACAGTATTGTTGGTAATAATTTTTTAAAGTATTTCTGGTATTAAAACCTATTTTTACACTTTTATGGTGTTTTGACCCAGTTTCGAGGTTAACTATTTGCCTATAGCTGGGACCCTAACAGGTGCTACAACCCCGGGTCAAGGCGGACATGGGAACACCACCAATTAAGAGGTGGTTCAACGCTCATCAAAACCTGATCAGAGGTCTTCCTGCTGGACGTAGTTTATCCTCATACCCAGTAGGCGGATGTAGTTTATCCTCATACCCAGTAGGCGGATGTAGTTTATCCTCATACCCAGTAGGCGGATGTAGTTTATCCTCATACCCAGTAGGCGGATGTAGTTTATCCTCATACCCAGTAGGCGGATGTAGTTTATCCTCATACCCAGTAGGCGGATGTAGTTTATCCTCATACCCAGTAGGCGGATGTAGTTTATCCTCATACCCAGTAGGCGGATGTAGTTTATCCTCATACCCAGTAGGCGGATGCAGTTTATCCTCATACCCAGTAGGCGGATGCAGTTTATCCTCATACCCAGTAGGCGGATGTAGTTTATCCTCATACCCAGTAGGCGGATGTAGTTTATCCTCATACCCATGCGGCGGTGTGTGTATGTAAAGTCATACAAATTGTTACAAGTCCTATGTCTCTATTGGAGTCTGGGTGATGTTAAAACAATATTTTTTGCAGTTTCCTTCCCGTAAAAGTTGCATATGTTACAATGCAGATATTGACTCAGGCTATAATGCTGGTTATTATGAGTATTATTATTATTAATATTTTGAATCGGTTGGTTTTCCGACCAGCCGTCAAGTTTCATGCAGAAACATCAAAAGTCCGAAAGTCAACAGATAATGATTATTGGTACAGTTGATTGGATATGTAGATACGTAGCTGAGCATGCCGGCATCATTTAGCTTAAAATATCTGTTATCACTACAGTGTGTATAGTAATTTAAATTTTCATTAAAATATGTGAAAGTAGAAAAAAAGCATAAGTTTAGTTAAGATGTGCAAATTGATTGAATTCAGGTCTGAAAAACTGGTGTAAAATGCAGTATACACATTAAAAAAACATTCAAATACGCAAACGAAATCCCTGGCAAAAGGTGTAGGCTTCTCTGAGGATATTAGAATGTACATGTAAATTGTAAGTAGCTCTAGTATAGGGAGATATACTGTGGCATTAATAAAAACTCCCCGAGGATGTGAGAAGTATTATTATTAGTCTCGGAGTATCAGTTATTTAATTTTTTTTAGAAGTATGTATTATACACATTTACATGCTTCATATCAAATCCACAGCCTAAAATATATTTTGAAATCAGTTGGATAATGTTTATTCGACATCATTATTTTATCAGGAAATTGTTTTACAAATATTAACACCCATATCCGCACCCGCACGTGTGAAGTTGCATAAGGGATAATATCTGATATTATCGTTCAGATTTCATTAAAAAAAAAGAGAATTTTTTTTAAAAATGTCTGACGAATATCGCCAACAAGAATGTTTATGCATTTGTTTATTTTTTCCACTGGTTATTTTGCACGTAAGTATTATCTGCCACAAAACTCGTTTATTGGAATTTAATATTTAAAAAAAAAAAAAAAAAAAAAATCACGTAATTTGCTGAATAGTAAAAAAAAAATGCATTAGAAATTGGAAACGTCATCAAGTTAAAGTGCACGAAACATTACCAAACACTGAATGACTAAATCTTGTAAGAAGAAATCGAAAATAAAACACACTTGGTGCACTTCCAGAGTGAATCAGAAAGTCTATACATTTCATTCTTTAATGATATGTGTTTATATACTTTGTTCCATTGTGTGCGTGGTTTAAGGGAAAGCGCCCCCACAAAAAAATATCACTATCGGATAGACGAGCTCGAATTCTAGTCGAGTTTTTTATATTCAATCAGGCGCAGACAGTTATTCTACTTACACTATTTTATATAACTTTATCATGGAGCAAATTTTGAAATGTTAATTCCGAAATCATGTCAGTTTCTTTTCTGTAGATATCTAGATATTTTGTGTATACTCGCATACACATTCCTGAAGGCAAAACATGTGAATTATACTTTTTCCTATTACCAGTTTGATGATAAACCTTGAACTTCGTTATATGTTATATTTGTTAATAAAAATTTACCATCATCATTACCGACATTAATGTTAACACACACAAACATTATATATATATATATATATATATATATATATATATGGTTATGATATTGAAACTAAAGACTAGTAAATAACCAATTCTTTTCTTATACAAGAAAAAAAAATGGTTATTTATTATTTTGACAATAACTTACTCATATCCCTACATTTAACTTGTAGACTGGCCGATCATCTTTTAATCGGTATCACTCCAAGAAAAGCAGTAAAGCCACGAAGACAAATGGATACTGGGTGTGAAAGAACTAGAGAAAAGAAATTTTATTAAAGAGCGAGAAAAATCGTCGAAGTGTGATAAGAATTTCCGTAGATAACGATTGACATAGCATTTCAATTTTTGAAGATTAAAATTGGCATGAAAGCATGAGGCCGGAAGAGTGTTTAACACACTAGAAGTCCGAGAAAGGAAACTTAGCATAGACCTTAAGATTACATCTCGCCAAATCAACTTTAAATTGACGAGATCTTTTTGCCAATCTATTACTGCGTTTAAATTCATAAAGTTGCGGTGCCATGGCGAAGAGCTTATCTAAAAAATATACCATGAAATGTACTTGTAGAAAAGGTACAATGAAGCAACTTCCTGGCAATATGGAAAGTGACTGAAACCGAGAATATCAGGTCAGAACTAATAATATTGCTGATTCGTCTTTAGATTTTATCAAAAATATTTAAATATATAGATGAAGCAATGTAACGTTTGAAGCAGCAATATTCTAAGCATGGACAAATGACAGAGTTAGACATATGTAAGATATAGCTTTTTATTTTCGCAGAAATTTCTCACATCACTGATCTTATTACGACAATCTGCTTTATTAATTTCTATTTCTGAGCATTTAAATGGTTTTACGACAATCATTATTAAGATCCCTCATTGTAATTTTCTCTTGATCTACGTGTACGCTTTCACAAAAAGTGAAAATATTTGTCATTTCTTATAAATTGAAATTATTTGTCATTTCTTATAAATTGAAAATATTTGTCATTTCTTTTAAATCGAAAATATTTGTCATTTCTTATAAATTAAGATTAGATGTTTAGTCTGAGTACCAATGATAAGCGTGCTTGAATGTGTGTCTAGCATATTCATTATGCGTAGAAAATACTACTATTACTGATATCAGAGAGAGAGAGAGAAATTGTTTAAATTTTTTTATATCCATGTGAAAATAATCTTGTTTGTATATCATTACAGTATATAAGATGAAGATTGTTTCTTTTAAAAACAGTTTTTTGTGTTTTTTCTCTTTGTTTTTCGTTTGCACACAAATATTAAAGTAAAAAAATTGTAGGATTGAATTAGGCCTTCAAAAAAGATTCATATGCACTCCTTTTTATCAGAGATAAAATATAAAGGATATTTAATCTGATGTACAAAGTTGGTCTTTTCCAAAACACAAGTTGACGGAGAACCGATGTTGGGCATGATAAAGTTGGTTGTGTTAAATTTAGTATATTATATAATTAGTTTGTTTTTTTTTGTTTTTTTTTTACTGTGATCAGTGGGGAATATGTTAGTTATGAGATTGTTTTTTGAATTTTTCATCTTGTTTACAGATAGAACACATTTGATTACGGTATAGTACGTTGATATATTTAGGATTATTTGAGGAAGTGTTATGTTCTTTTTTTTTCATTTATGTTAATATGTCTAAAGACCCGTGTAATGTCTTCAAAGATGTTATTAGTAAAGTCGTTATTAATGAGAATATGTGAAATGTTTTAATTCAGGGTAGAAAATCTTTTTCGTGGAGGAGTTAAATTTTCCTCGGTGTATCAAATGTTGTATAATAGGTTTTTTGTAATATGGCTATATTCTTAAATGATATATATATATATATATATATATATATGTATGTGTGTGTGTGTGTGTGTGTTTTTGTATAACAACAACAGTGAAAAATTGTGTAATTGTAGACACCCAAAGGATTGCCCATTAGAAAATAAATGCTGCATCAAATCTGTGGTATACCAATGTACTATCATATCCACTGAGAGTCCTAATACTGATATGATATACATTGGGTCCACAGAGAATGATTTTAAAGCTAGATGGAGGCAGCATAAGTGCTCTTTCAACAATATAAATAAAATAAATCAGACTTCTCTATCTAAATATTTTTGGCATCTGAAGGAAATAAGATACCTAAGGTAAAATGGAAAATTATAAACAGGACTAGAACATGTAAAACTTGGGATGACCCATGCCTTTTGTGCCTCCATGAGAAAATGCACATTATCAAGTTTCTAAATAATAAAAATCTATTAAACAATAGACATGAATTAGCAGTTTTTTGCCGGCATCATCAAATTCACGCATTGAACAATTTAGCTTAAAAACATACAATAAATTAACTTTTTAATCCATGGACCCAATAAAAAGTTTTAACACCCTACAAAAAATGACAGCTCTTTATGAAGTCGTCAAATAACAAATGTTTTTATATACACAAAACCTTTCCATAAAGTAATAAAACAAATAAGTAATAAAACAAAAAAAATAAATTAATCTTCATAGACGAGTTAACCTGACTGATTGAAAACATCTTCCACTTTAAATTTAGACACCCCCACCTTACCCTGACTTAACATCTATGAAAGTAACTCTACGTTGATACATATCATTAGCAGCTAAAACCCCTACCTATTTCAAATATCCACGATGGCTGTCACCATGGGAATTTTAGATTCCGATATAAAACGCGTAAATTTCAGAAACAAGTTATTCCAAAAAAATTTCGCTTGAAGATGAAACAAAGCTCACTTTAACTCAATTTAATTCTAATAATTATATTGAAGTTTTCGGCTCTTGTTTTTGAAACATGAGACTTCTTATGTAGCGTGTTGGAATCATATTTTTAAATAAATAATTATATCTATGCTCTACTTTTGTATAGAGCACTACTTTTTAAAAATAACTAAAATACTAAAGAACCTTGGATTACTAACCTAATCCGTTCTTTCCTAATTTCTATATATTTTCACATATATATATATATATATATATATATATATATATATATATATATATATATATGAATGTTTCACACCTCCGACATAAATATCATTTATGAATATCAATTTATGCCGACGACTGGGATATGGTAACGCGCACAGAAATATGCAGCCTTTAATAAGAAAGCTAAACTAAACCTTTACGTATTCTGCACTCCAGAAAAAGCTTGGTTAAATCCTTGATGATGTATCAGCCAAGGCCGACTGAAATTTTTCCACCAACTCAAGATGTTTCTAGAAAATATTATTTTGAAATTTTGTCGAGAAATTTTCGTACATTGCAAGCACTTTGAACGGCCATTTTTCTATGGATGATGAGATCACCTTCAACTAAAAAGCTACTCTGACATTTCAGCATACGAAATGCGTGTTTTGGCATATTAAAGTTAATACTAAGAGTTCGGTTTATAGGCCATTGTGTTTTCTTCACATGTGGGAAACAAAGATATGATGCAAACATCGACATATCTGAAACCTGAAAAGATTCC
>OZ010581.1:60314295-60354295 GCA_963932145.1 Acanthosepion lycidas
AACCTCATTAAAATCTAACCAACACACAATACGGAGGGGTCACAACATGCAACAATAAAATATGTGGTGGATTGTGATATCATTATAGAAGGAAGATCCTACACTTTTGAAACTCCACAACAACAGTCACGATAGAGAAAGAACTTAAACTGAAACTCAAAATATATGATTTATACTCTTATGTTCACAAAGTGCACCAAGTCCTATATAGGTATCACCCATGCACTAAACAACAAATCAATATTAATTACCAGACAACAGGAAACACTGTGTCACAACACATCCACAAATTCAACGAAGGCAAATTTAAAATTATGCCAATATATCAAACCGACAATCATTCTTACATACAAATATATGAAAAAAGCTTCATAAAAATTTAAGCCAGCACTAAACGCATAAACCCGCACACATAAATACACACCATACAGACAAAGCTGTCGGACAACACACACTGGCAAAAAAGACACACTAGACTGAGGACCCGCACACACCCCCGAACCATAAAAAATTTGTGTGTGCGTATGTACATATATATATATATATATATATATATACACACACACACACACACACACACTATTTGCTTGTAATAAAACAATATGTATATATGGAGAATGAATGTGTAAACAGATATACGAATATATCTAGAAATGCCTTGATCTTTGGATTAGCCTTGATAAATTATTGCCCAGTATATCTCTTGAAGTATACCATCATTCTTATAATAAGCGGAAAATGTGACGGGGAGAAAAAGAATAAGAAAAAATACAAAGGGATTTGGCAAGATAGAAAAAAAAAATTTTTTTTCAAATATACTGTTTCTAAAATATTCTTTAAAAAATGAAACTACATCTCTCGTTTTGTGCGCATGTGTAGATGTGTCAAATTCATCAAGGACCAGTCTGATGTATTCCTAACGTCACTAAAATTTTTCAAATTTATATTTTTTCTAAATATACATACTAACAAAAGGAACATCCACAATACACAAAAATGGTGATATATTTAAAAAAAGATGCAGACGTCATTAAAAAATACAAATACCCCCTTCCTTCCTTCTTTCCACATATCTTTGGCTAATCCTAATTGTTTTATTACACTTTAAACAGAGGGACATTTTCTCCACCAATCCAAGAAGAATGTGGATTGCTACCACACACAAAAGAAATGGTTAAGTAAAGGAAAACAAAGAAAAAAAAATGAATTCCTTTAAATAATAATTGGAAATAATAATTGGAAATAACCATTCCTCCTCTGATGTTTGTCACAAATCTTGAAAATCGTCTAGCAAAAATATATAGAAATTTATGTATAATACATATTTTAAAAAAATAATTAAAAATACACATTATAAACAAAAATATTTACGGTTTCTCTTTTATCCTTTTATATATATATATATATATATATATATATATATATATCTCAAAATGATCGCTTGAGAACATCAGGGCTTTAAGCTTGCGTGTGATGTGATGTGATTGGTAAGTGTTCATTATATTCACTTACGTGCAAAATTCTCGAAAAAGTTATGAATGCACCGATTCTCCCTCCAACGATGGGGTAATGAGTGGGACATCAGTAAAACATTATTATCTTCCCAAACTCTTACAATCTTAAGATGTTTTCTTTAAATAAACTGAAAACTTTTGATAAGCTGTAAAAAAAACAAAAAAAAACAATATATTTCTCTTTATTTCTCTCTCTCTCTCTATATATATATATATATATATATATATATATATATATAGAGAGAGAGAGAGAGAGATATAGATAGATAGAAGCGATGGTTATGTCTTCAGATTTAGTAATTATATCTCATTTTAGCCAAGAAAGCACTAATTTTATGACAACTTGTTAGGATTTATGTAACAAGTCAACGGATATATGAGACTTGTGTTTTTACAACTCCTCACTATGATAAAGAGGAAATGAACGTATTACATTATTAAGGCACATAATATCGCTGTTTTAATCCGTTAACACGTGACATTTTTGTTCTAATTATATTCATTTCGATTAGTTGTTTGAAGATTGTTTATCAAATTAGTCAATTGCTTATTTTTTAATTAAAAATACCTTCCCTCTCCATAGGTAAAAATTAGAATATTATATTGGTTTACTTTGTATTTTGTTCTTTACTTCCTGCAGCTGTATAGCGTGTACATAGTTATTTTAAAGAGTACAAAAACGTAACAACTGTCCTGGTTATTAACGCAAAACACGAAGTTCCCTCTGGACGTGACATACAAAATGCTGAACATATAGTTAGGTAATGTTGCACCGAATCAACTCTGCAAATGAGTGGTGGTGTGAGGTACTCAGAAATAAACACGACAAATAATGAAGCAACGGCATAATTGTAATTAATCAGAAATCAACTTGTTTCTCATTAAATAATCCAATAAATTTTCATGTCTTAAGATCCAATAATTGCACGCAACAGAAAAAAATATATATTTATGTTGACCGAATCTGGAGTGGATCATTTTGCACAACAAATAAGACCAGATTTGCAGATGAAAATTCTTGAAAGCAGACAGAGAAAGGAAACTACAGGCAATCATACAGGAAGTAGTAAAGGATATCGGGAAGAGAAGACTAATCACCAATCGTAAGAAGACAGAATATATGATTGTCATCAAATGGGACATTCGAAGATGCGAACTATAAATTGGAGGCAACATAATCAAGAATATAGAAAAAAACGTGAATATCCAGAAAGTGTATTAGCATAAGACAGAAAATGTGACAAAGAAATCCGAAAGCATATTGAAATAGACGTACCTTTCAAAACCTAAGCACACTACTAAAAAACTAGAAAATCTTGATAAAAGTCAGTACTAAACTGTTATAAAATATTGGTCCTCCTATATGGCAGCGAAAGCTGGATACAGCTGAAGAAGCGGCAATAGAAATGTTGGTCAGATAAATGCTGAAATGAAGGGGATTGATCAGGTGCTTAACTAGGAAATTTTAGGTAAAATGGAAACAGAAATATACTTATATTTATAATCAGACAGAGATGAGTGAATTGGCGTCTACGGGGATATAATGAGAAATGTGGTCTTGCAGAATTTGACATTCACATGACATACTGTTTGCAAGAGAGAGGAAATCAGCGAGGATCCTACCAAACAAGCTGAGCTATGTGGATGACAGAAAAGGGGTTACAAGACATAGCAAAAAGACAAATCTTACTAAGCTTTACAGAATTTTGGCGAGCCCTGATTGGTCACCTTCTGAAAGGACACAGTACGTAATCGAGGAATACGATCAGAAGTTTAATCAAAACGAACTTTAAAATAAGACTCCCGCTAGACTTCGAACACTTACATTTTACGTTAAATATTTCTTATAAAAAAGAAAAAAAACGATCGATGGCGTTTTCAAAATGACATCCTTCCGAATATATGAGATAAGGAAGTTGTTTTTGCAAAACATGGCGATTTTTTTTTGTTTTTTTGTTTTTTTGTAGAAGGGTGACGAATGCATAGTGTATGCCAAAGCAGATAATGAATCGTTTAGAACAATTGCTTGCAGTTAACTAAGTAACAGCTTTCAAGAGAAATAAATATATTGATAATATGATATTTCTGGAAAGTTTTTCATATTTTCAGCCACGCATTGAATATACTTTTATAGTTATGGTATAAGATAACAAATGGAAAAAAAATCATTTTTTTGACCGATGCGTTTCGCTCTGCGACATTTTCAAGGCAAAAAATGAAATCGAATTTTTTTGTTGTTATAGTTACATTACTTGTCCACATAATTAATCTGGCAAATTAACTATTTACAATTATACATAATAAATTAAAGTAAACAAAATCCCTACAATGAAGCATCTCGAACACACTCCCAATCTCAGATAAAAAAAACATTCACATTATTTCTATGAGTTTTTTTTTTTTATCATTTCTCACCAATTCGTGCAATAGATGCCACTAAAATACATTGGTTACAGAGTATGAAATAAAACGTTATTAAGGAGCGGGAACAATAACAGAAAATGAATAAAGACAGAAATTAACTCTTGACATGACATTTAAATTTTCGACTATCAAACTTGACAGGAAATCAAGAAGCCAGGATAATAAAAAAAAACAAAAAAACTTACGGTTAAATCTATCCATTTCAACTATAAAATGATGAAATCTTCCTGCCAATCTACAACCTGTCTGAAGCTGCAAATCAAACTCAATGTTCTGAACCAATATTTGTCAAATATAAACTCGTCCATTTCCACACTTCGTAAAATATTTAACTAAATGTTATGCCATTTTTAGTGGGTGGTTTTTTGAGATATTTCGAACGTATAAAAACAGAGTGACTTAAGTTAATATGCAGAATGAACTTATATTAACTTAAGACCTCTATAATCTAATAAAAACAATCTGTTCGTTGTACCCATAATATTGTTGAAACATGGGTAAAGGGAACGATCAGCTGAAAAACAGGAAGAAAGATTGAGTGAGGGAATGTCCACCGTGGAAATTTGAAACGCTGCAGCGATAATCGAACGATAAAAGAGGCTGTTGAAAATATAAGCAAGTTGAGAACTCGAAACAAAGGAAAAGACTTTAAGCGCCCAGATCTTTGAAAAGACAGGAATTGAGTGAGTCAAGGACAAAAGTTGTAGAATACTTTATGAAATGGGATCTGTAAAACAATCTCCTAGGCAATCTTCTCTCACAAAAGCAAATATTCTAAAGCGTTAATAGTGGACCAATACATGAAAATTGACTTTTCTAAAGCAATTCTTACGGTCGAATCTATTTGATGAATGGGTCAAAGCCAAAGCCATATCCTTTTTCAGTGAGTAGATCATAGGAGGTAAGGTGCTTAAGCCCTTAGGGATTGATTAAAGCCACGAAGACTTTGCCGAAGAGTAGTAGGAGACTGATAGGACGGTAGTTAGATGGGCCAGACGAAGACCTCGAACAGGCTGGAAAGCAAGAATGAGCGGGGCAATAGTTGTATAGTTTGGAGGGAACTGGGGTCAGCTCAGGAGAACATTTCTTTAGTATTACGGCTAGTTTCCCGTAACCGACACTTGCTTTACAATAGTTTAATTTCAAGATGTTGTCCATTACCATCGAGAGGGTGGTTTTCATTTCACTCAGCAGAACCTCTCTTCTAGGGAGAAATCAGGTGTGTACTCCGAACGAGCCGAATGTTGAATTGGTTGGGAATTTCCGACCAAAGCATTCAGCCTTTTTAGCTTTGGATGTTAGAACTTCGAATTGTTAGAATAACGTTCATATTGAAGATTTATTTATGTTCAGCACACTCTTGCAGAATCGCTAATAATCTTTAGAAACAAACTTGCAAGATGCTCTAGGTTATTGCATTCTATTAGCAAACAGTAACCTTGTTTCATTGAAGGCACGCTTGGACTCGTAACTTGCAGAGACAACCAGATATCTGCTGCAATTAGACGAATATTTTTGAACGGGATGATGAAAAACCACATTCGCGAAGGAAGTCATGGAACGAGTCCCAGTCTGTCCGTTGATAACATATTCTTTTAGTTCTTGGCTGGAGGGGAAAGAGATGTTAATGGACACCGGGGGGGGGGGGCAAAGCTGCGTAACGCGATAAAAGTCAAGGAAGGAGATAAAACAGCGATCGAAAAAGTAAGCGATCCCGTCAGGCTTACTGGGGAAACGCGTGTGAGATTGAGGGTTTGAAAAGTTAATGGTTTGTATGCCAGCGAGGTCGGTTAGAGAGTTTTAAGCCACATGATACGATGCGCGTTAAAGTCACTGAAAACAATTGTTTGCAAACGGATGTAGAGAGATGGCCTCGTCTATATTATCGGAAATGCTATCGAGTACACAACTGTCTTGAGAGGAATGGGAACGGTAGAGAAGGAAGAGGTAGTTTATTGAAATGAGGAGAGAGGGACACTGCCGCATATACGAATGTTCTGGATTTTTAAATGAGAGTCCCCTAGATAGCGCGAGATGCTCGCGGACATAAATACCTAGGCCATCCATATGGATTTTTGAGACGAGAGGAAGGCAGTCAGGAATCGAGAAATCAGTGGACGGGATTGACGACTCAAGGCTAGTCTCACAGAAGGCTTGTATATCGGGAGACTTTTCGAAGAGGACCGATTCCACACTAAACTTGGTACAAATACAGCGGATGTTTGGGAAGGAAATGTCAAAGGGTTTAAGTGATTTTTTACCTGGTTTAGGTTTATATTTTGATTGTTTATGTACATGTTCAGTTATGTTGGTAAGGAAAAGGCTTAATGTAATAGTAGCAGTCGGCCTTCCTATGTGACATGAACAGAAAAGTGGCGGCGCAGAATGGAACATACGGTGACCTCGGTGTTGCCCACCGGGGGTGCATGCAGGGACACCCTTCTATGCGCGACATGGCACTGCAAGATCCCCGATATTATGCAACTGTTGATCAGAGAAGTCATAGAGACCCTACGAAAGAGTTCAGGCTCCTAACTATCAGTCGGCAACAGCAACCAGAAAACTGCCAACTCGGTACCCTCAGTATGAAGAGATGTTGCCACCAACTACAGACATCACAAGAGATTAACGGCAGCACTACTCAGTCCAGAGAAAATGAAAGGATCCGGGATTCCCTTCATAAAAAGGAAAACAAGGATTACCCTCTACTCCTGTTCAAGAAAATGAGAGGGGTATTGACCGGGCGAGAGGAAAGACTATCTAGTCCTATTAAAAAAAAAAAAAAAAAAAAAAAAAAAAAAAAATCAATCAAAAATGGGCTTGGTATCCAGATTAATTATCATTAGAAAGAACAAGATTCACTCAGAAAACGGCACAAGTTTATATATATATATATATATATATATATATATATATATATATATATATATATAGAGAGAGAGAGAGAGAGAGAGAGAGAGAGACCTCTCGTGATCTATAGGGCTAGGAGGAGATGTTATTGGCAGATAATTGTGCGTTTACTGCACCCGCCCATATGGACTAATATAGATGGGTACAGGAGAAGCTTATGTGTCGGAGGTGAGAATCGATAGCGAATCTGAAACTGAACTATGAAGTTACAACTTAGTTTAAGTGGCAACACGCACTTCTTGTTGAAGAGAAAACAGCGAGTCAATAAGCCACAATTAAAAATAAAGTCTAACACTTGCATGAGTCAGAACAAGCAACAAAGATTTAATATTCTAACAAGCTCGAGAATTGCACAAAAGACCACAAACGGTACAGGATAATCTATTGTACGCAAGATCAGCAGGGACACTGTTAACTGACTTTTTTGCTTTCCCGATTCACGTAGTCGACTGATGTTTACTTCTGGATGGTGCATTATTCTTGAAAGGCAGCTACAAAGATACTCCGATCTCTTCACAGCTACCTCTTCAAATTTCCTGAATAGAATTTTGACGCAAGAAAGGTTTCAGTTCATACCTAAGCCAAAGTCTACCAACATTTCTATTATCACTATGGAGTTCACTGTAGAAAAGAAATTTTGTATGCGATCATCACTCATCCTTGCCACATGGCCAGCCCAACGTCGTTGTGATTGCATTATGAAGGTCTCGATGGTACTAATCTTGCATTTCTCTAAAAGGTCGGCATTTGACACTCGATTATCAAACGTTAGGTCACGGAGTGTATTGAGACAATCTTTATGGAAGACATCTAATCGTTTAATGTGCCATCTATAAGGTGTCCTATTTTCAGAGCCATACAAATGAGGTGACAAAACGACAGGTTTGTACACTTGGATTTTAGTGCAAAGCTTTATTCCCCTTTCGTCCCACAATCTATGAGGCAGCGAACCAAAGGATGTGTTGGCTTTTGCAATGCGGTTAACAATCTCGTCATTACCTGATGCCCTAGAATTCACCATGCCCCCTAGGTATTTGCGAAACTGCAAATATTTGAGATTCTTTCCATCAACTTTCAAATGGACTTCAGGAAACTTATGAACGGAGTGTCTCTGTTTTACACCTTTAATTTGCTTCGGTGTCGGGCAAGGTTGATGAATAACGTCAGTTTTCTTGATGCTGATGTAAGTCCGAATGCATTGCATGCAGCAGAAAACTATTTAAGTAAATCTTGAGCTTCCTCTAAAGAGTTAGCTACAAGAGCAGCGTCCTCTGCAAAAATAGATCGAATATAATACTGGTACATGGTAAATGCGTTGGACTTAAACCTCTGATGGTTAAACAGTCCTCCATTACTTAGAAAATTAAATTTAACGCTAGTTTTTGTATCCCGATCATCACCGAGAGCAAAAAGAAAAACAGGGGCCATGAGATAGCCTTGCTAAGTTACATTAGTGAAATTGTTGAATACTGGCGAATGTGTATTAGGTATCAGAAGGTTATTTTATCGATCAGGTCAATGATGTTGGTGTTCTTAAACAGTCACCCACAACAAATTTACTGAATATTGAAGACAGATCATTCAAGATAAATCAAAGCGAAAACAACGTAGTTAAAGGTATAACAATAACACGGATTTATATAGAATAAAAAAAAAATGCACAAATGAATCAAAGGTTGTTGAATAAGTGTGAATGGTTGAAAAGAATTATGTAGAATATTTATGTCAAGGTTCAATGTGCGTGAAACTTATTAAGATTTGTGTGTGAAATTAAACTAAGTGAATGTTCACGTAGAAAAATGTCTTTTGTGTTAGTTCATTTAATAGTGCGTATGCGTGTTTCTTTGAATTATTGTCCAAAACTGGTATGAGTTGTGTACCTTTACTTGTTTTGAGGTTTGATTTAATGTTTACGAATACTTGTTAATAGTGATTTATTATCACTTTTTGTATTGTAAGATATTGTCCCTGGTAGAGCGAAATGTTGCATGTGTTCAGTCAGAGAAAGTTTGCGCGGCCAAAATGTAGCTGGTTACGATTTTGACTGGCGTGGATTAGTTTGGCATTTTTCTAGGATGAAATTCTGACGATATGAGAGCGTCATGTGGCACAAGGGCTTTTAACGTGGGATCTCCAAGCCCGTGGGCTCGACAAAAAATATGCCCATTGAACTCGTATAAACGGGTTCAGGGTCGGTTTACCTCCCCGAAAGAGAATCCGCCTTTCGGCGTAGCCTCCTTCGGGTTCCTTTCCCGCCCGAAAGCAGAGAGTTCAACCGAAACAGCCGGTCAAGAGTTGAACGATTGACAAGGATGAAATTCTGACTGCCTTGAATCGATTTGGATGCTTTTATTTACTTAGTTCTGGATACAGGAATCGGCTCAAAACGGTTAGTAACGAAAATACATTTTCGCGTTAATTTGCTCCAGTTTTAGGTGTGAACCAATGAAAAGTCTAGTTCACTGGAACAAAGGTGTTGATTGGTTAATAGGTAATTTTGTGGTGGAGTATATTATACCGGAGGGGTCAAAAGGTATGTATAGACTATTCCATCAACATCAAATGGATCAGATTTAACACTAGCTTGCATACCAACATGAAATGAAATGATGACATTCAACGTTGTCAGGAATACCGGGTTTCTTGAGAACTTTCTTGAATGTTTCTCTGTTTACAGTATCGAAGGCCTTAGGAAGGTCCACAAATATCATAAATACCTCTTTGTTTCGCTCACGAACCGTCTCTGCAACCTGAGGTTATCGTATACTGTTTTAAGACCTTTTTTTTATAGAGATGTTGCACAGAGACATTTTTGAAGTTCTGAGGAACATGGCCTGATCTCCAAATTTGAATGAACAGATCGTGCACTAACTTACAAATTGTATGCCCTCCATGTTTGTAGACTTCAAAATGAATAGCATCTTCGCCAGGAGCTTTTTCCTAGCGATATCTGCTTGGTAGAAGCTTGCACTACCAGAAAAGTGAGTTCTCAGGATGATGTGTTACAGCGGAGAGAATTACATCCCCTGGGACTGAGTGTTGTTGAGCACTGTTTCAAAATTATCTCTCCAGCGCTGAAGTACGGCTTTTTTTTATCAGTTAAGAGAGTATCACCGTCATATATACTGATGGAGTAAGTATGGGAAATACCGTGCTTCTCCAATTATCATATGTCCTATGTTGAAAACAAAGTTTTTACTAAAGTTATTATACTTAAAATATATGTTCGTTATGTAGCCGATGGATATAGAAAATCTGAAAGATACATTTCAAATGAAATTTCGTCCTAATTTTTAGTACTGAACTTAGTGAAAAAAAATTCCTTTCTTAGATGTTATCGTCAATTTCAGTATATAATACTTCTAAACCTTCTGTTTATAAAAAAAATCAAGGAGTAAATAATCTTGCCAACTTGATTTCTCTAGCGAATGCACTCTTAGAAATAAAATAGGCGTTAAAAAATTCCTTAAGAGAGCAGAGGAGAATTCATCCCGACGCACCCTTTTCTTTAAAGAATTAAACAACCTAAAAAAAAAGAAGCGTAATAACAGACTTTTCTTTATAAAAATCGAATGAATGAAACTATAAGCAAAACGAAAGTAGATTTAAGAACATTATAAAAATGCACAACACCAGTTAACGATAGCAAAAACAAAAAAAAGAAAAAAAGAAAAAGACAAATTATTTCTTACAATAAATTTAAATCCTCTAAACTTATAGTTAAAAATAATTCACATCTTAGAACAAAATTAAATAGGAAAAATATTATTTACGAATTTAAATGTACATTACCGATTTGCATTCCAGATCAATCAAAATTCGTAAATGATTATACAGGTCACACTACAATATTTTTAACACGAAGACTGGCTCTACATATTTCTGACCATAACTCAATTAGATCTCATTTATATATTCATGGAAACCTGCCGGGGCCACTTCGTGACATACTTGTTGACAACACAAATATAATAGCTTCATGCCAAAATGGATAAAAATAATCGAATCTATATTGCTAAAACAAAAGATAATCAACACTCAATAATATCAACTATTAACGTGGACACAATATCTTAACCGTGTTTTGAAAATGAATACCTAACACAATTAGATACATGCAAGAAATTATTTCTTGTTAACAGTTAATATATTTCCCCCTTGAACATGGCTAAATGTATAAGCAAAAGAGGTCGGATAAAGAGAACATTCGGACAGTATTTTTCATTTGAAAAGAAAAAGAAATAAGATCACATTTGTATAAAAAAAAACAAAAAAAAACAAACCTAAATCAAAGCAACTTTTCTGCCGTATTCAATGAAATGTGCCTAAATACACACACACAGACACACGCACACACAAACATATATATATATATATATATATATATAAACAGCCGACAAGACGAGGATCGGAGTTGAAATAGAATTTCAAAATAAAATCACACATTCAGGGACTAAGCAAGGATTTGTGTTTACTCTGAGAGTAATTAATGTTTTATACCAAAATTCGACGTGCATGCATAATACTCGATTATCGCGGTAAATTATTCTTCAGGTCAATCATAGTGATTCAAAATTGATTTTTTTAGTTGCAATTATTGTTTTTTTTTCTAAAATATAATTTTTTTTTTTTTAATAGGTCTTTTTATTTAAAAAAAAAGTATCTTACAAAATGTTATTCTTTTTGTAATAACCACCAATATTTTCGAGACCAGATTTTACTTGAAAAAAAATGATTAAATCGCAAATGTTTACATTTCCATAAAGATTAATCACTGATGCATCTTCGCTGAAGAAAAAAAAACCTTTTACAAAGATCCCAATACAACACAAATGGGATTGTCGTAAAAATGTGTTTCTAAAAAAATTTTCCAGATTTCGGTAAAATTTTTCAGGTGTTGAAATTTAAAGAAAAAAAAAAAAATAGCTATATTCTCGGTTATATAATTCTAGAAATTTAAAAAACAAAATAGGTAGTAGAAATTTTATTTTAATTGCTAGGCGTGAATTCTAGTTAATATTACTATTATTAAAATAAATCAAAGATCATCCTCAGTGGATGTCATGAATTTAAAAGAATTAATATTAAAAAAAATAAACGCTACTGAAATTAGAACTTCGGCTCGCTCACCATTTGGCACGGGCACTCATGTGGCTGAGAGGTTCGGATAGTAAACACCGGCCCTATCGATTATCATAGTTGATGAATGACAATATAACTTGTTAAAAGTACAAAAAAAAAAATAACACTGCAGAAAGTTGCCTTTTGGGGCACCGGCATAGGCGCGGATTTTAGCGTAGTATGCAGAACACCGGGCATGCAGATGCACGAGGAATATTATTAGTTGATGACGGAAAATATCAGGTCAGTGTGAAAATAATGGAAACAATGTCGGATGGCCATAAAACAGTGGCGAAAAATGGCAGAGGACACAACGTGTATGTATATAAATAAATAAATATAGGTAAAATGAAACTACTATGATCAAGATCAAACTTTGATCACATAAGCATGCATGGCGAAAGAGTGGATAATTTTTAGCATACCCTCGTGTGTGTGTATATATACATACACACACTCCCTCCCTATATATATATATATATATATATATATATATATATATATACACACACACACACACAGGGTGACCCCAAAAAATGTGATTTTTTTGAAGTGCGTATTGCCAGACATGAGTAAGTGGCAACACTGCGAGACAGTGACCTTGAGCAAGTAAACATTTCGCCATTTAGAATTCAAGATGAAATTCACAGTATCCCAACCGAGATGTTGCAGCAGTCAATGAGCAATCTCAACAGCAGATTTCAAGAATGCATTCATACAAGAGAACGCCATCTGCAGGACGTAATTTTTACAAAATGAAAATTCCCTCATTGTTTCTTAAATGGCATGTTTTAAGGTTTCAATTACTATGAATACAATATTTTTCTGCCATCACTCTTGGTTTTATTGGATTGTTAAAAAGTTCCCGTTTTTTGGGTCACACTCCCAGTGTGTGTGTGTGTGTGTGTGTGTGTGTATATATATATATATATATATATATATATATATACGCACGCACGCGAGTGTATGCTAAAAATTATCCGCACTTTCGCTATGCTGGTAATATTTTAGTCATGTGATCGATGTTTGAGCTTGATCAGGGCAGTTTCTTTACTTTTGTTACAGTGTAAAATAAGTTACTATATCCAAAATATATGTCCGCTATGTAGAGGATATTTATATTTTAGCTGAAAACAAAAATTAAATCGATAATCTGACAACTATATTCGAAAAAATTCAATTCTTAACTTATGAACTTACTCAAGAAAAAAAAAATCCAATTTGTGGACGCACTTTTAAAGTTTTATAATACATTTACGACTTCGTTATACAAAAAAAGAAAGGAAAACACAAGTAGAAAAAATTGCTACCTTAATTTTACTATTATATATATATATATATATATATATATATATATATATATATATATATATATGTGTGTGTGTGTGTGTGTGTGTATATATCTCGTTATAAAAAGAATCCTTATATGTGTACCCGAAAATAGATCATCTAGGGAGCAATAGTAATAACTTAAGAACGTGAATATTACACTTGTTCTTTTTTAAGATAAACAATATCATCACTAAACGTACAGATAAAGAAAATAACTTTAAAAATTTCCATAAAAATCAAATGCATGGTAGCAATAAGTAGGATTACTATTCCTTTAGAAACATTATAAAGAAATATACAATTCCAGTCTGCATAAAAACAAGAAATTAAAAAAAAATCTAGTGTAAAGCATTTAAAACTGCAATGCTCATTGTCAACAACAATAATTCACCTGCAATGTTGCAGAGAATCAATATTATTTAAGAATTCACATGTCTCTTAAGGAAATGTCTTCCTGATCAAACCAAATTCATTAATAATGGCACTGGATATATCATGCCTAACAAGAAGACTCACGTAATATAGCTCAATTAAGTCTGACTTCATTAAACACGGAGACGAAACAAACTACATCCGAATCATAGTCGCTGATAATACACATATAATAATCCCATCCACATGCAAAAATTGGGTAAAAATAATGCAAGCATTAGAAAAAAAAAATTAACACTTATTAACACCAACTGTGGAAACTGTCACAGTGTGCTGAACGTGTTCGAAAGATAAAACATTCCTAGAACTCTAGATACATGCATAAAAAAGTCTCTACTTTCAGTTATAAGTAAAAACAAAGTAATCCTTGACAATGGCTAATGGCATAGTCGAAAACGCTCGGACATACAGAACACTCGAACTATTTGTACATAATTTATGTCCACAAAAGAAAATTACAACACAAGAAAAATTAAATAAAGCTTAACGGTAATACAATGTTATTCCTCTTTAAACAAACTTCTATAATAGATGGATTGCTGCACACACACACACACACACACATATATATATATATATATATATATATATATATTAGTTGGATTGATCAATCCCACTAAATATACTAGCTCAATCACTGATATTGAGCGCTTTCCAATAAGTACCATATATATATATATATATATATATATATATATATATATATATATGTGTGTGTGTATGTATGTGTATGTATGTGTGTCACAGATGATGCCCTTTTGCTGTAGATTTAATATCCTAACTAATAAAATTTGAGGAATAAAACCAACAGAATGATATCAATATTGGCAATAAGCTTGATGACATTTCTTATACATTAGCCGTTTCACTAAATTGGAACACGAAGAGATTTAATTTCGGAATTTCAGACATGCTTGTGTTCTTTTTCCATGAGACAAGGAATAAAAAAATTGGGACTTGCGCTTCCGAGGAATGTTGCTATTATTTGTCAAAGCGAGCTCTGCGAAAATTATACTCTGTGACTAAACCCAAATCCCTCTTTAGTCCCTCAATGTGTGATTCTAAAATCATATTTCAACTCTTTCTGATCTTAGTTCTGTTAATCAAAATTTATTAGACAAATATAGCGATTTACAGATTATTAAACAGATATTAGTCGATAACACAATATTCACCCATACACACAGTAAAAAGAGCCTTCTGTTATTGGAGGTCATGTATTTTAAAACAAAGCAAACACTCAACAAAATTACATTTCAAACTTGTTACAAGACATTGCAGCTAGACATATAGTTCCGTTGTTAATATTCCGGTATCTCACGTGGTATGACGTCAAAGAACCGCATCAAGAATTTACAACCTGCGTCTACTATTCTTTGACCATTATCATCGCATAGCAATCTTCTATGCCAACATAACAAAATATTATCTTTGATGGTGAATATCTTTGTTTAAATCTCCATATAACCCTTCTGAATATGGCTCATGTGAGCCGAAAGCTGAGATGAAGGAATAGCATACTAAAAAATACCTAAATGTTTGGAATTTTTGTCTTTATTTTCACCTGAAATTAAAGCAAATATGCGGAGTTTAGATCGGCTCGTAATGAAACATAATAAACATTCATTGCCTGTTTTATATATATATATATATATATATATATATATAGATAGATAGATATGTGTGTGTGTGTATTCATATATATATGTGTGTGTGTGTGTATTCATATATATATGTGTGTGTGTGTGTATTCATATATATATGTGTGTGTGTGTGTATTCATATATATATGTGTGTGTGTGTGTATTCATATATATATGTGTGTGTGTGTGTATTCATATATATATGTGTGTGTGTATTCATATATATATATGTGTGTGTGTGTGTATTCATATGTGTGTGTGTGTGTGTGTGTGTATTCATATATATATATGTGTGTGTGTGTGTGTGTGTGTGAGTATATATATATATATATATGTGTGTGTGTGTGAGTGTGTATTTATATATATATATATATATATGTGTGTGTGTGTGTGTATTTATATATATATATGTGTGTGTGTGTGTGTGTGTGTGTGTGTGCGTGTATTCATATATGTGTGTGTATTCGTGTATATATATATATATATATATATATATATATATATATATATATGTGTGTGTGTGTGTGTGTGTGTGTGTGTGTGTGTGTGTATACATGCCATTATTTATATCACAATTCACATTGACTTTGTTATGAGAATATATTAATTTTTCACACTCCCAAATAAAAAGGTAATTATATATGCAGTTTTCAACGATGCAGTTTAATACGATATATCATACATAACCAGTTTCATCACGGTGGTTCTTCCGTATCACGGAAATGGATTCTGTTTACCAACAAGAAATAATAGGTTATTTGAATATATGCGCACCGAAGCGAATATATAAATATGTAAACGACGGGAGTGCCGAAAAGTTCTCAGCATGGCCTACCTCCATAGATTTGTCAAATTTTCAACATTTATTATAGAGCCCTTTTCTTTGTCATACTCTGGACTTGGCAACACCCTCCCTTACACAAGTAGAACAACAAATGCGTCTTTGTGTGCAACTTTGCTGATATCTTTCTCTTTCTGCCTAATGATAACATGTTATAAATATCCATTACTCACTCTACAATTATCCTTGAAGATCATTTTCTTCCTCAGACAGCTGGGGGTATCCAAATAGACACTGTTGTGTCTTTGTTGTTGTTTATTTTGTTGGTTTTATCCTCTCCATATTTTCCCTCCTCATTTTTTTTCTTATTTTCTTTTGTACTGCAAAGAATACATCATAATGAGAGGTTAAGTTAATGAGGTTTTGTGAACGTGTATATAGCTGACATATTTTTGACTGACCTAAGAGGCTTACTAAAATGAATATTCGCAGAATAGTGTAGCTCGTTAAATAGTTACATAAACAGGAATATGATTGCATGTAACAGCGTTTCGTGTCAAATTGTCTTAAAAAAAAAAAAACAGACACAGATATATATATATATATATATATATGAGAGAGAGAGAGATAGAAACAGAAACAAACACACGCATATATATATATATATATATATATTATTGGTAGTACATATACAGATATTATTATAGTAATGACAAGAATAGCCATTTCCATGCAAGAGACAGTCGGCATAATGTAATGTTACTTTCATTTAAAATTTGTGAAAATTCTTTTTCTTGAAGCATTTTCTTTTCTTTTTTTTTAATTAGACGTTTCATGTCCACCTAGTTATAGTGCTCGATATATTATTGATGGAAACACGCACGCGCACACACATTATATATATATATATTATATATATATAATGGGAGATAGATGGGGGAAGAACATATATACATATTGAAATCGTGAGAAAAGTGGTTTCTACAGTCGTAAGAGACTGGCCGTAGTTTTAACATGTTTGGATGTAATATAGAAAATAACTTAAAACGGTCCCTTTTTCTGGAAATTTAAGTTTTATTAGTTTTATTGTAACTACTTTACATAATAATGATGAACACACACACATATATATATATATATATATATATATAAAATTGTTTATTGTGCAGCAATCTCTCTTCCCAGAGCCCAACAATCTTCAGCGTGGCATTGAACTTAGTGTCCACGTTTATATTTACGTAGGCTCTATCTCTGATATACTATATTTTGGGGTAAACTTGTTCATAAGTTAAAATTTTATATATATATATATATATATATATATATATAAGGTTGGTACAAAAATAATGACGTAATGATGTCCTTTTTTGACGTTAAAAATAGATCAAAAAACGACATTATTACGTCATTACTTTTGCACCAACCTCATACATACATACATACACACATATATATATATATATATATAGTGTTCGACTCAATCAGAATCAAATTAATTATCTACTCCAAAAATTTAAAACGGCTAAACTTATCCTCAAAAATAGCAGCACACCAGCAAAATCAAAATGACACCGAATGAACATTATCTATGAGGTCAAATGCGCTTAGAAACTATATTCCTGATCAAATCGTACTCGTAAATAATTGCATCGTTCAAGCGACTACATGCCTATCCAGACGCATTACGTTATACCTATCTGACCACAGCTCTATTAAAATCCATATGAACACAGAAACTTACGAAACTCCATCCGAAACTTATTAGTTGAAAATGCAAACATAATAACCTCATCCACATGAAAAAAATGACATTATTTTTGCACCAACCTAATAACTACGAATTCGGCCACAATGTGCTGTAAAAAAAAACAAAAAAAAAAACATCTCCATAACTCCAAAAACATATACGCAACCTATACACCCAATTAAAAAGCAAAAATAACATCTTTGGTAATGGCTAAATGTATAGCCGAAAGCGCGCGGAATGTTAAAATATTTGGATAGTTTCTACACACTCTTTGTCCAATAAAGTAAAGACATGTTCACTCACAAGAGCAATTAAATAAAAAGCTTAATCGTAGTACCTTGCCTAACGTTTTTATTGAAACATATACACATTATTATTATTTCCTCTTTTTAGTTAAGCACCTGTTACTCAATTTCGTAGGCGATAGATGCTCCGTTCGTATCGCTTTACTTTATTATTTATGTATTGCCATGGAAAAAAAAAAGATCAATGTCTTCTTCCATCTCCACTTTTATTAATTCGTTGTTTTCCTTCAGTTAGGCTAACAGATTCGGTCGAATTTGACTCTGCTCTATTTTCCTACATTCCATGGCGATAAATTTTAATTTAACACAGAGGAGAGTGTAGAAGAACTGTTTTCAAGTTTTTTCATGAGAATCCATAACTGGACGTTACAGCCTCAGTGAGAATATCAAGTCAGCCAGCCAATTCTACATTCCAGCCTATCTTCCATCATGCTACATATGATAAAATACACAAAGTGATTTATTATAAATTGTAGTCGTTGCAGTGAATGTTATTTAATGAAGAGCTGTAATAATAAAGGCTGTTCCAAGAACTTGGACCGATTTTAATGTGAATTAAGTTAAAGCGTCTAAGGATTTTTCCCCTTTTCTTTCAGATTTGGGCGATATTACACATAGTTGTCATGACTTAAATAACATGATCCAGTAAAGAACTAAATAAATTATCATCAGTAACAGTGATTTATTTACTGTTGACTTTGATCCATCTTGATGAAAAACCCTTTATTTTTGTGTCGGCATATGTCAAATAATATAAAATGCGAAACCTTGCCCCAATCAATCAAGTAGACTCTGCAATAATAAATTTAAGTTAAAGAGTTGAGAATTTAACTTAGTTATTTTTAAAACCCCAGACCAAATCGATTATATTCACAGCATCATAGGTTGAGGATAAAAAACTTAAAATTCCAAAGCTGGTATTTAGCATTAACAATAAAAAAAAAGCAGATCTAATTAATCCACACAGCATGGCATAAAAATAGACAAGTATATATACACACATTAAAGTTATTGAAGCATTTTCTGGAAATTAGACAATTCTATTTTCCTTAATAGTATTGATATTCCCACAAACACACACACTCTCTCTCTCTCTCTATATATATATATAATTTTAATAATGAATATGCTTATAAAAACGTTATTCCAAAACTTTCGCTTGAAGATAGAACAAAGATTGGTACATTAGTTCAATTTATTTCAAATAATTATATTGAAGTTTTCGGCTCTTGTTTTGAAACAGGAAAACTCTTATGTAGCGAACGAATCATATTTTTAAATAAATAATGCATATATATATATATATATATATATATATATATTCGACATAAATGGAAATTTGTGCATGTTATATAAAACAATTTTTTTTATCTTACTATCTTGACTATTTTTTTTCTTACAAGATCATATTACTCCAGTACGTAGGCGAGAGATGCCCTGTTCATATTGCTTTTTCTATTAGCTGTGTATTTCCATGGGAAAGATCAGACTGGTCTTCCATCTCCATGTTTTTATTTACAGAGATATCTTTCATTTAGACAAGCAGACTCGTCTCGCTCTTTTTACGCTCAAGAAGAACAGTTAGAAGCTAGGCTTTAATATATATATATATATATATATATATATATATATATAAGATAACGATATATGTTTTCATGTATGAAAAGTATTTTTGGAGAAATTGTATGACAAAACGCGTATCGTGCTTCAGTACTTCATCGAACTAAATTTTGTTTTATTGGAAGGACTAAACTTGCGCGCGGCAGAGGGGTGCTGTTTATTTAGATTTTTTTTTTTTTTTATCTAGCCGAATTCATCTTTGTCTTTCTTTTCACATTTGTAAGTAGGTAGTTCAATATGATCTGTTATGAATGGTGAAATAAGAGCCAGGGAGCAAATTTACTGTGGATGACCTTGCGATTAAGACATTAGCTAGCTTAGTGAATTGTTTCCCCTTTGATCATTGCAGCATTTTTTAAAGTTGTGTTCAGCTTCGTTATGGTGAGCAACCAACTCATTTGATGTATCAATTTATAAAATGTCCCTTTTATGCTTATATAAACTTTTATTTAGATTCCTTGTGGTTTTTCCTATGTATTTTTTGTGACTAATATTACAGACGATGGAGTAAAGACTTTCTTTCAGGTTTTAGCTTATTGTTTTATTTTGAATGTAGTAATATCATTTACGTCGAGTTTAGATAGAATTTGTAGGCTGGATAATATTTTTGTTTGATTCGTTAGGGGTTCTCAGGAAGGAGCGTTGTTTTTGTTTTGGAATATTTTATGAGCCTTTTGTTTTGCATTGAATATCAAATAACGAAGATACCGGAGAAGTTTCAATATATTTTCAATGTATTTATCCTCTTGGCAATAATCAGAGCTGCATGTTCTTAAAGCTCTTTGATAGAATTCGATGATTGTCAGATTTTATTTTGTTATGATGTGAATAGAAATTTATTAGGTCTTTTTTCGTGGGTAGTTTCCGTGGACACCTTGTTTTAAGCTGTTGTTAACTCGGTGTAGCTTAATATCTAAGAAGAGTAAGTAATTGTTTGTTTGTTTTTTTCGTATTATATTGAACACTTTTACCCATGACTATAGTATACCTTAAAATCATATATATATATATATATATATATATATATAGATAGATAGATAGATAGAAAAGGCAGGATGTGTGTGTGTGTGTGTGTAACGAATGTACGGCCGCAATTTTCGACGGATTTGCACCAAAATTTACATGCACATGCTCCAAGTTAGTGGGAAGGCTAAGACCGACGTTGCATTTCCCAACTACCATCGATAGTAGAAATAATTGATTTTCTCATGCTTCCACGGCCGTTTTCATGTAGTTTGCGGCCATTTTCTACTGGCCAGAGTCAGAGCCTATAGCTGGCTGCCACGAATTGGCAGGAAGCTTCTATTGACCATCGTGAGAGCCAACAGCTGACTGACACGAATGTTAACTAGCATGCTAGCATGCAAAAGAAATCGATAGCTGCATTCGTCACAAGTGTGGAAAAAAATTAAATCTGCGTGGTACTTTACTCCAATTGGCTCATTCGCTTGCTTAAACTCAACGTTGGTTCTGATTCCGCAGAACTGGCTTGGGTGCGAAAAAGTATTTGTTAACATTCTTTTTTCATTCGGTTTTTCCATATACGAGTGCTTTTTTAAAGCAGATAGTTTTGTGTTCATTTTGTTTAATTCGTTTTTCGTAACAGATTTAATGTTTAGTATAGAGCTTAGAAAAAATTCGCAGTGTGAGATAGGCAAGAAGTAAAGGATGTAGCAACATCAGCATGGCAAAGGGCACTCCTTTAAAGTCAAGGAAAGGCAAAAATATTTTAAGTCAAATGATAGCGATTGCTGTACGAGTCGTACGATTTTTGAATCAATCATGGGCAACGCCGGGCCATGCTGCTAGTATATATATATATATATATTAGACACAAGTGCATTGGCTGTTATTGACACATGAGGAATTATGCCTGGAGAATTTAACATTCACAAGATGTATTGAATACACGAGAGAAAGAGGACAGCCGTTAACCTAAGACACTTGTACAGATTTTGGTAGAAGATGGAGTGTAACGGATAATGAAAAAACAAATATTACTAAGCTTTACAAAATAGAGAAAGTTGTTGAGACCCGCGATCAACCTCCTTGTGCAGGGAGAAGCACATTAAATGGAGAAACGCAATTAGGACGTATATAATCCTACTTGTTTGGGCCGAAAACATTTCAGCAACCCAAACGTCCATAAATTTGTCAATAAAATCATTGGCAAATTTCTAGTTATATCCAATTCTGTTGGTTTATTTAATGTTAAATGTACTATAAAGCATACGATGAAGACCGAAATCTTTACTCTTCTTCGACACACCGCGTCCCTTAACAGTTTTCTAACATTGCAGGGGCCCCACTCCTTCCATCCATCCATCCAAAAACCTCAAATTGAATAGGTTGACGGTTCTTTGGTTTCCTCCATCTCACTTGCCCTTAATATACCCTGTAAGGGTTCCGTTTTCCAAGCCCTCCGACCCTATTAATTTTCCAAAGAATTTTAGGTTGGGCATAGGTATTCTTTTTGTCACGTCTTTTATTAAAGCAACCATCGTTGCTTACTCTTTCCGTCCATGGAATTCTCAGTATCCTTATGTAGAACCACTTTTCTGCTGCCTCTAGTTTTCTTCACATCTGGGGGGAAATTGTACAGCATTTACTGCTATATAAGATGGATATCTTATATCAATCTATCACTCTTGCCTTTGTTTCTAAAGAAATTATTTCGTTTAAAAGCAGTTTGTTTAATTTTTGTTATTCCTCTTGAGTTAGTCACATGTGTGTTCGAACTTCGGTTTAGAATTTCCACCGCCGATCCAAAATAGCGTCTATTTAAAATTAAAGAAATGTGAGTTTTATAATTATTTATACACCGGCTGTAACAGGAAAATTACGTCACCACTCAGAATATCAGTGTAATAATGATTTAATTAAAAATCTAATTCGTTTCGTTGAATGCAAACTAAAACTATTTCTGGGTTTTCAAAAAAATTGCAAAGGGTTGATATACCGTAAAAACGAATCAATCAATCCTTTAAAAGGAAATATTTGCAATTTTATCCGTATTTGCGTTTCGCATACCCAAATATTATTTACCTCAAAACCTGATAGTATTCGATAAATCAAATATGTGGCTTATACATTAAATATATGTGATGAAATTTATTTTATTTTTGTACAACTAATGGAGTTCTCTGTACTAATCAACGTCATATTTTCGTCCTGGGTATGACGATAAACTATATCCGCGTCCAGGGTAAGACGATAAATTATGCCAGACAGCAATGCTTCTGATCAAGTGGTTTTGAGGAGCATGAAACCACTGCTTAATTGGTGGTGTTCCCAGGTCCACCCTGACCCTATGTGGTAGCATCTATTAGGGTCCTAGCTATGAGCAAAGAGTTAACACCTAAACAAAAATTCAAAATTTCAAAATTAAGTACCAGCAATACACTTTTTTTTTTCAAAATAAAATAGCACCAGGTATATATTTTTTGGAAAATCTTTTGTGAAGAAAAAATATTACCAGCAATAAAAAAACAATCGTCGGCATTAAATAATAAATTGAAGTTGATATGCCATAATACAAGCCAAGCAAAATTAAACCGACATATTGTTCTTTAGATATAGATTAAATGCTAAATTTCTAAGGATTATATAAATGTACTAGCAGCATGTCACGGCATTGCCAGTGCTTGATTCAAAAATTTGCAGAAAAATTTAGAATTCTCAGCAGAGGTTGAATATATCACCGTAAAGTATTTGATAGTGTGCCACACACTTGATTCTTTAAGACTTTGGAAATCTAGAACGTCTCCTTGATGAGAGTAAATTTCCTTAAATATAGCATTGCCAATGTGTATACAACAGAAAACAAAGAAAATAAATAAATATAATAATAATAAATTTCACATTTGGGGAATATTTCCCCACCTGCTAGACACTAAAATTACAATTTTCACTGAAAGAAAAGTCAGTGAAAAAGCAGAAAATTGTAGGATTAATAAATCTATAGTCATAGGCAAACAGACGAAAAAAGTCAGTCAATACGATCCTTACTCACGCGCATATATATATATATGTATACTAGCAGTATGGCCCTGGCGTTGCCCTTGCCTGATTCAAAATGAGGGCGAAATTTAGTAAAGCTTATTTCCTGGCTTTTTAGTCTTGCCTTCCAAGATGGCACAAAATGGACAAAGCCGTCTCACGTCCCCGGAGTCTCCCATTCTGAATAATACATTTTTAATGCCATAAATATGAGAAAGCGTTGTTGTTGTCACCGATTGGGAATTGATTTTGCTTCTCCCTACACTTTCGTGTATAGTGGCTAAGTATGTAATCTGACAATATGTCACGCCAGCTGTTGTTGGAAGGGAAACAAACATCAAAAACCCTTCCTATGTTTAAGGTTCTAACATTGGTCTCTTATTGCCTTGAAGGTATAAAATAAAAGCTGTCTTTAATCCCTTGTTGTTTCAACTCAGAAACAGTATTGGATTTCCATTGTAATAAATAAGCAGAATGGTCCTAAAGATTCGAATTTTTTTTTCAATTGTTCAACAGCATGGTGGGTCTGTGTAATATTTGATTTGATAAGATCGACGGTGTTATTTAAAATCAAAAACGAATAATCACCTCTTACACATAAAACAGTAACAATAAAATATATGTTTGAATCGAACATGCTTGTAATTCCCCACAATTGAGTATGTGAATAAAGAATGTTTTTGAAAGACGATCCCAAAGCTTTTAACCCACTTTAAACAGAAGACTTTAAAAAAATTAAATAAATCGTGAATATTTTCCTTAGATATATTTTCTTGATTTCAGATCTTAACATGAAATCTTTTCAACATATTTCAGAGATATTTTAATTTTCAAAATTTAAATTCAATCATATATACACGAAATAAGAAATCGTTAACTCAAACTGACAGTAGGAAGATATTTGTTTAATATAAGAGCAAAACATTCATACTGAATTAGATATTATGTTGTTATTATACTATTATTTTATACTAGAAATACCAGCGAGAATTTCGCGTTTTCCTATTTAAGTTTTCTGATGAATCTTAATTCTTAAGTTAATGCTTAAATAAGCTCCTTTATAGTTTCACAGCGGTTAGAAGCCCGGTGTTAATTCCCATGTTGCATCGTTAAACATTTGAGCGCAGTAGCCTTATCAAATATTGCAATAATCATAAATATGAACGAAATGCAATGATTTAAATCAGCAGATACAAATAAAATATTTGAAATTGATAATTTGTTATAGTGGAACACACCTATTCTATAGTTAATAGACTCACCCACCTACAATAAGTAGGAGTAGTAAGAGTAACAAGTCAGTCGGTCAGTCGATATCGGTCGACTGGCTGATCGGTTGAACTCTCTGCCTTCGTGCGGGAGGAACCCGAAGGAGGCTACGCCGAAGGGCGGACTCTCTTTCCGGGAGGTAAACCGACCCTGAACCCCTATATGCGGGTTCAATGGGCATATTTTTTGGCCGAGCCCACGGGCTTGGAGATCCCAGGTTAAAAAGGCCTTGTGCCACATGACGCCCTCGTGGGGGGGACTGAATATAGTCGGTCAGTCGATGTCGTACGACAGTTAGCCGAATACGAAAATATCAGTGACCACAACTAGATTACTCTGCGTAATACCATGTTCCTAACGTTTTGTACGTCGAACCTATTTTAGGAATGACTCAGTACAAATACAATCCTCCACTGCGAAATAACTCCACAACATAATTTTACACATTTCACTGAAACAGACGTTAAATACATGGCGATGTTATCGTCTCTTTTATTCATTCTCCAACATAAACCAAATTTTGACGTGTTTTATCAATCTTTCTTGCGGCCATAACGGAATAGTCCATTATTTATGAGTTAGTGACAGGACGTAAACTACATGCTTATTAACTAAAGAACAAGGAGAGTTATGTGACTAGCAGGGCCCGTGTAAATAATACGCATTTACTAATAATTTTGTAATATTGACCTTTCCCATTGTAAGAAGGGTTACGGTCTCTCATAAAATACTGAATGCGGTATAACGCTCAGAAGTCCTTTTCCGTAAAATGGAATTTAATGAATATAATTTTTATACATTCTCTACACAGGAAATTTAATATAAGAATGACTTATTAATTTTTCTCAATTTTAGGTTGGGTTCTTTGTGATCTAGAGATTTATTTGTACATTAGAATTATTTTTTGCGATGCAACGAGTTTTATTGAAAAGATTGTTGCATTATGAATGTTCCTATAAATTTTTTAACAAATTGAAAATAAATACATTATGAGCCAGGCAAAAGATAAGATGGGATGGGATTTTATCTATTTATATACATGATGGCAGAAACATTAAAATCGATGAAAGTTGCTTACAAATAGATAAAATAATTTTGGCCCATAATACGTACATATGATTACTTATGTTCTCATGTGACTTAAACAAATGGAATTCTTAAAAGTTCGTAAATATTTCAAGAGAAAGAATGATAAAGTTACAGTACACACTGCTCGTGAACTTCGGAGCTAAAGCCGGGTTCTCTGCCAAGATCTATGGAAGAATGTGAACACGAAGACCGAACCAAGGTTGTCTGTTCCCATAATAGAGCTAGAGAGCCAAGTAATTTTTTTATATTTTAAACTTCGATATAGACGATATTTCTAGTGTATAATCAAACAACGAAAATTATATACAAAGAAGTAGGCTGATTTAGAGAATAAATATAAGTTTTATTCATAAAAATAAAGCTGATTACGTTAACTCGTCTCCCGAATATATATAAAATTCTAGAAACTTCGTCTTCGATTGAGTCGAACATGACTTAATATTGATGCAATAGAAATTAATTACAAATCGATTCCCAATGACGAAACGTAAACAAACCAATCTTATTCATTTATTTTCTGGTTCTTTAGGTACGTTTTGATAAGGATACCCTTTGCATTCCTCAACACTTTCGCGTATAGTTTCTATACTGCTTAAATGATAGTCCAGAGAATTAATGATGATGGAAGTGAAAGAACAGAACTTAAAATGATAAACAATTTCATAACAATGGATAATGAAACAAGAAAGTCAGTAGAAAGACGTCTGATTACTAGAAATGTCTATATGTTTAATATTTGGAAATGCTTTACTATTACACCTGTCTCCCTAAACTTAAATTTTCAGAGGGTTAGAAAAAAAAAAACATACGAAAATAGTTTCTTGTTCCTTGATAATTACAATCTTTATGACGTTCTCTGCGCGGCCTGGATTTTGTCTATAAAGAAATCAACATAAAATTTTTGTTGCACGTTTTTATAAAAAAAAAAAAAAAAAAAAAATATATATATTCCTGAAGAGCAACAAAATTCACTGTAGCTTTTGACTTAGTAATATATAGTCTGTCGAAATGTGTTCCAATCCTATTGCACCAAATGAATGGAGATCTTACCAGAGAATTAGTGATAATGGAAGTGAAAGAAAAAAAAAAGTATAAAATGATAGACAATGAATGACGAAACAAAAAAGTCGGCAGAAAGACGTCTTATTACTAGATATGTCTTTCCCATCTTTCATCGCGATCAAAAAGAAAGAGTCTAGTGTTCAGGGGAAATTCGTAGTTCGTTTCATTCTTTTTTTTTTCCACTGAAAACCAAACAACGTCTCTATTATGACTTTTCTGTCTCTCCACGCGATTGAATTTGAATAAACTATTATGAGGCATTGGCGTAATGTACAAACGTCTTAATAAGTAATGGGTTGATAAGCAGAATTATAATAAGATAGTATAATTATGTTCAAACAAAAAGATTAGCAATTATCAGAGATCACGTAAACTTTAGATAATGAACGAATATAAAATACTCATATGCGCTCTGATATATAAAAAAAAAATCTTTGCGATCCATTGCCTTGCACTTACGCGCTGAGGTGGTCTTGTAGAGCTACCAGTAGTCAGGCATTATGATTAGGTTGAACAAGCGACGATTCCATTACACGATAATATTTGGTGAAATCTCGCAAAAGTCTTAACGCTTCGACGTTGGAAATATTCGAGATGAGAATGTAAGATATGCATTTTAACATATATTTATCTTCCCATTCTGTGATACGCTGTTAGGATGTAGTTTATTAGAGCAGCGTAGTTTTCAGCTCAACGAGAACTATGAAATATTTTGTACAGCGTGCCACCAATTCAGTTGAATACTAGTATACTATTAATATAATTAGCTTGAACAGAAATATGTTGCACGCATATCTCAAACACCTGGCGTACGAAAAGGAATCTAAGTACAGAATCGTTTGTATGTGCAGCAGATTGTTGTTATCTTTTTTTCTGCATTTTTTTTTCACTATAATAAATATAGGACAAGGTCACCCAAACATTTATATGTATTTTTGTAAAAGCCATTTATCTTCAGGAGGTAGCTGATCATGGCTCGCCATTGTTTCATTTTCTTCACGGTCTGTGAGTTTTCATGACGTTTTGAGAAAAATGTTAGATCGTCTTTCCGTTGTCATCTCCAAGGTGTTGAATACAAAAACATCCTACACTACCAGTCATCCAAGAACAAGCCAATCATTTGTTATTTAACCTATAATGGATGAAGTGATGTATTCATGTTTTTTTTTTCCTCAGAGATAAGCATTTTCCCCCAGTGCCCCAACTATATGAATTTAAGCGTGCTACTAGATTGGCAAATAGGTCTCACCGTTTCACTATTGAAATAGATGCAACCACCACTTCTACCCTAACAGTTATTTTTGTCGCACTTCCCACCTTTGGTGATCCATTCCGATATCTTTTTCCTTGATAACTAGAATCTTCAAAAATTTTAATCCGACGCCAATCGACAGCTCTTCTCTTCATGAACCGTTTTCCTTTTTCATCCTACCCACTTCAAGTCAACCTCATTCTCTTTATATTTCAATTCCTGTAACGCCTTGCGTTTTAGTGGCATTATCGCCTTACTTGAGATAAAACGATTAAAAATAAGTTAGAATATCAACGCAGTATGTTAGTCCGGAATTTGACTCATTAATTTCGTTTACCGTGTTATTATCTTTTACGCTACCTGCAAATTTAAACAACGTTTTAGAAATGGTCTCTGCCCGGACTTTGAATCAGTTACTGGATTTTGTCTAAAAAGAGATCAACATAAAATCATTGTTGTAGCTGTTATAAAAAAATATTAATATATTCCTGAAGAACAACAGAATTTACTCTAACTTTTCACTTAGTAATATATAGTCTGTCGAAATTTGCTCCAATCCTATTAAACCAAACGAATTGAAATCGTACACAGTCTGCATAAAATTAGACAACCCCATGCACTAATTATTTTTTTTCGAATCATAGACAATTACCAGAGAATTACTGATGACGTAAGTGAAAGAACAAAGGTATAAAGTGATATACAAGTCGATAACAATGAATAACAAAACAAGGAAATTAGCAGAATGACGTGATATATATATATATATATATATATATATAGTGGGGGGAAATAAATATACGTACACATGAAAAATTGTATCTTTATAAATGTAAAAGCCTTAAATAAAACAAATCTCAGCACATTTTATGCATAAAGACACATACTATTAAAAACTAATAAAAAACCTAATTTTTATTGTAACAGAAATTAATGTATTTCTTTAAATTCTAACTGCTGAAACAAATATTCGTACAAATCAATTATTAGAATAAAATAATTAATTAATTATGAAAAAAGTATATTCTAGAATGTTCCAGTAATGTTATCATTAATTATAGTTAACGCTATTAGCCATTATCAGAGGATTGTGCAATTTCTAGTCTTACGAGAAGGTTCTAATAATGCCTAAAGGTAAAGAATTAACTATTTAACAAAAAACAACACATTTTGTCCCTTTGAACAGTTACAGAACGATTTCTAACAACCTGAATATTTCTTTTTACTGCAATTGCTTCGTTCATTGCAAGGTTTAAAACTCGTAACAGCGTCGAAAACCAAAGACGAGCAGGTGCTCCGAGGAAGATTTCTCTAAGATCAGCAAGGATATTAGGACGCCAGATCCAACAAAATCCACAGGTTACCCGAGAAGAGCTGCAGGAACAACTGCGTACATTAGGGATTAAAGTAACCAAGCGTACAATAAGTAATGAAAACAGTCTGAAATCACGCATCATAAGGAAGATTCCACTCCTCTTGAAACGACACAGAGATGCTAGGCTAATATTCGTTAGAGAGCATAAGGATAAAGAATATTCGTTTTGGGAAAAAAGTACTATGGACAGATGAAACTAAAAGAGTTGTTTGGTCATAATTATCGAAATCATGTGTGGAGGAAGGACGGTGAAGCCTACTTACCAAAGAACACGTTGCCAACTGTAAAGTTTGGTGGTGGCAGTATTGTGATCTGGGGCTGTTTTTCTGCAAAAGGTGTTGGCAGAATATCAATAATAGATGGTAAGATGAATGCCGAAATATACCAGAAAATCCTGCAAGACAATTTAATGCGTTCTGTTGAGAGACTTCGGCTACCTCCTGATTGGGTTTTTCCAACTGGATAATGATCCTAAGCATACCGCTAAATCTACAACTAAATGGTTAGCTGAAAGTAACGTTGATGCCTTGCAATGGTCAAGTCAGTCCCCAGACTTGAACCCAATCGAGAATTTATGGCAATATTTGAAAATTCTAATTGGGAAAAGAGCACCAACTAATATTAATAATTGGAAGACAATATGCCAAGAAGAATGGGACAAAATAGCACCCAATGTGTGCAAATCATTAGTTGAGATATACAGGAATAGACTGGTAGCTGTTGAACTCAAAGGATATTCAACAAAGTATTAAATTAAGTTAATATGCTTTCTTTTGTTTTGTACGAATACTTTTTTCATTAGTTAAAATGAAAAAAATGCATTAATTTTTTAGTATAAGAATTAAGTTTATTACTATTCTTTAATAAAATGTATCTTTACACATAAAATGTATCAATTTGTTTTAGTTAAGGCTTTTAAATTTATAAAAATAAAATTTTTCATCTGTACGAATATTTATTTCCCACTACTATATATATATATATATATATATTATTTAAAATTTGGATCATTATTTTTATTTAAATAAAACATGTTCATCGGAAGCCAGTTCTAAGAAACAAAATAACATCATTATTAATATTATTATTATTATTATTTCCATTGCTCCTGTTGTATACAGACACCCATGCGGGTCTCTAAAAGTGACCTTAATAACATTTTTCAATAATCAAAAACAAAAAAAAAAAATGCTTAAGATCACACAAATTTTACATAGATAAAACTCTACGTAATTTGTGACTACAATTTATTATTATCATTATTTCCTTTGATTTCTCGTGTGTACACATTTAATAACGTCAGAAATAGCATGCAAAAATTTTTCACTGACCAATTAAAAAAACACATTTTGCATAGATAACGCCCTTTGTAAGGTGGTCATTATTATTATTATTTGTTTATGTTATGTTTCCTCCATTGTATTCTGTAGAGCCGGACCCACACTATGGTCCTTAGGCCCTACAGTGTCATTTGATTGATAGTACTTTTCTTAGTTTATGAGAATTCAAAGTAAAGTAATCTTCTGGGCAATTTGTATGTTGATGTTACCTGGGACACTTAGTAAAATTGTCCATTTCTTTTGTCACAAAGCACAGAGATCGGATTCTAAGTGGTACAATCCCCATCATTCCCCACATCCTGTTAATCTTGATCTCCAGGTCCTAGCACTTGGACAATTTCTCGATACATTCGATGGAGGTGATTCTCTCAGATAATACTGCTTTGTCAATAACCATACACTTACCGATTTTTTTTGTCTTTTATAATAAAATCAGGACTGTTGGCTTTTATTTTCCCCATCAGTTTGAATTGGCACAGAGGATAGTTACATCGTTATTTTGGGTAACTATGCCTGGTTGACGCTCATACCATCTCTTAGTAGTTTCGATTTTGTGTTTCCTGCATATGTACCAGTGCACATATATTGCTACCTTATTATATATACATTTTTTTTTCTATTTCCAGACATCTTGAGATAATATGGTCGTCAGTTTCATCATATTTTCCGCAGATCCGGCATTTCAGATTGGTTCTATCATTGATGATTTATCAACGAAAGGATCTGATTGGAAGGCTTGTCATGAGCTGCAATAATTAGGCTATCTCAACTTTCAAACCGGAGCTACTCAGACATGTGTTTTCCGTTAGTCCACAGCTGCTTCTTTTTTTCTTTTCATGTATTTACCATTCAACGCCTTGTTATCCTAGTTTGTTTTTTTTTTTTTTGTTTTTTTTTGTACTTCCGTTTCGTTATGTTGTCTTTCTTTCTATTATACTCGTTTGGCGTAGATTTTTATTGGTAGGGATTCAGGTATAATAAGCTGTTTTTGAAGTGTGTAGCGTCTTTGTTGATGATGTCGATTTGGTGTCTAACTATTTATAGGATGGTGTCAATGTTTTTTTTTGTTTTTTTGTTTGTTTTATTTGGGGCTTTCAATCCGATTGCTGTAGTTCTTAGCGTGAGTTCCAGTTGGATTAAACCTCCTAAAGTTCTTGGTACGCACATCCGATTTCAGGTAGGGCACCCTCATTTGGGTAAGCATTTTTCTGGTCTTGGTACACAATCTTAATTTCATTCAAATTCCATTTAATAATGTTTAAGGAGTATGTTACTATGTCTATAGCTAAGGTGTTGATAGCCTACATTTTCCTCTCCCTATTAAGTTCATTTTCTATCTCACTATTCTGTAAAATTCTTTCAGATCTTTTTCTTCATAATTGAATGTTGTATTCCGTCTCCTCCATTAATTCCTAAGTATTTGTATCTACCATCTTGGTCTAGTTCCTTTATATTGTTGATATCAAGGTTTACATCAGTAGTTTTCGTTAGTTTTCACCTTTGAAGGTGACTTTGGCCCATTTGTCGATTTCGAATACCATCCTAATGTTTTATCTGTAGGTTTGTACAATGTTGAGTAGATTTTCTGCTGATTGTCATCTTTCGCAAACGGTTGAAGATCATTAATATAGAATAGGTGATTCAGTTTGCTATTCTAAGACTCGTATAAATAGCTACTGTTATTGAGTAGGTAGAAGAGTAGTGGTGTCAGTGAATTTCCCTGGATGGTCATGTTGTTAATGACCTGTTTTTATAGTTTAGGTTTAGTGTAGTTTTCCAGTTTTTTTTTATGTTCTCCGTTATGGATTTGACAGTTGTGGGGCATACTCTGTATATTTTTAGGCTCTTCACTATCGATGAGTGGATTACACGGTCGAACGCCATTCTGTAGTTGAGCCATGCTATCGATAAGTTCCTTTTCCTTGTTTTCACTTCTTCCAATATTGTTTTATTGAAAATTAGTTGGTACGTGCACGCGTAATTTTCTCTTAATCCATCCCTTCTTTTCTGCTGGGAGTAACTGTAAATATTATTATTAGCAGTAGTATTGTTTAGATTAAAAACGAACCTATTAACGTGACATTCACGCAGTAATAGTGAATAAAGTACCTTCAGAAATATTAGACCGCATTCAAGGTGGTAATTAGAAAATTGAGTTTAAAAATAAAACTCCGTTTTTTTTTTGTTTTTTATTTTTTGTTTCTTTCGGAGCCACTCATGCCTGCCATGGTGGTGGAGGACGAAGTCATGTCTATGAATGTCAATTATGTTTTTTTTTTAATAAATATTTGGTATCAAGTCACCTCGAAACAAGAGAATACTAAATATTTTTTGAATTCCAATTATCTTCATTAATATTGTTTAACACTAACGAAGCTAATATTATATATATATATATATATATATATATATATTACTACTGCAAAAAATACCTCAACATAGAAGATAGCCGCGTACAGTACGGCTTGAAATATCTTCTATGTAGCGGTAATTTTTGTTTTTTTACTGTAATATATATATATATATATATATATATATATATATATATATATATATATATGTGTGTGTGTGTGTGTGATGCGCGTATATATGAGTATGGATAACTATGCCATTGCCAGATGATAGTCACCGACATACCAATTTCTTGCTTGTGAGGTTAGTTAAAATAAAAAAAACATACGAAATGGTGAAAAATCTCTTGTTAACAGGTTGCTGAGTACAGGTGGTATCTCAATAAATCACCGCGGAGAGAGAAACGAGGAAACAGTACACTATCAGTCCCAAGAAATTTCATGTCATTTAACATTCTAATTAGAAAAAAAATAACGACATGAAAGAGATAAGTCTATTGTAAGTAACTCCTATTTCGATAAGGAAGAACTTTTGTAGCAACTGTCACTGAACCATCATTTAGCGATTGTTAAAAAAAAAAAAAAAAAAAAAAAAAAAAAAAAAGACGTAAAGTGGGTCAAACTCCTAGGAATTGATCTGTTACTGGAAAGGAAAAGATTTGTGACATGTGTCCCGGAACTGTCATCCCGCTACTCTTCGCATCAAACAAAAAATTGTTCTCGGGACATGGAGTATCAGAACACTAATGGAATGCAGAACAGTAATGCATTTTTAAAATATAAAGCAATAAACAAACAGGTTAAACATTAATATTTTACGTGTATGTGAAAAGAAGAGCGAAAACAATGGATATTTTGTCAATAAAAAAACACAGGATCATATGTGCAGGAGGCGATAAAAATGAAAGAGGAGTTGGACTGATATTAGATTAAGATATGAAAAAGTGTATTCTCCGATACTGTCAATTATCTGAAAGAATTTTTCTTGTTCATATTCGTCATATTTGTATATGCATCAACAACATACATTACAAAATTAGAAATTGATTTTTTTTTTTTTTTTACTGTAAGCTAGACATTTTCAAGGCTCAATGCAAATCGCAATGAATTACAGATGTCATGGGAGATTTGAATCTGTAGTCTTCCCTAAGTAGCAACCACCGTTATATAACAATTTACTTGATGAGTAGGGAGAACGTTCTTCCGACTGGATTAGGATAGGTCTGGTCTTGAATACGACACGAACCTCAGCAGAAAAAAAATACCACTTACGGACACTAGAAAACATTTACCTTTAAAAGGTGTTCACAGTTCCAATCTAAGGAAGTCTTAAATAAATGAAACATCTTGCCACGGCAACAGGCTTAACTATTCTGAAATCTGCGATATTCTTGTGAATGACGGAATTACCAACAATGGGCGGATACTGATTGTCATCTAAATTTCTCGTTGCAAAAAATCAATCTAACTATCCAAGAATACCTTCGAACAGATCATTAAGGGCCTAAAAGTCGGAAAGTGGACTACTCAATGACTGGATTCAAGAATTAAACAGGACATACCAAGTAAAATCAGGAAACATACCCTTGATCAAAATGAACTCATCTATAATACATACGGTTGCTCAATTTGTGAACACCTTATTAAAAACAGAAAGTGTGCTGTTTTTCATCTGAAGGTAACCGTGTCTATTTATATCAGGTCTCGCAAATATTATCTCTGTAAAGAGTGTGATTTTCTGCTTGGTTACTATCTAGTGTTTCCCATCACCCATGTTTTGTCCGCACATCAATTAAACATTCACAATTTTAAATTTTTTATATTTTACTTTGCACACTCCCGATGAAAAACCTGGAAGAGCGGAGGCAAAACCGGTTGTTTTCCTGGTTTTTTTTTTACTTTTTTTTAATTCTTATTATGCCTAGTATTATGAAATTGAATGTTTTAAAGCAATACTCTTAAGTAAAAAGAATACATATGAATTTAGATAGATGAAAACAAAAATATTATTTCAAAACGTTTTGTAACTACCAGCATCTCACGTTACGTGCGACTGTCTAGACGTGACAACATGAATAATACCCAGCCTAATGATACACGTAACAAGAGTTTTTTTTTTCCATTTTCAGATACACACACATTATATATATATATATATATCTCGCAAATGGAAACACGCATATATTATACTGAGTGGTGTGCAAATCTTTTGGGTTACCGTGGTAAATTATTTACTTTTGTTAATTTTGCCCCAAATCGAGAATGTTAAGTAATATGTATTTCTTAGTATATTTTATGATCTTTGAGGGCCAGAAAACAATTTATTGCATTTTCATTAAATCTGTATGGTGGATATGATGCTGAAAAAAACTATCCACAAGCGAAAGTTTATATTAAAAATTATTTTTACTTTATTTTCTTTGTTTGGCTAAACGTGATTTTTATTACGGGATTTTTATTATGGAGTTTTTAATTAGAGTTGCTGCCTTGTCTCGCATAATTGCCGATGGGGCATTGAATTTAACAATGTCCTGATTTTAGCATTTTTTCCCCATTCTTCTTGGCAGTAATTCGAAATCTTTTGGAAATTGCGTGGTTTTTGTGGTAACTAATGCTTCTTCCGTTTCTAGCCCAAATAGCTAAATTATATCGACATCAGGACTTTGTTCAGGCCAGTCATGCTAACGTTGAGAATCTTCATTTACAAGAAACGTTTATGTTGCTTGTGGTCTGTGTTGTAAGGGGCACTGTCATGTTGAAACATATCTATATTTCTGGTCTAAGACATAAGAAAGCTAATATACTTTTACTCTTTAGGTTTCCATCCATTTTACCAATATTCTTTTACCATAGTTTTAAGGCAGCCGCCACCATTACATGGCAATCACCTAATTTTAGCGTCTTTTTGATTTATCTTGCATGGTTTGATTCTCCCATTGGTTTTATTTACATATTCTACTTCATAAAAATGTTGCTTTATTTTGCATTCATCGCTAAAAATACATGTCACTTCCCTGCGTCATATGTTGTTTTCACCATTTCAATCTTCTAGTGTTTCTTGTTTAATAATAATATATTGTTGCTGCTATATTGATTTTCTAAGCGATGCTTAGATGTGGCACATGGCCGAAAGTATGGGGCACCCAGTGAGGATCGAACTCACTATTCAGTTGTAACAGTTTTAGCAAGAACAGCTTGCTAACTATTACACCACGCCGAGGCGCCCAATTGTTGCTGCTATATGTCTGCTCAAGTTTTTTTTCTTCGAATTGCTCTGCTAAAACCGCGATGTTAAATAAGCATCCATTCGTCACCTTCCCTGCTGTTAACTTTTGGATTGAATTCTAGCAGTCATTCTTTTAATTCTTTTGTCTAACTTGTGTGGGTTTCCGGTTGTTTTTGCACTTAAAACACGTAGTAGAAGCAAATATATTTTTCTGGAAATTCGCAGCCACCTTTTTAGATCTTGTTGAGCCATCTTCCTCCTCAGAGCCACAACCTTCATTCTGGCTTCAGGAGGAATTTCAGCCATTATTTTAGCGTAAATATAGCAAGAGAATCTTCTACTATACTAACTTGCAAAGGCACCTTACACTCATGTTTTTTGAGATGGATCAATTCCTAATTAGAAACGTTCATATTATTATAAATTTACCATCTCAAATCTGTTATCGACCCAATAGTTTTGCATGGCCTTTTTATGAAAGTCCAATATACTTACATCGATGTATATTCTGTTATACATCACCTAGGCAAACGCACTAATTTATTTTCCAATCATCAAGGTCTCCAGACATGACTGATATAAGCATAGTGTTAAAAAATACCTTAAACTCCTAATAAAGGTATATAATCATTTTATGTAACTGCCACAAAACTTTACGCACTAATATGTAATTAGTATATCTTCAGCATTAATACGTTATTTCTTCATAGGGAACTTCACACAACACAATGCTGCAAGGTACTGAAGATAGAGGGTTAATTAATGAGGTGGTTGTAATAGCGTAAAAAGAGGAATGAAGAAAAGTTTTGGCAAAGAAGAGATTTGAATGGAACTTCTCTCTCACAGGATCACGAAGCGAATGTGGATGTGTCGACCCTTAGAACGTGACAACCCTGGTGGGAGATGTGACGTGTATTTCATCTAAAATTTTCGATGGAAGTAGCTTGACTAGTGACAGGCATGTATCATTTCGTGTGTATTAATGGTGCCGTAGGAGGCAAAATAATTCGTCCCCCACAAAATCGCGTAAACGCTTCAAGCTTGTCAACACTTAAATGTAGGGTTTGTGCAGCTTCACACCAGATATGGCAAGAATACTTCATTTTCTCTTTGATATACCTATTTCAAATATAAAACATGAGTTAGGCGAATAGTTCCTGGTGTGGTTCCAGGAACCATCACTTGTACCAGCATCTTAGAGATGGAGATACAAAAGTTCATCTTTAGTTCTGAATTGTTCTTAATTATCAATGAACGTTTAAGAGTCTAATTGACAATAAAACAGTTGATTATGACTGATGTAAACCCTAGTTCTTCTGGGTGATGATTAAACGTTACTAATTTTTTTTTTTTTTTGGCTGGGGCAGATTACTTACAGTTTAGGTTGCCATTGGTACGGGTGAAATGAACAAGTTTCAATCGATTATCTCTTAATCCTAGAACTTTGCAAAACAGTCTAAATTTGGTGTAAACAAAAAAACTAAAGAAGTTGTTCGCAAAATATGTTCGATTTTTGAACAAACCCTTTTGTGTTTTAATATGTTATAATAGTTGCGCAAAAGTATATTAATCATTCCTAGTTATTAAAATGTCCTTTTATAAGTATATATTAATCTCTTTCCGAATTAATTTAAAACATACCTCTCGTCTTAAACATGAACAATGATACATTTAATTTTTTTTGGCATAAACTCTAGTTTGATTATAATGATTCTCAATCAACTGCCAAGACGAACAGGGTAGATAAAGCTGACAGACCACGCCCATACACAATATATGAAAACACGATTCAAGCAAAAGCCACGTCAAATTCTCAGGGAAATATTTCAGAAAATGACTGTCAATATTTCCACTATATCAGACCATTTCAGATTGGTAAGGCGAAGTGTAACCCAAAGAGTTTGGTGTTTTGAAGTGTGCTCGTTGCTGAAATTCGAATAATCAATTTCCTAATCGAATAGTGACTTGTAATGAGAACTAGATTCCTTATGACAGTAATAAAAGATCGGCTCAATCGCTTAATCCTGAAAACGGATCTGAACAGACTGCAAAACTGAAATTGCGCCAACGGAAGATTATGATGATTTTTTGCTGATCCGCCATTGCTGTTACCCATCATATCTTTAAGCAATCTAACTTCAGTTACGCAGAATACGACCAGGTCTGTTTAATCGAGAATGTCTAAGTGGGCTTTATAACAATACACGGCCACCTGCTGACATGATAACAATGTAGAACATCAACGTCTTCATATACGAGATATTGTCACATCCACCATATTCCCCTGACCTCTCGACCACTGACCACAAATATTTAAAATTTTATACCATTTTCCAACCAAAAAAACATTCCTTCGCAATGATGAAACCAAAGATTTATTGGCATCCAAACGTTTGAAGTTTTATCGTAAAAGATAAATACACTTGCAATTATATGGCAGAAATGTACATATGATCAAAGATCTTTTATTGGCTGATTACAACATATGGTAAACTATATTAATTCAGGAACTCCCCATTTTTAAAACAGAAACAGAAGTTTATCCTTTGCTTCCTATTTATGATTGGGTTCCCCGTTTCTTCTAAAGTCTACTTCAACTCTAAACGTCTATTGCCCCCGCCTAAAATTCTGAGCGTTTATTTAGGATTGTATTATATTTTTCTTTTCTCGACAGGAGTAGATGGGTTCGCCTATCATCTGGTTTACAATCATCCATGGTCATTTGAACAGGAGTAGAGGTTTATCTCTTATTTTCTGTTCCTTTTAAGGTTTTTTTTTATTATGTAACCGGATACCAGGAGTGGTTCTTGGTCCTTGTACAGGGTGAATAACATTGTAAAAAAATGTAAGCCTTGATTCTACAATCACTATTTTACGAACAACCTAATAATTACCGAACAATGAAAGGCATATAAATTATTATAACTCCAACAATAAATGAAATCATGTCTGAAAAGCATAAGATATTCAAATTTAGATATTCACACATCCGTAAAAAGAAAGAATTCAGTTCCTCTTCATTCATCCTTAAAGAGAATTGATTTTCAGTAGAGGGAATATAGGAAAGATGTCTTTAGCCTTGAAAGGACACAGTGACACTATATTATTTAACTTGATATCACGTCAGGTTTCTGTTAAATTCAGCAAAATATCCTTGCAAATGTTCATATAATAATCTTTCAACCGAATCTACTTTAGAATATCACAT
>OZ010581.1:60359295-60376795 GCA_963932145.1 Acanthosepion lycidas
TAAAAAGATTTAAAAAAAAAATGAAACTACAGACAAAAGTTCATTTTCTCCAGCAAAAGACTCATTTCTGTAGTTTACTGCTATCAGCAAGCAGAAATATTTCTCCTCCCGATGGTAGCCATTTTGGTCGAAATTAGTCGTAGAATTTAAATGAAATAAAAATACGGAAGAATATTAATCTACGACCCAGTGTGTCTAAAGATTTTTATTTTTTTTATTGTTCAATATATATATATATATATATATATATATATATATATGTGTGTGTGTGTTTTCCAGGGCTATTGTAGAAATTTTAGTACAATAAGATAGATAGAGCCAAAATCAATTGTAAGTCAAGCATAAACAGGTCTACTATAATCTAAGGTTGGCGTGATGGTAAAGTTCAAAAGTTCAAAAGTTACACTTAATGCTTACTAACAACACCTATTTATACACACGCACAAAAACATAATTTGAAATGTTTGTCTCTTAAGAGAATGTTTGCGATGGCATCAGCATATCTTGATCAATTTTGATCTATTGGCACTCAAAGTAAATAACACCTGTAATTACATAACACATGCTCACACTATTCTAATTTCCGACAAATTTGTATCAACCGTCTACCAGTAACAAGATGGGAATAATTCAAAATGTTATATAATATAGTAATTATTAATATTTCTTTAGATATCTATTTTATACAAATTTCCTTACCGGTTCATGACATTTTCAACGCATCATTTTTGTAATATATATATATATATATATATATATATATATATATATATATATATATATATATATATATGATCAACCCCTTCACATAGATTCTTCATAATGTGTGAACTGTACAATACTTTACAATATTTAGAATATCTCTAAGGCACGACCTATTATGAATCCATTCAATGAAGTTATCGGATGCTATACTATGTATCTGAGGACTCCAAATAAAATTGGAGATTTTACGTTCCCAAATGCTATATTTACTTACTCACTTCAAGGTTATATATTTTGATAGCTTTTGAAAATCATCAAGAATACATTACAGTATACATGTCAATAAAAATTGTACATTATGTTTTTTGCTCATTAATCATGATATGTGTGCGCTTAATATGATTATCTGTCTATATTTCTGAGATTAGGTATTATGTACACTATTTATATTATTTGGACTATTGACCTCATCTTTGATGCCATATTTATCACCTTGAGGACACATGTCACAGTAGATAAAGGCTTTAGTTATATCCAGTGACAAGACCCAAAGTGTGAGTTCAGTACTTGGTTAAGCCGGTGGAGAACATGGAGAGGTGAATTAACAGGAGATAACTGATAACTGACATACATTAGATATGGCACGTGGAACTAGAAGAGTCTACCCCAGTGAACGAAATAAAGGGTTCAGATCGACATTCCAAATTGAAAAAAAAGATTCATCCTTGATAATAGCCGAAAGCGGTCGGAACTATAGAACATTTGGACAGTTTCTACACAGTGTTTGTCCAAAAAGGAAGCACTTGTTTGAACACAATAAAAATTAAATAAAAAAACATTAACTGTAGTAGCATATGTGTATATATATATATATATATATATATATATATATATATATATATATATATGTATGTGTGTGTGTATATAATATAGTAAAATACTCAAATTTTTAAATACATCTTAGTGCAGGGTGTAACTCTTTCTATATATGTCCCGCCATTTTACTTGACACGATGTAACGTAGGAATATTTATAACTTACATCAGTCAGTTGATTGATTCAACCAGGAAATATCTAGCCGACTAACCACGGGAATTAGTCACGAAAACCAGGAACTGCGAAAACAAATTTAGCAGAACTACAAATACAGCTTAAGAAATCCCAAAGACTAGAATAGGAAAACGGGAATGAAGCAACTCCATGGGGATTTGATGGAATTAACTGTCTGACAAAATTATCTCCAAAATGGAAATGGCATTTTTAGTTATAGCAGATTAGAACATATGCATAACGATGACCTGCATAAAGGGAGGACTTGTAGGCCAAAACAAAGTAACGGACTTGAAGAATAATATCATCCTGCTGTTATTTTGGGAAGTGGCTATTTTAAATTAGGTCAGATATGGCTCACAAATGCAGCCTTCTGAGTATAAAGTGGAAATTTCTCGGAGAATTTGCATTTAGACTTACAGACAAATGGAGTGAATAAAAATCAGAAGCGATAGTGAAGAGAATACATAATTGAATAATTAGTAATCCGAAGATGAGTTTAATTTATTCAAATGCAACATAATAAACAAGGTTACTTTGAAGAATATTGAAATTGAAGAAAAGTTTTCAGAACTCATAAATTAATAGCAGAACAGTATCAATGTATATATATATATATATATATATATAAAATTTAGAATGAAAAATAATGTATATTATTTTAATACTTACATTTTAAATACCTTATATATATATATATATATATATATATATATATATATACTGACCACACCACATAATTGTTTTTTATGATCATAGGATTAACATGACTCCTTTGATAAGATAGGTATGCAGTTACTCATTGATTCATCTACGGTTTTCATTCAAAATTTTTCTCGTTGCAAGCAATCATACAACGAATAAAGAAACGTTACAAAATCTAAGCAAAGTAATGAGAAATGGAAACATTACTACAGAAACATAGCAAAGTTTAATGAACTGTTATGTAATATCAGTGTTTCTATATGAGTGTGTCGCAATCAGTGAGAGAATGACATATGCGCCAATGTCAAAATGTTGTAAAATCTTAACACAAGGAAAAAAAAGTGTAAGTATCAAATATCTAGGATCAGTTGAATTCGTCTATATTTGTATTTAGCAAGATTGCATATATCATAACCGAAATATGATAGAATTTATCACTGGTATTAAATAATATAAACAGAATATATTGCAAAATTTTCACTATATTAGCGTCATTTAAAAAATGCGCAAGACCTACTTTACAAGAAGCAAATCATAGGAAATTAACATCAAATTTAAATGAAGTGTAGGAGAATATAGAGTGTCGGGATTAATATAATATGTATTTATTTATTTTTCAAAGATAAATTCAGGTTGTGCCTTTACTGAGTTGTATTGAAAGACATAAGGATATGATTCAGAAAAATAAGAAGCTTGAAAGTTAAGTGAAACTCATGTAGAGTGAAAGTGGAACTGAGGTGAAATCCAAGTGAAGTCAACTTGAACTAAAGGGGACATTTTTTTTTACTATATCTACTATAGAAGAATCGGCGTTTATAAGATTGTTATCGCCTTATTTGGTAAAAATAATTTGGTAAAAAAATGGGGTAAATGAAATTAATGTATTCACTGTCAGATTCGTATTTCTTTTAGTAAATCTAAATATCTGTAAACACAAGATGTTTATCAATATATATATATATATATATATATATATATATATAAATAAATCTGGGTGTACTTATGCATAAATATACGTGTATGTGTGTGTATATATATATATATATATCCATTTGGGTGTACAAATGCATAAATAAACGTATATATATATATTTACGCATACATACAAGTATGTATGTATATATATATATTTACGCATACATACAAGTATGTATGTATATATATATATTTACGCATACATACAAGTATGTATGTATATATATATATTTACGCATACATACAAGTATGTATGTATATATATATATTTACGCATACATACAAGTATGTATGTATATATATATATTTACGCATACATACAAGTATGTATGTATATATATATATTTACGCATACATACAAGTATGTATGTATATATATATATTTACGCATACATACAAGTATGTATGTATATATATATATATATATATATTTACGCATACATATAAGTATGTATGTATATATATATATATATATATATTTACGCATACATATAAGTATGTATGTATATATATATATATATATATATATTTACGCATACATATAAGTATGTATATATATATATATATATATATATATATATATATATATATATTTACGCATACATATAAGTATGTATATATATATATATGTGTATGTGTGTGTAGAAACTTATCCAACAATTGATTTTTCTACTGTTGGAATATAATACTTCGTTAGGGAATTATTTGTAATTTCCTGTTTGTTTTCTTTAGTTATTTCCCCATGCGAATTTCAGCCTTCAAGCATTTTTCTCTTCTGCTTTATCCTTTAAATATTAACATTTTTGATTGAACATTTAAAATAGATAACAAAAAATGAGTGAAGTTTTACTTGTTCTCACTCTAGCGATATAAATTTAGACTAAAAGACAATATTTCTTTCACTAATGAAAGCCTCCCAGTCAAATTTCAATTAACAAAATCGTTGAATATTTCATTATTGATGATGAACATATTTCCCAAAATAATTTTCCAACTTTTAAATGACAAATACTTTGCAAAGTTGTATATTCGCTAGTTAAACACATATCCGAGGACAAGAATCCATTTTCAAATATGTTTAATTTCTATCTTGGATTTGCTGTGGAAAATTCTGCCTAATACATGGGAACATTAATACACATTTCCTTTTTAACATTTGGTTCACGGTCTTCATTTGTTTATTTCTGCATGGAAAGCCTTAGAAATCATAACATATTTAAGCGTGCTAGTAGTTTGGCAGCTAGCTCCCACCCAATTACTGTTGAAATAGTAATATGAAACTGCTACTTTATAATTTCCTCAACACCCTCCCCGCGCCTATACCCAATCTTTTCTCTCATTTTCATCGCCCTCTCTAATCCCCTGCGTACTAGTGACATTCTGGCCTTGCTTGGGGTGAAATGATTATATATATAAAGTGCGCAGGTATGCAGAAAATAGAAAATCCGGTGTTCCTTAGTATTTTTGTTTTTATTTTTAAGAAGACAGTGCTCCATACAGAAGTAGAGCTTATATTATAATATTTTTTGTCTAAAAATATGATTCCTTCGCTACATAAGAGTTCTCATGTTTCTAAAACGAGAGCCGAAACAATCCAAATAATTATTAAAATTAAGTTGAATAATGGTGTTTTGTCCAGTTTCATCTTCAAGCGAAATTTTAGGAATAAGCTATCTCTTGGTTTACGTGTCTTTTACGCATGGTTCGTTATAACATTCGTTATTGTGGGATTGGCTAGGCGAGTCATCTTGGTTAAGTGGTCAGAGAGTTAACTCTTATCTATAGATTCATCGTCTTCTGAGAGCTTTTGCTCAGGTTGGGTAGGGTATCTATTTCAAGGCTAATGTTGGCGGTCATCATCTAGTTAGTTCCCAGCGAGGGATAATTTTATGGCGCGCCTACAAGTCGTTATGTGTCGGAAGGATTTTGTTTTATTATTGTCTCTCTATCTCTTTATTTGTTTATTCAAGTGTGTGTTTTATATACAAACCGTATTACACTGAATTTCAGTTTGTTTTTAGACGACTACAGAAAGGGTTTTCCTATTTAATCTACGTCATCGTCAAATTAGATTTTGTTCAAAGAACTCGTCTTAGAGTTGTTTGAAATGAAAATGCCAATTATTTATTCATTCTAAGATATTAATAAATTCATTTTTTCATATTCTGAAATCATTAAACTTTTATTGTTTGCATGCTCATTGATTCCATATTTGTTCTTAATTTTCAATAATTTTTAAATTTGTCCTACTCATAATAAACGGCCTTTCATGAAACCGTTTGTCTCATAGCACTAACGAGAAAGGTGGGCTTGAAAAATATGATACTTAAAGGACCGATAGATGAAAAGTTGGTCCAGGGAAAGCAACGCGTGACATAGTTAACGGGCTTTAGCTAGTGGATGGCAGAAGAGGGTCTAAGAGATAAAAAAATTAAAAAAAACTTATTGAGAACTACAAGGAACAGGAAGTGGCGAGCCATATCGCCACCGCCATGAAGGGACACGGCACATAAAAGAAGAAACCATTCTCAACACATTTTTAATTACTGCGAGTTTACCCTAAAATCCAGTACGACATTCTGTTTAAAAATGAAGTGTAAATTTTGTCTCCTTTGGATTTTCTGTGCGCTCATTATTTCCACCAAAACAGGCGTTGTAGCATACGAACGATAATGGGTATGGCCCCCATTAACATAAATACTGTAGTAAACTTCGAGGAGAGAGGATACGAAGACAAGACTATGTCGAATGTCAGTCTCGTCTCGGGAAACGGCTACCGACCCCGTTTTATACGGTGTCTACGGAGAATTTTCTTGGATACCCCACATTCAATTCGGCCTTGTGCCACATTTGACTGGGTGGAGGGCGTTGTTAGATATCCCGCAATTGGAGATTCATTGTGGAATTCACTTGACAGACTTGATTCTTGCGCCGCTTGCGAATCTTATCTGTTGTTCGTGTTCTATGTATTATCGTCCATAACCAACTTTCTTTGGAAAACTGATCATTTTAAATATAGTTGTGACATAATTTATATTCAGTTTCGATAAATTCTTTTCAACTGTGATTGTGATAGATTTACTGGGTAGAATGGTATTTTTTTATTCGGTGGATTTATCAGGTATGACGGCTGTTCTATTTTGAAATATTTTATGAGCCTTTTGTTTCGGATTGAAAATGAAATCTGGTATTGAAGGGTACTGAACAAATTTTTAATAGATTTCTCCTTTTCGTGTAAATATTGAGTCCTGCATATTCGGAATGCACATATATAATGGAGATATGTGTGTATGAGGAGGGAGGAAGAAAAGGACAATGTGAATGAAAAAACGAAAGTACTGGAAACCGAGAAAGTTATATTTTCTCTGTAGACAGAAAGTGAGGCGGCCAGCTTATAAGAAAATCATTTCTTTATTTTACTGTACTTGGCAACCGATATCATTCATCTAAGCTTCTAGTTGAGTCGGAACAAGTCACCTGGGGACATCGTAAGCAACAACAGTGCTGTTAATTCACTTGGAGATGTGATTAGTTCGAAATTTGCCCTGCGTCCGTATTGATAGATCGGAATTAGATTTGTCCCGAACAAATTTGATTAAAACCGATGAAGATCAGTTAACTTGGAAGGCATCTGAACAGTTTTAGCAATTAGTTTTCACTTATTTCTTTCGCGTCAACGCCTACAATAATATTTCTAGTAAATATGGAAGAGATATCGAATCCCAAATAGATGCGAATAAAAATGCAAATGATGCAATATGTTAGAATTATGAATAAAAGGAAATTTTCAGGAGTATACAGAGGGAAAATATACTGTGTACCCGGAAATGGAGTACAACAACAGCAAAAACAAACACGGACACAAAAACACATCCATTAAAGAGTAATGATGTTTAGTGGGTGTCTATCGGGTTTGTCCATCTTCCTCTTCAATTTAAAATGTATCCTTCACAAAAACGGCAGCTGTCGTTTTTGAGAAGGATAATTCGTTGTTTTGGAAAAAGATAAAGAAACAAAATCTCTATACTCTTTAATATGACATGTATGGATGAAAAAATGCCGCCGGAATACAATATATATATATATATATATATATATATATATATATATATAATTGGATAGATGCGAGTTTATGATCGCAAAAGCGTGAAACCCAGGGTCACAAACTCACATCTATCCAACCAAATATGTTAGCTCTATTTCTGATATTGATCGCTTTCTAATAAGTACCGCGCATTTATATATATATATATATATATATATTCCTTGTCAGCGATATTTAACGAAATATGTTTAAAAGAAAGGTAACTTCCCATATATATATATATATATATATATATATATATGCCCTTTTTTTTTCGTAAAATATGTATGATTTTTTTTTCTACAGATCATTTCTAATGCCATTTTCTTGGTATGAATTATTTAGGAAAATTCAGAATGACTTAACATAATTCAAGTCCATCTTAACTACAAGAATACAATATACATTGGTAGCAATTTAGATTCTCTTGTCAAACCAACCAAAATTTATCACTGTTTCTCTCTCTCATGTATATATATATATAAGGTTCAAAGAGAGAAAAGATTGATTCATATATTAACTTTATATTATTATTTGAATAAATCTGTAAAGAAACATGGTGTTCCTCTGCGCCTCGTAATTAAGTCTCGCATTAAAAGCATCATCAGTTAAATTGTTTCAGTTACTTAAATTTCTGTACTTACTTGCTTGCTTTTGACATCACCAGAACTTAGCTCAATGCTTGTCAGGATTATAAGTAATAAAAAAAATCAGAAAATTATCTCTTCACATTACATCATTTCACTTAATCCACGCAAAGAGGAGCATGTCATGTTTTGATGCTCGTTTAAGGCATGTTAAACAATGTGTGTTCATCAGTTTCTCTTCCTATATATATATATATATATAGATATGTGTGTGTGTGTTAAATATAAAAGTGTACGTTGAGGTTAACAGAGAACGTTGATCGTGTCTATTGTTTGAAAACATTCTTCACGGACAATGACATGAAGATTGCTTTCCAGTATGAAACAATATGTCGCTGCTCAGTGTTGACATCCGTGTCCATTTTTGTACACACAGAAGATTTATCACTGTTATTTAGCACTTTTACACATAAATATAACATACCTTAAACTTTGTTTTAGTGTGTGTGCGTATATATATATATATATATATATATATATGAGAGAGAGACGCAGACACACACAAGGAGATACAAAAGTAGGTATACAGTAAGGAAGGACACAAGCTATTGTATAAATTACGCAAACGTATCAAATATATCTATCGCTCCAAATTTGGCAAGCTTGTCTCGATAGATCAATTACCAATTACGAATGAGTGGTGAGTTCAATCCTTATTGGGTGTCCCTTACTATCAGCCTTGTGCCACATCCAAGCAACACTTGGAAAATCACTAGGGGCTTGCTTCGGCAATTAGATGGAGATTGGAGATCTGCATGTATGTATATATAGAGAGAGAGAGGGGCACACGTATATATATATATAGAGAGAGGGGCACACGTATATATATATATATATAGAGAGAGAGGGGCACACGTATATATAGAGAGAGGGGCACACGTATATATAGAGAGAGGGGCACACGTATATATAGAGAGAGGGGCACACGTATATATAGAGAGAGGGGCACACGTGTATATATAGAGAGGGGCACACGTGTATATATAGAGAGGGGCACACGTGTATATATAGAGAGGGGCACACGTGTATATATAGAGAGGGGCACACGTATATATAGAGAGGGGCACACGTGTATATATAGAGAGGGGCACACGTGTATATATAGAGAGGGGCACACGTGTATATAGAGAGAGGGGCACACGTGTATATATAGAGAGAGGGGCACACGTGTATATATAGAGAGAGGGGCACACGTGTATATATAGAGAGAGGGGCACACGTGTATATATAGAGAGAGGGGCACACGTGTATATATAGAGAGAGGGGCACACGTGTATATATAGAGAGAGGGGCACACGTGTATATATAGAGAGAGGGGCACACGTGTATATATAGAGAGAGGGGCACACGTGTATATATAGAGAGAGGGGCACACGTGTATATATAGAGAGAGGGGCACACGTGTATATATAGAGAGAGGGGCACACGTATATATAGAGAGAGAGAAGAAGGGAGAGAGGCACACATGTATGTATATATATATATATAGAGAGAGAGAGAGGGAGGGAGGCACGCATGTATATATATATATATATATATATATAGAGAGAGAGAGAGAAAGAGAGGGAGAGAGAGAGAAAGAGAGGGAGAGAGAGAGAAAGAGAGGGAGAGAGAGAGAAAGAGAGGGAGAGAGAGAGAAAGAGAGGGAGAGAGAGAGAAAGAGAGGGAGAGAGAGAGAAAGAGAGAGGGAGAGAGAGGCACATGTATATATATAGAGAGAGAGGGAGAGAGACACGCACGTGTATATATATATATATATATATATATATATATATAGAGAGAGAGAGAGAGACACACACATACTCATATAAACACATCATTGTATAAAAGACAAGTAATCACACACACTTGTTTACGTGTGATTTTTGTCGCGTTATGAGTTATTGTTGGCAATTGTCTACCATTTCTGAAATGTTTTCTTAATTTTTCTTCACTATCATTAATGAAAAATTAGTCTTATATGAGATTTTGTCAGAAATAAATATGCGAAAACCAGACAGCCCCTCATCATTTTGCATTTGATAGTTTCTATTTTTTCACGTGTGTCTGCAATTAGTATCATGAGGAATTCAAATAGACACACTTATTTGAAAATAAGCTCATTCGACCAGCGATCTAAAAATATGGAAAAGCATTTTGGATCTATCTTTAATATGTCGAAGGACGTGAATCATCGAATTTTACTTATCCTCTATATGTTTTGATACATCAACTTTGACACATACCACTTGGCTTTATTAAAAATAAAAGCAAATCTTCTTCTCTCCTAGATTTGTACGGCTATTTTAATCATTCATCACGAAACAATTGCAGCATAAATTCGAACAGAAATCCTGTTAAACCACCAAGTGTTCTATGAATCATATTTGAAAATTGCCAGTATGGACTATCTTATATGTCAAGTGGAGATCCCTTCGACATTAGAAGTATGTATTTCTGTTATGTAAACCATCTGGAAAAATTGTGAAATCAATTCCAGACATTTCCGTATTAATATAATCCACATGAAAAAAAATAATTCTGTATCACTTGGCACAAATTGTTCGTATATAACAGAAAGTCATAAATATATAATGTAGTGTTATTTTTTTTTTAAATATTAAAGTACACTTACATTTAATTCATTTATATATTCTCCGTTATTTCCAAGGACATCTTACCATTTAACACAGAATTCTTCTATTTCTTATTTCAGTAAGATCCTGCAGGTTTTTGTATAAGAGATTTTGGTGAACTTTTGATTCTTGTATTTATCTTGAATTTATTTTATTTTCCCTATAAAAATGTTTTCACGGCGATCGAATAAGCAATAATCAGTCTGTGCATGTCCAAAAGGATATAATGCGTTGGGTAGAACAGATTTCGAATTTTCTTTTTGTATTATTCTTGTTTTGGTCTCTTTTCGCCCAAAATTTGTCTGCAACTCATTGACTTATAAATGTGCATTCACTGTTTTATTGCGTCTGTAAATGAATAACACAATGGACATTCCTTTTCCATTATTTGATAAGTTTTTGGAAGGCATCTTTTGCAATTTTTATCCGCCTTCGTATTACACTGCCACGTTTTTCATCCTCTGTTTAACCTGTTCCTATATATTTAAATATATGCAGATGTTTGATTTTGCTGCCCCCAAAAAGAAAAAAAAAGGAACATTTTGTTAGAAATAATTTTAAAAAAAGTGCTCAGAACTGCTATACAATACCAATCCCTTTTTTATGACAGTGAATATTGAAAAATCTTACCATAAATGAAGAGCAAACTGGAGGACACGCAAAGAATGTTCGATAAAAGGATGCTGAGAATATCAAGGACGAAGTTTGTAAGCAACAATTTTAAGGAAGATTGAAACAGAAAGAACTTATATTTATATTCAGGAAGATGCTAGTGAAATATTCTTGATATGTGCAAAATGGAGTAATGTTTACCAGCACGGATTGGGAAATGGGAGAGCCAAGTTCGAATTCCAGCCATATCTATTACATTCACTTACGTGCTAATACCATTGGGAAAGATATGAATTCTCTTTTTCCCTCCAAGCTCTGGGTAAATAGCAGGGCACACCGGATGGCAACTGGTCTACCGGAGAAAGAAATGACAACCTACTTCGGGAAAAAAAAATCTGCGTCGTCAGCTAAGTGTGTATCACGCATGGCACATAACTCTCTGAATGAGAAAGAGGACTTGCGATATTTGATACTAAGAGGATATATTTAAGAGAGGAGGTGCCGAGAAAAACAGAGAGCAACTTCCCTAACATTCTTCTGATGACAGAGGGTAGAACAGAATAATGTAAAATGTAGTAATAGAAATGGATTATGGTAAGAACTACAATAAATATAAAGTTATGGACAGCTGTATTTGCCCACGTCCTGAAGTATCTCGACACATAAGGTAGGTATACGTTTGGTCTATAGTGGTTCACCTGAGTACTTTCATTAGTACCCATATTGATTAGAGTTGACTTAACTCTGGTAACACGTGCAGCATACTATTATTTTTAAAGTTTGCTAAACAAATGGAAGTGCTCTTTCTTTATAAAACATATTTTTCTGTGGATAACACGCACATTAAATAATAAAAGCGTATCATCAGAGAGGATGTCTATTTTAACCGGGTACGCTTCGCGAAACATCTGGGCTCAAAAATAATCAGAAAATATATTCTGTGCCAACGGATATGTAAAATAATAGCACTTGTATAATTATACTGAGTCTGTTTGAGATTTAGATACGGCATCATGCTGTACAAAAATTTAAGTTCAGTGAAAATACCCAATGTAAGTTGGCACTATATACAGAGTTGCTCGAGTGATCCTTTTGTTCAATACAAGCCGAATGTTTACGGGTAGTGCTGCGGGCTTTCAAGAGGGTGGAATATTATTTTGCGGGATCGCTGAGCATGTGACATGACACATCGACGGTTCCTCAATATTAGAAACACCTGTATGCCCTGTTCTGGATCACCAGGTATCATAATCCGTCAAGATCGACGCATTGGAACAAGACGTTCACAGAATAAATCGGAACAAATAGGATATCAGTATGCATATTATAATGTTGGCCATATCTTAAGATTAAAAGAAAAATATAACTTTGGCTTTTTTTGACTCGGTTGCTTATCCCAACAGATCTTCGAAATAATAAAATAAGAAAAATATTAAAAACGTTTATATCATTTAATAAGGAAAAATTTGCATACTTGGAAATTAGGCTAAATATGAGTTCGTCAAACAGTTTAAACCATACCTAAAATACGTCCTAAGCAGAGCATAACATGCACAACAAGATGTCTTAGTAGTGAGCTGCACGGCCGTCATAGTGAATAACATTTAAAAAAGTTCGCTTTGGCATGGTCAATATAAGCGCCTGCAGTAGGCTAGCTGAATTGCTATTCGTGACTTCACGATGATCATAATTTGTAACTGATACAAAGTTACCCCCCACCATTATAGATACTGTGTAACCCGGATATAAGAGATGTCGCGACCGGAGAAGAAGTCTCTTATATCCGGGTTTGGTCTATTTTGTTTAGGTAAGTATGGCTCTAAATTGGGGTCAGAGAAAATCTCTCTTATATCCGGGTTACACTGTACATGTAACGTGCTTTATAAGAAAGTTAAGTTGATTGTGCATGTAAGGTCCGCTTTTCTGAAAGAAAATATACACTGTTTTAGACTATAGATTATACTAGTGACTTTCAAAAATAGTTTTACGTCGTCCCAATTTTTGGAAAAATAGCGGCGTGTGATATATTTCGTCACCAATCAGAGGGCTTCTCCAAAATCACGAGACAATCTGGAGCCCGCCTTTGTGTATAAAAGAAAAGAATTTACTTGAATCGAGGAGAGATGTAGAGTTGCCAGCGGCTTATGAAACCTTCGAGTTACATATACGCTGTTTGTCTACGTTTCTGCCTGAGATGGGGAGGAAACCAGAGAGGGATACAGCCTCGTTTGAAGAGGCAGACAAACCAGGCCCCGTTATTACAGTCTGTGCAGGGTGATTTTTGCCCGAGCCTACAAGCTCGGAGCGCCTCACGTTTAAAAAAAAAAAACAAAAAAAAACAAAACAACGGCATTGTGTCACATCCCGACTTGTGGGGAGTACTTGATGAAATACCGCGAAATAGAGACGGCATCATCAGCTGTAAGGAGAGGCCAGTTTAACCCGGTCCAGGAGTCGACAAACTGCTGGTTGAATACAAGTCACTCCGGTCAAAAAACAACGACACAGAAGACATTTAATGTCGCCAGGCGAGGATTAAAAAGAAAATCAATGTCGCTCCCTCATCTAAGAAATATTCTTTGACATGTGTGAAATCAGTTTCTTCACTGTTATGAAGGGTCACCGTGGAAGTTGTACCTACGACTTGAAAAAAAATCATTCAGAGAATTACTACCTTTCCATTTTCTCTATTTTTTTAAAATGTCGTTTGACTTTCTGGGAACCTCATGCAACATATTTTATACTTTTATTGTAAAAATAGCATACTTTGTTTGCAGTATATCCTTTATCATAAAAAATAAAATTTTATATGCTTTATTGTTAAACAAAAAAGTTTATATCATTTACATAATATATTTTCTACTTGTACAAACGTTTATTGGCCACTATTTGCCATACAAAGCACTTTATTTGTGTAATTCCTTTCATTTTGTGTGCTCAATAAATTTAACGTATTTCTTCCTTTAAACTTGGCTCGTGTCGTCTGTCGTGTGCTTTTGGTGTTATACATTATCGATACCTATTTTTCGTAGGGATTTTTTACCTCATAAAATATCAGAGTTGAAGGACATTTGATTGGTTAGTTAGCCGGCATACAAAATTTCCTATCTTGCATTATCAATTACAAATGGTGGCGAATAATGTATTACGGAGTGATATTCAGCATTAAACTCTGGTGTATATTTGTAGGCAACAACCCTTGTTAGAGCCGAAGTGGTATATGAATTGTAAAATTATGAATCTGTACTGTTCATTCATCTTTTTAGGCAATGTACAATTAGCGAGACTCCGATCCCGACATAAAGTAACTTATTCTAAAACTGTAAAATAAAAAAAAATAAAAAGCCAACCTAAAGGCCATGTCTGTAGACTTCATTATTTCTTTTAGAAATGTTTGGCACGTGTACGTGAAGATTTACTGCAACCCAGTTTTGTTATTTCTACATTTGATATTTAATGAGTTGAAACATTTCGAGATTCTGCAATTTACATCAGTTCAAGTTGGCGTTATGTCATGTGCGGGGGTTGCTTATATTCCTATTTATATTAAATGTATCACGTATAATATGCCTACATATTTGTTCATATATATATATTTGTTATCTTATTTACATATTCAGATGTTTGTACATCTGAGATAGATACAGATATATATATATATATATATATATATATATATATATATACACACACACACAGAGGGAAGTGTACAGGGACAGAGGGAAGTGTACAGGGACAGAGGGAAGTGTACACGGACAGAGGGAAGTGTACAGGGACAGAGGGAAGTGTACACGGACAGAGGGAAGTGTACACGGACAGAGGGAAGTGTACACGGACAGAGGGAAGTGTAAACGGAGATGGACAGAGGGAAGTGTAAACGGAGATGGACAGAGACAGAGAGGGATATGGAGAGATAAAGATATGCACAGAGCGCCATACATAAACATACATATTCAATTTTATGGAAGACATGTAATAAAAAAATGAACGACTTCTTTTGTGGGATCGTCACTAAAAAGATTTTCAATTTCTTTTGTCTAAACTATGAAACTTATTTAAATAGACGCCGAAAAGAAAGATAACATCTGAAAATATTCTAATCAATGAGTGAATGTTAGCCTTCTTTTCTGGAATAAATCTGCAACTCATTGTGACACTTTCAAAGAATAGTAGATTATAAAAAGTTTTTTTTTTTTTTTTTTCCCCAGAGCGGACATCAGTTCATCGAGCAAGAAAGCTAACCGCATGAAAACCGCTGCGGAACACGAAAGAATAAAATATTGAATAAAGAAAATAGATTCCTAAAGTTAAAAACATGAAAATGCACTTTTTTTTCTTTTTTTAAAAAAAAAAAAAAAAAAAAAAATTATAACCATCATTTTCTTTTTAAATTTCACATTTTTTATCTCTCAGGAACTCCAGCGAATTTCGTTGCGTTCATATAGATCACTTATTTTATAAAACAAAAAAAGTACAACTATTTTAAAAGTGATGAAGTTTCTTCACCTAATGCCAACATCACTGTCTTTAACAATGTTTTATTTTCACATTTTGTTATTTGCTACTTTTTTTTTCTTTTTTTTTGGAGGGGGGGGATGTACAATATATTTAACGACCAGTGCACACTTCACTCCAGGTTACTTTCATTTCAGGCGATAACAAGTAAAACAATTCAACGTCGACACATAAGAAGCGTCGTTAGAATAAGGTTTCTCCTCGTTTAACGACTTAACTCTTAAACAACACACCAGACTTCAAACCATCTATAAAACCTGATAAAATAAAAATTAAAAAAGTCATACAACAAATCAATACAAGTATTGAGCATTTTGCAAAAATTATAATTCTGACTGATATCGGGTACATGAAAGTGGATCAAAATTTAAAAATATAGTGAAAAATAAGTGTAAAAATACTTGTGCTGTATTTACAGCAAGAAAATCAAACATATTTTCAAACGTGTTTATTACGTTTGCTGTTCAGTTCAATACTGCACTGTATAAACATTAGGAAATACAATTAGAAATGTTATAAATGGAGCAGAAACGACATTTAAGCTGTCGGAAGCTGGTTGCCACAAACACATTACATGCGTAAAATTCCTGAAATAGCGTCAATTTGAACTTCTCATTTAGCGACTGGGTTGTAGTAACAAGTAAGGAAGGAGTTGTCGCATCCGCATTTAAAACTAGAAGATCATATTGTGTGAACGAAAATAAAATTTCTGCAATGACAAATTTATCTGACAAACTGCGTTGGCTCTTTATACTATCCACCGTTCGATAATAGATATTTACTAAGCGTGGCATATTTATGGCGCATGACAAAATTTATAAGTGTCTGTTCTTATATAAGAACGCGCAGCAGTTATATATATATAACAAATAACAGCCTTATGAATGTAGGTGTATATATATATATATATATATATATATATATATATATATATATATATATAAAATTTAATTGTGTATTTATTAATATTATTTATAGCTCTGTTTAACTACAAGAACTCATTTGTTTACTCCATATACTAAATACTTATTGTTTCCCTGTATATGAACGCTACCGCACGAATATACATTTAATATCTCGTTATTAATCTCTCCACACACACACACTATATATATATATATATATATATATATATGAAACGAAGAATGCATAGCCGTTACACGCACACATAACGGATAGGATTGGAATTGACCTCTATGTAGACTTTTATATTTCCATACACTTGATCTGATATTTAGGATTTCTGCGCATATATATATTTATATATAACATGCGCTAAAACTATATTTTTATCACTATCACACACACAAATTTTATATATATATATATATATATATATATATATATACACACACACAAATTCATATTTGTTGAACACGATTGACAAGATACCTTTTCTTTAATTTATTTTATATCAGTTTTCCTGTGGGCGTATAATTGTTTTCTCTTTTGGAATTGATGAATATAAATTTATCTAAATTTTATTGATTCCAAGTGATTTCAGCTTAACTACTTACCATTTTTGTGTAATATTATACTACCATAATAACTGTGTTTAGTGTTTTAGTGCTCATAAACTTTGCTGAAAGTAG